>JAWWMS010000120.1:2580445-2592504 GCA_035048045.1 Chlorospingus semifuscus | reverse complement strand
GAAGAGAAGAGAAGAGAAGAGAAGAGAAGAGAAGAGAAGAGAAGAGAAGAGAAGAGAAGAGAAGAGAAGAGACGAGACGAGACGAGACGAGACGAGACGAGACGAGACGAGACGAGGAGACCTAAGCAACCTGATCTGGTTGAAGATGTAGAGGGATTGGAACAAATGGTCCCTCCAAACCCAATTATTCTAGAGAGGGTGGTGGAAGCAATGAAAATTCCAGGTCTACCTACCCAAGAAGTGAAGGCAAGCTAGTAATTTCCCCAGGAATCATTGAGCTTTGGGAAGATGGTGAAATGTCCCCTGTTCATCCCTGGTGACTCCAGCCACAGATGCTTTGAAGCACAAGCACCCCAGAGACACGAGGGGTGAATTTTGGCCTTGAATTTGCTGCCAGCACAAGCAAAGCACCCCCTGTTCCCCCTGGCCCTGCTGCACAGCACAGGGAGCCCTCACCTTTCACCCTGAGCTCTGCTGTGGACGTGTGGGGTCCCACGCGGAAGGTGACGGTGCCAATGTCCTGCTCTGTCACCTTCCTCAGGGTCAGGGTGTGCACCTTGCCCCTCTCCACCGAGATCTCGTTCATCTCGTTGTTCTGCAGAGCCACGTCCTGCAGCTTCCACTCGACGTCCCTGGCATTCTCGTGGGACACCTGGCACCTGAAGGTGACATTGTCCCCTTCGGCCACCACCGCGTCCTTGAGGCCGCTCACGATGGTCACGTCAGGCTCTGCAAGGAGGCAGAAATGGGAAGTGAAAGGGAAATAAATGGATCAAATCATGGAGCCATGATGTGGGAGTCATCTGCTCCAAGCACAGCTCAAAGGTTGCTCAGCATCTTGTCCTTCAAGGGTGGGGACAGCCTCTGAGAGGCTGTTCCATGCTCTGCTTGAATTAATGTCCATTTGTGCATCATCTGGAACAGCACAGCCTCCCACACCCCATTTCAAACTCTCCTTTCAGTGTACTTGGCAGCAGGACAAATGACTTTTGTCATTTATAATGGCTTTACCACTCGTCCTTGCTAAGAGACTTGTTGCATATTGCTCTTTTTAATTATGCTTGATTGGGTGAACGAGGATTTTGAAAAGTCAAAATTTCAAAATCAGGATTTTGAAATTTGTTCCATTTACACTTAGATATCTACACAGGATAAAGCCTGACTCTCCTTATTGTATTTCTGTGAACAGATTTGCATTTACTCCACGCTGATGCTCCAAACTGGCTGAGGCCCTGGCTGGCCTTGTCCTCCCAGCAGGATCACTGGGTTGGTGTGAGCACAGGGCTTCTGCACTGCAGTTTGCCTGAGTCCTGCTTCCAGGACACCTGTGGAAGGATCATACAGACAACTCCCAGCAGGCAGAAGCTGATTAAATAATATATAAATACCCCCAGATATAAATACATTCCCCCAAACCCACTGGGGAATACCAAAGGAATCATAAAATCACTAAGGTTGGAAAAGACCTATAAAATCATTGAGTCAAACCATTCAAAAATCAGCCCAGTCTCCCTGTGAGCAAGCACAGTGGATATTTCTACAACTGAGGTCACCATCTGCACGAGAATTGGTGCAGCTGGGTGTGATGTGCAGGGGATCTACAACGTGGAGTAGCCCGTGGAGATGCTGGGGGTGTTTGTTCCACACCAGTGGTCCAACCTAAGCTCTGCAATGATATTAAGGCCAGATGCAGCTGCCACGTGACTGGAAGCTGGGGCTGGACCATCTGTTCAGCCCCATGCACGTGATGTCAAGCAAATATTCCAAGCCATGAGTCACAGATTACAGCTGATTTATCTCCTCCTGTCCACCAAGTCAATCTTTGCTTTGGTTCATCCACTGACCATAAGATTTAAATTTTTTTTTTTAAATTAATTTTTAATTTAATTTTAATTTATTTTATTTTTATTAATAAAATTGTATTTTTTAATTTCATTTTTATAATTTTTTAATTATACTCTTCCTATGCTTCATGTTGATCACAATTGTGGCATTCACAGTCTCTGAAAGAATTCCTTCGCTTGGGATTTTTCTCCTGGGAAGCTGAGAAACCTCAGAGAAAAAGGAAAACAATAACTATCTGATTTGCTTCTCCTCTGTTTTGCTCATGTGGAATGTGTTTGGAGATTATTTACTCAAAGGTCATTGTCTGACTGGATTCTGGTGAGTTGTTTTGACTCTTTGGCCAATTGGTGCCAAGCTGCGTCGGGACTCTGAAAAGAGTCACAAATTTTCATTATTATCTTTTCAGCATTCAGTAAATATCCTTTCTGTATTCTTTAGTATAGTATAGTATTCTTTAATAGAATATAGTATCATAAAATAATAAATTAGCCTTCTGAGAAGAAGGAGTCAGATTCATCATTTCTGCCTTTGTCAGGGCTTCCCTGCAAATACAACACACAATAACTCACTCCATGTGTGTGTATATAACTCAATCACATTGGGAAATCTCAGAAATCTCCCTGTTCCAAGAAACAGGCCTTGCCTTTCACGGTGAGCTTGGCAGAGCTTGTCTGGTCTCCAGCCTTGCAGGAATATTCCCCAGCATCCCCAGGCTGCAGGTGGTGAACACGGAGCTCCCGGAGGGTCCCCTCCTGCCACATTTCGTGCTTGGAGCTGGGGTGCAGCAGGACTCCATCCTTCCTCCACTCCACTTCTGCTTTGCTGATGGAAACCTCGCAGCGCAGCCTGGCTGTCCCTCCCACTTCCACCTCCTCGTTCCTCAGCTGCTGCTTCAGCTGGGGTTTGATGGCTGTGAAATGAGAAATAAATAATGCATCAGCTCTCTGCTTGAGTGCCAGCTCTGCACAAGTCAGCACACGGCACCCAGGCTCTGGTGCTGCAGAACAATATTGCATTAAGTGGTGATATGATAATAAACCCATTTTTTCCCCCTATATTGTGTATATCCAGAGAATCAGAAAGTTCCCCAAATATTTTTATATCCCAAAAAGTCCAGGGCATCTACATCACACCTTTCATGCAGCTGCTCAGCATACTGGAAACTCCAACACACAAAGGTTTTGACTAAGCAAAACCTGGCACTTTCTGTTTAAACCAGTATAAATCTCTTGACTTTTACAGAAATACTCCTGATTTTCAACAGCTAAATCATGTAAAGCTTTAAAATAATTTCTGATTTCTCAGCTGTCTTTTTAAGACCCAGATCATCATCACTGAGTCCTTCCAGATGATGCACAAATGGACATTTATTGAAGTAGATCATAGAACAGCTCAGAAAACAGCTTGCCACTGATGGAAGCAAGGAGGGGATATCCATGGGGTGTGTGTGAGCAGTTGGAAAAACAGGAATCTTAGTGCCTGTGGTTCCAGTAAAAACCCTACTTTAAGTCAGGTAAAGCAATCACTGGGCTCTTTCACCCATAGTTGACCCTGTGACTGCTTTTTGAGTCAGAATCAGCAAAAATGTGTTGTTTGAAAGGTTATGGCTTAGATCAAAGCCACAAATTCCACCCAGCTTTGAGACAAACACAAACATTTCCTAGATGGTGCTGGCATGGCCCTGTTTGAGCAGGGAGGTTGGACCTGTGACCCATTCTGTGATTCTGAGATCAGTCACAGACATTATTCCTGGTCAGGTTAAACCCAGCATTCTCAGGATCTTCACAGGGAGATTAAAAATAGCAACCTCAAAATGCTTTTTTTAAATGATGTGTGATTTTGCTATTGGTTCAAGTGAACCAGCAAAATTGCAAAGTGCCAAAAGAAGTTTTGTCAGCATTTCAAAATCCCCATGACGCAGAATTCCTTGCTCTTATCTTATCAGAGGAAAGGGTCAGTGCACTGCACTCTTTGCAGGCTCAAACAGGAACCCTGTCCCACCAGATCCACTTCTCTGTACTCTGCTTTATGACTGGGCAGCTCTTTTGCTAAATTTTGGATTAAATAACACCTTTCACACAGTTCCACCAACGCTTCTTCTCCTCCAGCCCGGGTGGGTGCAATGCTAACCATTCACTCTGAGGACTGCAGTGCTCTGCTGGTCTCCTGTGTCACAGGTGTAATCAGAGGCATCCTCTGGCTCTACATTATGGATCACAAGCTCAGCTGTGCGCCCACTTAATTTAATTTGGTATTTGGCACATGGGAAGAGCTCCATGGTGCCTTTCCTCCACTCCACGGCCACGTTATCCTTTGTCAGCTCACACTGGAATTTCACTGCGGCTCCTTCTTCTGCCTCCTCATCTTTGAGCTGCTTTTGGAAAAGAACTGGCAGAGCTAAAAGAGAAAAGAAAAGGATCAACAGGATCTTTTAGTGAAGCCTGGTTAGCACAGACTGACTCTTGGAGAACAAGATACTCTGCTTTTCACTGTGATATTCCTAGGTAGGATCGGTGGTTTTCTAATTTTCCTGGCAAAACTAGGAGATCTTGCTGCATCAGAAGAAGCCATCTGCACCCGTAACATTTATTTCCTTTGTTCCTTCACTCAAATCCTTCCCAGTGGTGAATTAATTGAAGGATTTTATCCCTCAGTTGATCTAACAATGATCTCAAGAGCAAAGAACTTCAAATCTCCGTGGACCGCCTTGAGAGGTCAGGGATGTCGTTGTCTCTCTTCTTCCAGTATTTGAAAGAAAATATTCTTTTTAAATATTCAAACAACATGTCGTATGAAATGTCCAGATGTTATGTTAAATCATTGCTTTTTCTTTAATTTCTCCTCAGGCACAAAGCTTGAAAGTATTTCCTATTACAGCCTAAAACTCAAACATAGCACTGGAAGAACAAAGCATCATCCTCTTCCATTCTTATTAAAAATAAAAAAATCTTAATATATAAAATGAAAAGGAAAATATTCATAGAGAATAAGAATAATGCACTTAAAAATATTCCTATTGAAAGGGCTTTTTGCCTGTTGGAGGAACCTGTTCCTTGAGGAGTCAGGTCACACCACGTACCTTTCACGTTCAGAGCTGCCCTGGTTTCCTGATCCCCCGTGTCACAGCTGTATTCTCCTGTATCTTCTAATCTGAGGTTGTGTATCAAGAGCTCTACCAGGCATCCCCTCTGCCTCATTTCATATTTCTGGCTGGGCTGCAGCCCCACGCCTCCTTTCCTCCATTCCACTGCAGCACTGGCTTTCGACAGCTCACAGCAGAACGTGGCTGTGCTTCCTTCCTCAAACTCCTTATTTTGCAAAGGTTGCTTAAATGTGATGGGAGGTGCTGGAAAATTTGAGAGGAAAACATTTCAAGAGTGCTTTAGTGGAAGAAGGATCCATTCCTACCATCATCCCCCAGGTATGGTTTATTCTAATGATTCCATAATCCTGGGGATTATGCAGCTCTCTGTCTTGGGAGAATCTTTCTTGAAACACTAAAGGAACCAAGAGGTGAGGACACGCAAAGTTAGGAAAGATCTGTTCTTAGTAGTCACCAGAATGGCCTGGCTTGGGATCTGAAGGAGTCAGACTTTCCTATGGAAGAGTTTCCATGCCAGCTATGGATGCTTTAGGCAAAGATCACTGGGAACAGCCCCTCTTACACAGATCCCTGTCCCTTAATAGAGATCTGTGGGTTTGCATTATTAAACAGAGAATTTCTGCCTCAAATAAAGCTTCTATCAATGTACAAAAGACCAAGTTAGTAATGATCTCTTGGTAAGAGATTACAGTGAGGAGATATCCAGATTTCAGTTAAGGATGGTACAAGGAGTGAAGGAACACGGGTGTGGATTCAAGATGTCTGCAGTCAGCATTTGCACCTAAAGTTCAAAGCCTCCAGTAACAAATCCTCCAGTAACATTCATATATCCTAGAAAACCCTTATCCCCTAATTGGTGCATCTCTTACCATCCCAGGCAGGATTACATCCAATTAGGCATCCCTTATCACATTCCCATATCCAGCCACACCTTGCACTCAGGGCAGGAGGGTTCAGTGTATTTTTACATTATGACAACCTTCAAAGCCAGGTTGGTTGGACCTCTGAAAAACCTGGTCTAGTGGAAGGTGTCCCTGCCCATGGCAGAGGGATGGAAATGGATGATCTTTAAGGTCCCTTCCAACCCAAACTATTCAATTGCTTTAATTCCATTAATCACTCCAGATGCCGTGAGAAGAACCTCTCTCCTTTGCTGTGTGCCATGCCCATGAAGAACATCTATTCTGGCGTGGACCAACAACAAAACAAATGAAAGGCTGCAGAGAGCACCAGGAAAAGCTCCTTTCACTGCACTCCTCCTGAGCCAGGGGTCACCACTGCCTACCATGCACGGCCAGCACAGCCGCTGTCCGCTGGTGTCCGGAGTCACAGGTGTAAATTCCTGAATCTTCCACTTCCAGGTCATGAATGACCAATTCAGCAGCACAGCCCTGCTGCCTCAGCTCGTATTTCAGACCAGGGTAGAGAGTGACATTCCCTTTCCTCCACTCCACTGGAGCCTTGGGTTTGGTGAGCTCACACCTCAGGGTCACTGTGCCGCCTTCTTCTGCCTCAGTGTCCTGGAGCTCTTGTTTAAAAAGGGCTGGTAGGGCTATAAAATAGAAATATGACTAGGACCTGCTGCAGATGGGGCTTGGGAAAAAAGGATGTAGAGGGAAAATGGAAGCACCAAAAGAGGTGCGTTTTTTTCCAGATGTCTCTAAACCTCAATGCTCTAATTCAAACTATGAAGCTATTTGCCCAGAAAAGTAATAGGAATATCTGCAGAGCAAGAATATGGCATTCACATTTTCTGGAAAAATCCCTTCGCCCAGGATTTTCTCCTGGGAAGGTGAGATGGCTCAGAGAAAAAGGAAAACAATTATTATCTGATTTGCTTCTCCTGTGTTTCACTCCTTTGGGAATGTTTTTGGACATTGTTTACCCACAGGTGATTGTTTCATTGGTTTCACATGAATTGTTTTGACTCTTTGGCCAATTGGGGCCAAGCTGTATTGGGACTCTGGAAAGAGTCACGAGTTTTCATTATTATCTTTTTAGCCTTCTGTAAGTATCCTTTCTGCATTCTTTAGTATAGTTTAGTATAGTATTCTTTAATAGAATATAGTATCATAAAATAATAAATTAGCCTTCTGAGAACATGGAGTCAGATTCATCATTCCTTCCTGCCATGGGAGTCCCAACAAATACAATACAAGAAGAACTAGATTTCAAGAAGTTACATTTGCCATGAAACATATAGAACCTAATCTATGATCTAAAAATGGAATAAGAGTTTTCCTGCTGTAAAAGCAGCCACCGTGCTGCCCTGATCACTGAAGAAGTGTTCTGAGGATCAGCAGGGAATTTTCAGAGTTCAGATTCCCTCCTAATACAGACTTGCAAGAGTTCATACTCCCTCTTAAGGCAGGGAAATTTAAGGGTTCAGATGCCCTGTTAAGGCAGGCCACTTGCAGGAGAGATTTTGATTATTCTGACAGCAAAATACAGAAAAAATGCACTTAGCTCTGCATTGCCATTCCCATTTTCTGCCTGGCCACTCCATGAGCTGAATTGACCAGGCTATTCTGCACACCTCACGATTTACCATCTTTTCTTTAAGCAACACTAAACCACAGTTGGTATTTTAATTTTCAGAAAACATTACAGCCTTTTCCCTTTTAGCTTTTTACCATTGACTGTCAGCGTGGCAGTTGTCTGCTGATCTCCACACACACAGGTGTAAACTCCAGCATCCTCCTCCTCCAGCTCGTGGATAACCAGCTTTGCAACAGCCCCATCCTGACTCATTTCGTGTTTTCTGCTCTCTTTGAGCACCTCCTGCCCTTTCTTCCACTGCACCTCGGCGGGTTTTGTCAGCTCACACTGCAGAACAGCTGTGCCATTTTCCACAGCTTCCAGGTCCTTCAGCTCTCTCTTGAATTCTGGAGGCAGCACTGAGGAGTAAGAGAATTACCACAAAGAGGGTGAATGTTCCTTAAAATGCAGCTTGGTGAGGTCCTGGGGGAGAGGTTTCATGGGGCAGCACCAAGTCCTGATCCAGGTCAGTGGAACACGATGGGAAAACTTCCCCAGCTTCCCTGGCCACTGGATCAGGGCAAGGAAAGTGAGATGAACCAGCAGAGTGAGGGGGACGAACACCAGCAGGGAAGGTTTTTCTCAATTCTACAAAAGGAGGAAGCACACAGAGTCCAAAGAAACCAAAACCTAAGCAAACAGAAAGGGACAGGAACAGACCACGGAGATTTGGGCAGGTTTGGAGGACCTTGGGACCACTCCAAGGATTACATTACTATGAAAGGAACCAAAACCCAAGCAAACAGAAAGGGACAGGCACAGACCACGGAGATTTGGGCAGGTTTGGAGGACATTCACCCTAAGGATTACATTACCATGAAAGGAACCAAAAGCCCAAGCAAACAGAAAAGGACAGGAACAGATCACAGAAATTTGGGCAGGTTTGGAGAACCTTGGGACCACTCCAAGGATTACATTACTATGAAAGGAACCAAAAGCCCAAGCAAACAGAAAGAGATAGGAACAGACCATGGAGATTTGGGCAGGTTTGGAGGACGTTCACCCCAAGGATTACATTACCATGAAAGGAACGAAAAGCCCAAGCAAACAGAAAAGGACAGGAACAGACCATGGAGATTTGGGCAGGTTTGGAGGACATTCACCCCAAGGATTACATTACCACGAACTGTTAATGTAGCTGTGCTGATCTTGTCTCCACACACACAGGAATAGTCCCCAGTGTCACCCAGGTCCAGCCCATGGACTAGCAGCTCCACAGCACGCCCCTCCTGCCTCATGCTGTACTTGGGGCCCGAGGTGAGGATGTGCTGGCCCTTCCTCCACTGCACACAGGCAGGGGCTTTGCTCAGCTCACAGTGCAGAGTGGCTGTTCCACCTTCTACCCCTTCCTGGTTGGTCATTTCTTCTTGGAAAAACGGAGGCACAGCTGAAGGATGGATGCAGGTAAAATGTGTTACAAACTGAGGGTGTCTCCAGGGAGGGGTGAGGAAGTGACAGGGGAAAGGTGAGAAGGTTGTGACAGAGGGAAGTTGTCAAGGAAGGGTGAGCATCAGCCACAAAGAGAGGAAAGAGAAATTAAAATATCCTAGTGGGAACAGACATCCTAATCATTTTGGATTTACCCTGGCTTCCTGCAGCAAAGCTGCACAGTCCTCAACAGATTTACACCGGCTTTCTACCTGGTTCCTCCTCAGAAAAGGCAGAATACCAGCTCTGAGCTCCTCAATTCACATGTACTGGTGTCTTCCTCAAACTTCATGGCTTTGCACTTTTTTTTCTTACAGAGCTGCCCTGCTGTGACTTGACAGAGCTGCTCTGACTTGACACAGCTCCTTACTCATCCTCACTCCTTCTTCCTTGCGATATCCTTGAACAGGAGCATCCAGGACTCACAGATTCTTCTTGACCCCAAAGGAAATCTCCAGCTGCTGAATTCCAGCCTGGGTTCTTGTCTCAGAACACATTTTTCCCATTTAACATAATTCTTGTGCCCATTGCAACTTGCATCCTTGAAATAAATGTGGTGACTTTCACATATGCCCTTCTATTAACTAGGTGAGATAATGGGATATTTCATCTGTTTAACAAGGTTGGACATCTCAGATCTCAAAATTAGTGTCCAGTATTAGAGACTTAGTTAAAATATCCAGGCTAGAAAACAGGCTTAGCCCTGATTTGTCACATTTCCCATTCCAGCAGTGTTAAGCTGAAACATCAGCCTTGTTTGTCCAGCAAATGGTTCTTCCAACAAAGGAAGACCAGAAAGAGGTCACAGAAAGAATTTATTCTTTCCTTAGGAAAATCAGCCTCCTAATGGAAATCTATCTTTGGGCATCAGGTCAGAGGTGATGGGCACAAACCCCAAAATGGACATAATGCAGAGGAAATTATAGCTCACAGAGCCTTATTCTGGATACTCCTTATTCCCTCTAGTAAAATGGTTGGTATTGAGAATTCCAGAAAGGAATGGCAAAGAATAAACAGATTTGTGGTTTAGGGAGAAGAAATGCAGGAAAGGAAAGACCAAAGAACAGTGGGGTTACATGGTAGGAAAGAAATGGCAGAAGGGAAAGAAGAAAGGAGAGCAGGCTTGTGATTAAGGAAAGGAAAAGGCAAAAGGATGGCACAGAGAAATGCAGAGAGGTATTTTCCAATTTCCACAGCCTGCAGGGAACATTTTCAAGTGAATGGAAGTTCAGTTAATAAGGATGAAGAGACAGATGTGGAAAATTGAACAGCTCAGAGCAGAGGACAGAGGTTTCCAGCAGGAGAGAGGAGGTCAGGGATGGCTTTACCCTGCACTGTCAGGACAGCTGTAGTCTGCTGCTCTCCACACACACAGGTGTACTCTCCTGCATCCTCCTCAGCTATTCCATGGATCACCAGCTCTGCCTTGAGCCCTTCCTGCCTCATTCTGTATTTCCCACTTGGTTTGAGGATCCTCTGGTCCTTCTGCCACTGCACTGGAGCAGCCTTGGAGAGCTCACAGAGCAGGGACACTTCTCCACCTTCTTCTGCTTCCTGGTCCTTCAGCTGCTCCTTAAAGAGTGGTGGCAGAGCTGGAGGATGCAACACGGACAGAGGGACAGCAGAAAGCCAGAGTTAAAATCCTCATTTCTATTTTGAGATTATTTCTCCTCTTGCATTTTTTTCATCCTATTATAGATATTCAAAGCCATAACCAAGTCCAGAAACTCTGCAAGTGTCTTTCTTTGAGAGTGATGTGGTTTCAGTCACCTGAGGGACAAGTTCACTGGATTTTTGTTGTTATTTATAGTGAAAGAACAAAACAGAAAGACCCAGACCTCAGATCAACACAAATAACACTGCTGGGTACAAATAACACTGCTGGATACAGAACTGTTTTACCCACACAAATGTCATTTTTTGGAGGCTGCTGTTGTTAGTTTCTGGTTTGTTTTAATTAAACTGTCACAGCTCCATCTATACAAAAGCAGATAGATATCCAAATAAAACTACTCCTAGTTTTAAACTGAAGTTTGAAGGGCCATTACATCTAATAAGAAATTTAGATTCTTATTACTCCTCATTTTGGAAATCATAATTCAAAGGCAAAACAACCTACAGGAATTAAGCTCTGGAATGATAACACTTATCTCACTCTGCATGTCTGACTTCTTTAAAGAATCTGGAGCCTTCAAAAAAAAACCAAAAAACCATGGCCAGAGAATTTCCTCCTCTTTCTGCTGCCCTAACCCTCACTTCTCCTTTTCCAGTTCCTGGGGAAGAGGCTCCTCACAGCCCAGAGCTGGACGTTCTGGAAAAACTGTGGTGGACTCAAGTGACCTATGGGGTCAGAGCTGGAAAATGCAAATATCCAAGAAGAGGAGACTTGCACAGAAGGAAACTTCTCATTTTCTCCTTTTAAAGGACAGATTAATAACAATGAAAAAATTCACCACGAGCGACTCTTTCTCAGGAAGAAATGAGTTATAAATAGAATGAAGGAAGAAGAAGGGATAAAAACAAATTACTGACCCAGGGAAGAAACCTCTACATTTCAGAATGATGTCTATCTCAAGAGATATTTATCAATTTTAATAAGTTCTTTTTACCATGAACTGTTAAGGTTGCTGTTGTCATCTGGTCACCACACACGCAGGTGTAATCTCCAGCATCTTTTAATTCTAGGTCACAAATGCCCAGCTCTGCAGTGGTGCCAGACTGTCTCATTTGATATTTGTCACTTGCTTTGAGCACTTTGGGCCCTATTTTCCACTGCACAGGAGCTCCTTTGGTTAATTCACATCTCAGAGTCACTGATGCTCCTTCTTGGGCTTCTTCATCCTTCAGCTTTTCCTTGAAAAGCACTGGCAGGTCTGGGGATGGAAAGCCAATAGAAAGTGTATTTAAACTAAGTGTTCAGCATTGTAAAATCTCAGCTGACATTCAAATCTGGCCAAATCAGGGGGTTGAGCTTATCACTACAAATGATGCCTCAGGTTTTAGGTTTTATATTTTCAGATTCTGTGCTGCTTTAGTGTGTGGGTCTGAGCTCCATATCAGGGCATGGCGAGCTCTGTGCACAGAGCAGGGAGACAAAACAATTCCTGCTCCAGCTGGGCACCAAGGACAAATGATCCAAATCTCA
>JAWWMS010000120.1:2566212-2578635 GCA_035048045.1 Chlorospingus semifuscus | reverse complement strand
GGGGCCATTTTGGTTCATCTTGGGTGCAGCCCTGGCTGGGCTCTTGTGCTGCCCAAGGTGCATCCATGGAGGCCTTTGAATAAATCCCTGCTTTATTCTTTAGCTCTGTCCAGTCCCTGTTCTAGGTCAGATTACACAAGACATCAGGTGGGGAGGTGTCTTCAGGCTTGACCTCACATCTGCTCCAGGAATCAGGTCCTAAAACCACTTTGTACATAGAATTAGGGAAAGGTTTTACCCCTAAATCACAAAATTCATCCTCCTGGTCATGCCACACAAGGTCAGACTCAGAGGAACTGTGCACAGATAACAATTATGCTGTTGATAAAAACAATTCAAATCATAATCTCAACAGTGATGGCATCCAGATGGAGTTGCTCATTACCATGTACTGCCAAGGAAGCTGTGGACTGCTGCTCCCCACACACACAGGTGTAGTCCCCAGCATCACTCTGGGTCAGGCTGTGGATCACCAGCTCTGCAGTGACATCCTTCTGCCTCATTTTGTATTTCTCACTAGGTTTGAGGGCTGTGCGTCCCTTTCTCCACTCCACTGGGGCAGGTTTGGTCAGCTCACAGTGCAGAGTCACTGCTTCACCCTCCTTGGCCTCCTCATCTCTTAACTCTTCTTTGAACAGAGCAGGAAGGGCTGGGAAACAGAGCAGCAAAGGTTCTCATGGCAGGCAGCTCTTGACAACCAAAATAAACAATGTGCACCAATATCTATCCCTGCCTGGTCACTGACATGAAGATATCTCATAGAAGGAAAATGTTGATTTGTATCGTAGACAAAAAGAGTCTTGTCATTTCTTTCAGCAAATATTAAATGAATTTGCTGATTGGTTTAGAGATGTATGGAAAATAAATAGCAGAAATGGGGAAACTTCATGTATGGTCAAAACTGAAACTTTCTCAGTATAACCCAGCCTAGAAGATTAATACAACAGGTTACACCATGATCAGGAAAAAATATAACCTTTTAATTTACATTTTAAGGATGCCTTCAGACCTAGCCCAGAGTTAGGATAAGACTGAAGAGAAGAATCAGAGAGAGCTCCTGAAAGTGCTTGGGTAGGAATAAAAAGGAAAGAGAAGGATGATGCAGGCACTGCAGAAATCTGCCATAATTCCCTCACCCCAGGTAGTTCAGGTGCTTCCCGACACCTCATTCCTTTTGGAACAACAAACAGAATTATTCAGACTGTAAGGCTGGATAGAAATGGGGCAATTTGGGAAGCAATAGGATGGGATGACATCCACTAAGTCTTTGGAATGGGGTGGGAACTACATTTGGATTTAAAATATCTAATAAAGAGCTTGAGAGGATGGTCTGCAACTCCTGACCCTGACCAGCAAGAAAGAAATGATTGAGAATAAGGATGTGGAGATAACTGTGCAGACGTTATTGTAAATAAATTAGAAGGAAGGAAAACAACAAGGGAGATGTTGGTCTGCCTCTCTTTCAGGAATGTAAGTTGATGATGAGTGGACATGGGGAAAGTTGAAGTGTTTAATTCCTTTTTCTTCATTATTATTAAATGCTACTTTTAATTAAGGAAGTAATAGAAATACTGGCTTGGAAGAGGGAAAAAAAAAGGATTATTTTAAAAAGGGAGAATATTTAAATAAATACATTCTCAAAGCAGCTTGGTGTGATGAAATTTGCCCTGGAATTCTTAAGGTGCAGGCACAACCAATTTCAGACATTGACAGTGACACTGGAAAAATCAGAGAGTGGCTGATGTTCCTCAAGAATGGAAAAAGCAGAGACTAAGAGGTGAAAAATATATTTCAGATATAAATACATACATTTAGTTCTTGTTGTGTAAACTGAGATTCTAAAATCCCAGAGAGTAAAGAAAGAAAACTCACCTGTAAAGTCAGCGGAGCCAATAGAGCTCCAAATGTAAATGACTGCTTTAAAATGAGCTGGAGACCTGATTCCTGTGATCTGGAGATAGATCTCCATTGACAAAAATGGGAATTTGGGAATACTCTTCAGTCTTGAAGCTGAATCCCATTTATAATGCTTGTCATAGAAAAAGAGAGAGAGAGAATCTGAGGAATTATGAACTCAGTTCTTTGAAAAACTCAGATTTGCCAAGACCTTTTCTCTTCATGAAGGAGTGGATTAGGGTAATTTTTTCTTGGTATAGATTAAGCTTCCTTGACAGAAGGACAAATTATATGTTTTATATTATTTTTATTTTAGTAAAGTTTTAACTTTGATATAGGTGGAATTAGAGAAGGGAAGTGCTACTAATCTGAAAACCACAGTTACAGGGTATTGGACTGGTGTTTACACTCACAATGAAAGAATGAATGGAGCAGAGTTTCTCACTAGCCTGAGCTCAGGAGTATTCAGCATTTTCTTAGCAACTTGGACAATGAAATGCAAAGTTTCATTGATTTTGAAGATGATCTCAAAGCGGGAAGAGAGAAAGGGTAAGAACACTTCTTTAAACTGGATTGAGATACAGAAGATTTGTACGAAGTAGTGGTGATAAAATAGGCTTCAACTCAGCAAGGGCCGATAGAAAATATTTAGGAACAACAATACAAATACAAGAAGAAGTAGATTTACAGTGAGGGATTTGGGGTTACAACAGTTTGTGGAGAAAATTCAAGTCAAAAAGTTCAAATCTGATCCAAATAAATCCTCATAATTGAGATGTGTGACTTGGAGTATCACATTACTTCTTGGTTTAAATTTTATACAAATATTTCTCTGTTTCTACAAGAATTACTTAAGCCAATTCAAGAAAGACTTTTGTTGATATAAAGAACTTTCTCGCGCTAATGATGGTGACTTGGAGCTCAAGGATGGACTGACCTGCACAAGTTCATTTCAATTCTATTTTTCATGGTTAAACTGGAAGTTCAAGAATGAAGAAATCCTTCTTGTATTGGCAAATGCGAAAATGGGCAGAAAAGCAAAGAAATCATCTCCCTGAATTCAGACTAACTGTATTTCTAGGTGAGAAAGAGGCTGAAATTACTTCTGACTGTCCTGCGTTAGTCACAGAAATAGTTTCCCCTTTCTTCCATGGGAAGTTTACAGATTAATTTGGCTGAGGACTGTGAAATATTCTCCTACTCTAATACTGAGTATTCTGTAGTTCCTGAATAAAAATCAACATTATTCTTGGTCAGAGTTACAAGGAAAATCACACTGAACCAAGTTGTCCTTTCATTATTTAAAATTACTTGTCAAATCCTGATGCAACTTGAAATAAAATTGTTCTTTTAAAAAGCTAGGAATGTTCCTGCTGCTCCATCTGTCTAGGTTCAAGTCAAAAGTGAGTAAACAGAATAAAAAAAAAAGTCAAAACAGAATAAAAAAAAAGGCAAATCCAAAAGTGACATCCTTCAGCCTTTACAAAGAAATACAGCCCTGCACCAACAAGAGCAAGAAGAATAAACAGGGAAAAATTTAGTAAAATCAATGGAACTATAATCCTGGTTAGAATTAGACAAAAACCACAATAAAAACAAAGAAGTCTGTTACAAACAGAATTAATGATGGCAAGATTAGAGGAAGAACTCGTGGTGTGTGAGTCCTGAGGCTTGCAGAGGAGGAGGGACAACCACCACCCAAAAACGCCCCATTTCCGAGCCCTTTACCGTGCACTGTCAGTGCTGCTGTTGTCTTCTCCTCTCCACACACACAGGTGTACTCCCCAGCATCCCTGAGCTCCAGGGCATGGACCAGCAGCTGGGCTCTGCCGCCCTCCTGCCTCATTGTGTATTTTTCACCGGGTTTGAGCACTTTGTGCTTCTTCCTCCACTCCACGGGGGCAGCCCTGGACAGCGCGCACTGCAGGGTGGCTGTGGCGCCTTCTGTGGCTTCCTCATCCCTCATCTCCTCCTGGAAGTGCACAGGCAGGGCTGGGGGGTTCAAAAGGAGCAGAATGTGGGACCATGGCAGCACCTCCAGTAACCATTTCGTGTGGTCTGACAAGCACAAGTGATAAGCAAAGCCTTTCCTAATCAAATCCATCAAAGCCTTTCCTAATCAAATCCATCAGGATCGATGGCCACTCTGAGAACCATCAGACTGGCTTTGGAAAGCTGGAAAACACCTCATTCATAAATCAGAGAGGGTTTTTCAGGGTGAAGTCCATGGTATGAAGAACCACATCAGTCTCAACTTCAGACCTGCATGACTGAAACCTGCCTTGGCCTTTGCCTAACCAAAGCATCTAAATTCTATGGAATCGCAAATTGTTACTAAAAAAGTTCATAAATGAACCTATACCTGAGGCATCAGTTTCACTTTTCCGTGAGGGACCTTTAAAAGGTCTTTTCCACCCCAAACTACTCTCTAGTTTCACCTCCTACAGTGGTCTAGCAGTGCTTGACCATCAAATTATACTGAAACACTGATAACTGTCTCAAAAACATCTCATCAAAAAGTCTTCTCAGCTTAATGATGGCAACATCTTTACAACCAACATCACAATAATGTGATTTTCCATTCCTCAGCACCCACTGCTGAACATAAGGATCAAAAAATGAGTTAGCACCAGGGTTAATATCTGCAATTTTTGCCACGAGCCTCCAATCTGTGCCTGACACTGCCCAAAGCATCCAGGAATTTATTCCCATGTCCAACCAGATTTTGCTAAACCCATCAGAAAGAGAGCTGCACTTTCAAAGCTGACATTTCTATGCTCTTAAACCAAAAAACTGCTTGAAAACTATCTCTAATTTATTATGCATTTCCTTTTTTTTTATTTTTACCATTCACTTTGAGCGCAGCGGTGGTTTCCTGCTCTCCACAAGAGCACGTGTAATCTCCAGCATCTGCCAGGGCTAAATCATGGATCACCAGCTCAGCCACTGTGCCCTGGCACCTCATGGTGAATTTGTCACTTGTCCCCAGGGTTTTGTCTCCTTTCCTCCAGGCCACGGCAGCTCCAGCTTTGCTCAGCTCACAGCAGAGAGTGGCCGTGCCATTTTCTGTGCCTTCCACGTTCTTCAGCTCTTTCTTAAAGTGAGGAGGGAGGGCTGAAGGTCACAGGTGAAAGAGAGCACTTTAAAATTGAGCAAACACCCTGGTCTTGATTGCCCCACTGAATTAAAACACTTTAAAATGGTTTAGAATGTACAGAACCTGGGAGCAAAGGATGATTTCAGGGGCATCCCTGATTTGTGCCTTGCAAGACACCACATTCACAGAATTCACCATCTCACAACGACTTGGAAATCAATGTTGATTTATAGCAACTCTGAGAACCATAAAAGAGTGAGTTTGGACAGCTGGAAAACACCTTAATCATAAATCAGAGGGTGTTTTTAATGATATGAGAAATGGCATGACATGGAGAACCACACCAGTCTCAATCCCTGAGCTCTCACTGATTTGGAAATCTATAAAACTATAATATCAGTACTGGGAGGTATGTTTTAAAAGCATTTTAAGACATAAAAACAGAAAGCTGATCCCAAGATTTCAAGGAGCTATGGACAGCTCTTTCTCAAAACCAGATTAAGAATTAAAATGAACACCATGTTGTTTCAAATTAAAATTTCATCACTTTTCAACTTCATCCAAGAAAACCAAGTGAAATCTCAGTGATATGCCCTAAAGAAATTAAGGAGTGAAAATACTCCAAAGTGCTATTTCTGACTTCATTAAGCTTTTCATTATCCACTTCCAGCTTCCATCAACAGGAAAGAACAGGGACTGAAAAGAATCGGTGATGCTGTTTATCAGTCCCAAAGGAAGGGCTTTCAGTGGAAGATATTCCCAGTGGTTGGAACAGCTGCCACAACATCTTAAAACAACAGAAGGGGCCAAGAGCAGATTGTGATCCCACAGGAGGATCACAGATGACAACACAGAAAATTCCTCTTAACCCAGATATTTTACCATGCACTGTCAGGGAAGCTGTGGTAGTCTTGTCTCCACACACACAGGTATAATCTCCTGCATCTCCCTCCTCCAGGCTGTGGATTGTCAGCTCAGCAGTGGTGTCCTTCAGCCTCATTTTGTATTTTTCACTGGCTCTGAGCACCTCCTGCCCCTTCCTCCACTCCACTGGGGCGGGTTTGCTCAGCTCACACTGCAGAACAGCCGTCCTGTTTTCTGTGCCTTCCACATTGACAAGATCTCTTTTGAACAGTGCAGGCAGAGCTATGGGGTGTAACATAAACACCATTATAGGAAAATGAATCTGTCTGGAAAGCTGCTCCTAACAGAAAACTACTGCAGGATCCCACTGGGATAACTCCATCATGACCTGCTTCTAACACTAACTTGTTCATATTCACCACTTCACAGCTGATTCCAATACTCCTCTCTACCTACTTCACTCTGAAATAATCTATCTTGAACATTAATGACCTGAATTTTTATTAAAAGTCGTCCGCAGTGTGACAGCACTGCTGCCTTTCCTAACCTCATAATTTATATTTCTGGTTCAGGGAAAAAAACACAGTAATATAGCTTCAGGTGCACCTTTAACCCAAGATTTCCAAGAACATAATGACACTAATATCAGGATTACAAGGGTTTTTAGCAGCGTTCAAAAAGTTGTCTTATGATGTGCCACTAAAATAAAATGGAAGTGATTTGCATAGGGATGAAAATGATAGGTCAAAAGAAGGGAGGAACAGAAATTCCCCCAGCTGGGAGAAAGAAGATGAAGAAAAAGTGTGCAGAAAATCTGGGAGAATAGTTTTGCCTCCTCAATTTCCCCTTGCCCTTGGCAGCTTTTTATCCATAAGAGATATCTTAAATAAAAGCTGTTCTTCCATCTATAGGAGCTGTACATGAGCTGCTCCTTCTGGAGGGGCAACCAGAGCTCATCACCATTCACCATGGCAGAGCCAGGAACAAAATTTCCCCCATTAGTGCTTAATTCAGGACCTGCAGAATAATGCTGAGGGGTGGGGATTTATACAAGTACAATTTTCTCAGCAGAATATACAAAAATCCTGCAGAAGAGGAGGGTCATCACTCATTCCTGAATGGAAAAACCTCTCACTGACTGAGCTCAGCAGATTTAAAGAACTTTCCTTCAGGTTAAGCATGAAAATCCACTGATGTCAGGGAGATACAATGAGAAAACCCCTGAGAAGAATCTTCTGCTGGAGGTCTGCTCACTCCTGCTCCCTGAGATGAGAAATTCTCACAGCTTTTCTTTACTCTGATATAAAGTCATCAGTTTCAATCTGACAGACACTGGGAGATGGGATGAAACAGCACCAGCAAACCAGGAAAATGCTGCAGAATCAAAACACCAAAGCAAGTGGGAGGGAGAGAGAGAAAAGGGATGTCCTTGAGCTATCCCAACGGAGAGCGGCTTTTTTACCGTGGACTGTCAAGACAGCCGAGGTCTTCTGGTCTCCACACACACAGGTGTATTCTCCTGTGTCTTCCACCTCCAGATCTCGGATCAGCAGCTCTGCAGCCGTATCTTCCTGTCTCATCCTGTACTTTTCACTCGGTTTGAGTGCCTTGTCCCCTTTTCTCCACTCCACGGGGACGCCCACCTTGCTCAGCTCGCAGCGCAGAGTGGCCGTGGCGCCGTCTGTGGCTTCCCTGTTCCTCAACCCTTCCTTGAAAAATGCAGGCAAAGCTGAAGGACAGCAATATCAGCAGTGAGATGCAGCACTCCAAAGAGTTAAAATTATGTTTAAGTTTCCTTTTCCCCTCTTATCTTGAATTTGATTTATCAACAGAAGAATTGAGATTCTCATGGGTCTCCATGAATCAGCGTTGGGAAAAGAAATGTCATCACCAGGAGAGGATTTAATGCTTGCAGTAATCCATAGGGGTATTTTACACAAATCAATACAAATAGAGTTCAAAACACCATTTTTTTCGCTGTGAAATTTCAATCAAAAAGAACAAACACCAATTTGAAATTTCTGGGAAAAAAATTGGTTTTCTTTTATGACATTTTAAACCACAACGGGAGGATGTTTGCTGTTTCCACATATTAAGCAAACAAAGAGACATTTTACATTTTTTTAAAAATGAAACACTGGAGTTTCATTTTAAATGTCAGTTTGAAACGAAATTGTTCATTTCAATACATGGTGGGAAAACAAGCATTTTCACCTGAACTGACATACCCTTTCAAAGATGTCAGGTTCAGTAAAAATCAAAGTTCTCCCTGAGAATGATTGTCCTTTAGAAGTTCTGGGCTTGTTTTACACAGAACATGAAC
This sequence comes from Chlorospingus semifuscus, assembly GCA_035048045.1. NCBI lineage: Eukaryota > Metazoa > Chordata > Aves > Passeriformes > Passerellidae > Chlorospingus > Chlorospingus semifuscus. The sequence continues at coordinate 2,570,455 of JAWWMS010000120.1, read as the reverse complement.
TGAATTCCACGACAACTGGGCTGTAAGCATAAAAGCACTTTGTTGTCTCAGGAATGGAGTATGGGCATAAGATTCTACAGAATAACCTAGTCTTTTTGAATTTTAAAATGCCTAAGACATAATCCCTTTGAAGCAACCCATTTTTGTCTTGAGCACAATATGGGAGTACAATAAAGAACCTTTCAAGGGAAAAGCAAAATGAAGGCCCCTAATTAAAAGAGCGGAAGCAACCCTGGTTGCCTTACTCTGAGCTTGGACACCAATATCCCTCTCGTGCCACAAATTCCAGCTGCACGGATGCCAATGGATGCATTTCACTGGCATTGGTGAGCTGTGGATAAAAGTCTGGCTGAAGAAGGAGATGGGAGGGTAACCAGGGGTCTGCCCAAAGGAACAGAGAAATCAGGGTAGTTACTTTCAGGATGTGCCTTGTTTTGTTTGTTTTACCATGAACTGTTAAAACTGCCATGGTCTGCTGGTCTCCACACACACAGGAATAGTTCCCAGCATCCGCCGTGTCTAGATTTTGGATTGTAAGCTCAGCCACGACACCTTCCCGCCTCATTTTGTACTTGTCACTTTGCTTGAGGGTCTTGAAGCCCTTCTTCCACTCCACGTTAGCAGCAGCCTTGTTCAGCTCACAGCTCAGGGAGACACTTTTACCCTCGGTGGCTTCTTTGTCCGTGAGTCCCTTGGTGAAAAGAGCAGGCAGGACTGCAGAGCAAACACGGACATGGCATCAACCCTGGGAAAGCCTGAATCCATTACTCAATCCCTCTCTTATCTCCCTGGAGCCACCAGACCTTCTTGGTCTCCTCCAGGATTTAGTTCCTCCATAATTTTTCTCCAGCCTCAAACCCTTCAAAAGGGTTAACCCTTCAAAAGATAATTCAGTCTAATTTTTTTTTCTGTCCTCCCGCTTTAAAACTTTCTTTAAATTCAAGTCTATCTGCAAATTAGTTGACAAATTAACTACCCTTTACTTTATACACCATAAAATCAAGGACAAAAAATTAGAGGCTGTATTTCAATATGAGAGCCAGAGCATTTTGCTTCCCTTGAGAAAAGCAGGAGTTCTACAGAAGGGCCTGATTCATGGCACTGTCTGAATTTTTATAAACAAAGTCCCTTGAAGCAGAGCAGTTGCAAACATGCTGTCAGGTTTTTGCAGAAATAAAATATTTGCTTGGGAAGTATTAAGCCAATATTGGTAAAAAAAAAGAGCTGGGAATAGCAGGAGCATTAAAAGCCTATTTTTTTATTAAGACTGTCCTTGTGTAGCACCATACATTGAGGAAAACTAGTTCCTCTTTGGAGCAACAAGTGCCATGGTCTAAGTAATGAAAAATCAGTATTATTCCCACTTTTAGGTCAGTTCTTATGGGAAAACTTCTAAACAATAACTTATTCTGGACTAGGGAGGTTGTGTTGAGTTGGGAACCCATTCTCTGTTCTCCACTTGTCTTTTGACTAAAGCACCTTGGAAGCACATCAAGAAGGTATCAGGTGTAAGGAGATAAAGAGAGAAGGAAGAAAGGATAGGAAAATTAATCAGCAGAAAGAAGGATTGGAAGTGCACAGGGATCAGAGGAAGCAGAAGTAAGAGAGGAAGAGATTTTGGAATCACAGAGGTTGGCTTGGAACACGTGCTGAGAATTTCTTTTTTACCATTTACTGCCAGAGCAGCCGTAGTCTGTCGGTCTCCACACACACAGCTGTAATCCCCAGCATCTGCCAAATCCAAATCCTGGATTGTCAGCTCCACAAAGGAACCTTCCTGCTCTATTTTGTACTTTTCACTCGGCTTGAGCACCGTGTTCCCTTTTTTCCACTCAACTGGGGCTGGTTTGCTCAGTTTGCAGTGCAAAGTGACTGCCTCCCCCTCTGTAGCTTCCTTGTTCACCAGTTCTTCTTGGAAGAGGATAGGCAAGGCTGAAGGATGCAACACCAACAGAGAAGGAATCAGCACCAGAATGAAATGGAGTTACTGGGCTGCAGTGTGTATACTCAATCAAAAATGCTCTGTTTCTAGGGAGGTACAATTGAAAAAGGGGGTAAAACCTCCTAGAGAAGAGAGAAATAATTTTAAAAATATACAACATACAGGTGCTGTCTCAAGACAAAGAAAAGCACAAGGGAATATTCCCTATTAGGGCAACTCTCTGGCACTACAGAGCCAAGAGCACAAAAACCCTAAGAAATCACACTCTGGTTGACCAAGAATGCTGCCAAAACTGCTATGTTTGTGTGGGAATCCTTAAAATCAAAGGGTTTTGGGAAAGCTGCAAAAGGCAGACTTCAGAGACAGCAGAACTGTGATTAGAGCTAAGCAGCAGCCATGAGATTGGTCAGCAGAAAAATTATGTAAGACATAGAAAAGTAAGGACAAATAGAACAATGGTCTGTGTATTAATGCTTGTCTAGAATAACTCCCTAAGCTGCAGAAAAGTTTATCTAGTGAGATATTAGGAAGTTCTAAGACTAATAATGGAGCTCTGCATTGTGTTTTAAGGCTTACAAGCAGGTATTGGATTTGAAATAAGCAAGCATTGTTTAACCAAAGGTACCTGTGCTTATGGTGGTTGGATAGAACTACTGTCAATATGATTTTGCTTTGTGTGATTGGTCAAGAAGCTTATAAAGTGAGATGTGACATTGAGTTCTTGGTCTGCTGCCTGGGATGTGAGCTGCTGGCATCTTCTCATTGTCATACCCATGAAATGAGACTGATGCTGGAAAATCAAACAGCTCAGGGCACGTTCCCAGCAGTCCTGTCCCGTTGGTGATTTGTGCACAGACCCCAGCCAGCGATAGGGAGCCACAGCAGGAGCTGCCCTGAGTTCATTCCCTCAGGACATGCTCCAAGAATCCCAATCCCTCTGATTCTGGGACAAACCCACAGTGCATTTCTGCTGTGTCTTTGCAGAGCCTTCCTGCTTGTGGAAAATCAGCAGTGGGAAGGAAAGAGAAAAACCCCAGTCCTGTGCCAGGAGCTGCTCTGGCTTCACCCCAGGAGGAACAACTCTGCCCTCTGTGCCCTTTTCCTACAGAGCACACGTGCCAAAGAGCCAGGAGCACTTTGACTCCACTCCAGCTTTAATCAGGAATTTCAATCACAGAAAAGGTGCTGAATTACCAGCCTGAGGCAGTGCAGGGAGTGAGGAGAAGCTGCAACATCTGGGTGCCAGGTGCAGGGGCAGGAGGTGGAAATGTTAAGGAGGGATTGAAGACAGCCCCAAACTCCCCTGAGCTGTGGGATGAGTGTGTACAGAACCTCCATGGGACAAGGGCTGCCATGGAAAGGTCCCCAATCCCCACCTGAAACACATCTGAGCCCTTCAGTGCAAAACCTCCTCATCCCAGTCCCCCTGCTCGCAGAGGTGACACTGACATTTTCACAGGTGACACCAAATTGGGGCTGGCAGGCTCTCACTGAGGAATTCACTGGGAATTAAGAGAACCTTTAAACCCCAAATTGAGGGCTTGTGATGTGTTTTAGAGATTCTTGCCCGGCAGTTTTAAAAAATCCAAGAGTTCTGTTCTACAAAACACTGCCCAGACTCACATTCCCAGAAATTGTTACTCCCTGCCTGCAGCTGGGCAGCACCAAAGGGCAGCAAAGGCACTGAAATAACCTATCCTGGGGCAAAATCTCCAGACTGGGGAAGAACCAACCCAAAACTTCATTCTCATCACAGAGTCCCAGACTGGTTTGGGGTGGAATGACCTCAAAACTCATCCAGTGCTGGGATCCTGGAGCTCTCTGTCCCTCAGCATTTAGAAACAGTTTGGCTAAATTTGGTCCTAATCCTGCAAACAGCACCTAATGCAATGTTTGCAGCTAGAAGATGTGAAAGAATCCCAAAATACATATTTTCCATAGGATCAGTGCTTACTCCTGATATTCTCTTCAACTCTTGGCATTGAACTCCCACAGCTTCACAGCCCTGATTTTATACATTCCACTCCTCTCCTGCTCCAGAGCTGCTTCCACTGAGGCCAAAGCAGCTCATTCTAATTAACACTGATTAACAAAACTGCTGCCTTCTGCCTGGAGGGTTGGGAACTCCTCCCACCCTCCAAAAGCTTTTAGCAGACAAAGGAAATCCATGGCCACGAAGGAAAGGAAAGGAAAAATAAAAAGGAAGGGGAGGAAAGGAAAGGGGAGGGAAAGGAAAGGAAAGGAAAGGAAAGGAAAGGAAAGGAAAGGAAAGGAAAGGAAAGGAAAGGAAAGGAAAGGAAA
>JAWWMS010000120.1:2551256-2566112 GCA_035048045.1 Chlorospingus semifuscus | reverse complement strand
GCTGGTGGCATCTTCCCATTGTCATAACCATGGAATGAGACTGATGCTGGAAAATAAAACAGCTCAAGGCACGTTCCTGGCAGTCCTGTCCTGTTCGTTATTTGTACATAAACCCCGGTCAGCGATACCTCTGGGGTTTAAAGAGAAACGTGTGTAGGAGGGTTACCATTCACTCTCAAAGCAGCCGTGCTCTCCTGCTCTCCACACACACAGGTGTAGCTCCCAGCATCCGTCAGGTCCAGGTCATGGATGACCAGCTCCACAAAGCGCCCTTCCCGCCGTGTTTGGTACTTCCCGCTGGGGACCAGCTCCTTCCCGTCCTTCCTCCAGCGCACGGAGCCGCCCGCCCGGCTCAGCTCGCACTGCAGTGTCGCCGTCCCGCTCTCCGTGGCCTCTTCGTTCCTCAGCTCTTGCTTGAAACGGACTGGCGGGGCTGAGAGATGCACAATGGAAAGGGGTTGCCACCCTAGACCCCGCTCAGAGGTTGAGGCATGATTTATCGTGTGCCTACCTAAGCCTTACTCCAACACCCTTATCCCTTAAGTATGGCAGTCGTATTTTCTGGAAAAATCCCTTCACCAGGATTTTCTCCTGGGAAGATGAGAAGCCTCAGAGAAAAGGAAAACAATTCTTATCTGATTTGCTTCTCCTGTGTTTTGCTCACATGTGGAATGTGTTTGGAGATTGTTTACTCACAGGTGATTGTTTCATTGGTTTCATGTGAATTGTTTTGACTTAATGACCAATCACGGTCAAGTTGTGTCGAGGGTCTGGAAAGAGTAATGAGTTTTCATTATTATCTTTTTAGCCTTCTGTAAGTATCCTTTGAGTATCCTTTTATACTTCTGTAAGTTTCCTTTCTGTATTCTCTAGTATAATTTAGTATAGCATTCTTTAATATAATATAGTATCATAAAATAATAAATTAGCTTTCTAAGAACATGGAGTCAGATTCATCATTCCTTCCTGCCACAGGGCACCCTGCAAATACAATGCTTAAGCACATCCTGTCTTTTTTCATGGGTGATGAAAGAAATTCTCTATTGAATTGTTCTGTGGGAATCAACAAAAGCATGATCTTGGCTGAGATCATGCATAGAGACAAACTCATTCTCATTGTTACACATGATGAACCCTCTGAAACAGAAAATACTAAGGAATCTTATGTTTCCATGCTAATGCAGGAAAACACACATGCAGGACAACATCCTTCACTCAAAGGAAGGTGAGAAGACAACACAACAAACACACATCCAACATGGGATATAAAGAAATTGAGACTGGGGACAGGAGTGACACGAGCAAGTGGATGGAAGAAAGCACTGGAAGCAGGACATGGAGGAAGTTGTTGTGAGGGAATGTACAGAGAGGAAGAAGAAAGAGGTGGACAAAAACACTCCAGAGTTTCACAGGTTATTTCTGCCTTTTTACCATTCACTGACAAAGCTGCTGTGGTTTTTTGGTTCCCCACTAGACATGAATAATCTCCAGCATCCTTTGGCTCCAGGTCATGGATCAGCAGCTCAGCCACGGTGCCCTCCTGCCTCATCTGGTACTTGTTACTGGCCTGGAGAAGAGTTTGCCCCTTCCTCCACTCCACGGGGGCCTCTGTGCCCAGCTGGCAGCTCAGGGTGGCTGTCCCACCTTCCACAGCTTCCACGGGCTTCAGCTCTTCCTTGAAGAGCACGGGCACAGCTGAGGAGTGAAGCATTCTCAGTTTACTTCAGGCGCATCGTCACCACCTGGTGACCTCACACTTCAAGGACTTAAAGCCAACACAAATTCACATTCTCTTGGCACACACAGAAAAGAAGCTCTGACCTACCTGCTTCTCCAGGAGTCTGCTGATATTTATAGTAGAAACAAGAGTTTTTGACCAAACAAAATAAGAACATTTCTTAATAATTAGAACATCAAAATAATTATTCTTCTGCTGCCCAAAGTTGGTCACAGACATGTTAAAGTTTTTTGAGAAAGTTGAAAGAAGAATGGAATATTCTTCCATTAAAGGTGTAGCTGAGGTCCCTCTTACCTCTTGGCTTAGAGCTTGGACAGTCACCTCTATCCAAAGCATAAGAGACATTTCATAGGGAAGAAAAGATATTATTTTATCAAGTACCGTTGATTGATACATTTTAGCATGAAGTTGTCATCCCAAAAAACAAAGAACATAATGGACCCAGCTAGAGCTGCCTTTTGTTTGTGCTGATCCTTGTTCTCCTGAGCACTCTGTGAAAGTGCCCAGGTTTAGCAGGACCATGGCAAGAACAACAACAAATGGTCACAAGCAGGTGTCTCATTCCTACCATGGATTTGGTAGGAATGTTTGTGCTGATCCTTGTCCTCCTGAGCACTCTCTGAAAGTGCCCAGGGTTAGCAGGACCATGGCAAGAACAACAACAAATGGTCACAAGCAGGTGTCTCATTCCTACCATGGATCTGGACTTGGGCTGTGGTCTGCTGGTCTCCAGTGTCACAGGTGTATCTTCCCGCATCTTCTGGCTCTGCATTATGAATCACCAGCTCTGCCACTGTCCCCTTCTGCTTCATTTCATATTTGGCACTTGCCTGGAGCGTGGCTTCTCCCTTCTTCCACACCACGGTGGTGGCATCAGCTTTTGTGAGTTCGCAGCGCAGGGAGACGGATTTCCCTTCTTCCACAGCCGTGTTCTCCAGGGCTTGTTTGAAAAGCACAGGCACAGCTGGAACACAGAGCCAGGGGTTAGGACAGGCCCTCCTGATCTGCTCTACATCAGATCCCCCCATGAGAGCTGTCACCTCTTTAATCCAGGCCTTTTCCAAGTGAGCAGAGCAGCCCTAGGCCCTCCACTGGCTGCGTGGCACAAGGAGGTTCTGCCTGGCAGCAGGAATAAATCTCTCCCCCTGATGTTACCACCTCACGGTGGATTCCTAGAAATGTGGGGCAAGTTTCTTTTATTTTTAAAAGGGACCTTTTCAGATTGCTCTGGGCACCATCAGCTAATGAATTCCCTGCTCCTGCAGGGCTCTGAAATAACATTCATATCCTATATTTCTCCTGTTTTCTGCTTCAGCACACACTACTAAAGGCAGTGCATTTGTTTAAGGGCAGCGGAGAGAGGAGATGGCACCTAAGAGTCTTTGAAAGGATATTTTGGGGAGTCTGGAGTCTATTAATTACTTGTTCACCTTCAGTTTTCCAGGGACTGGATTTATGTTTTCACATCCTTATTTTGCAGTACTAGTGGTCTCTACCTCCAACTCCAGTTTTAATACAGCCACGTAAAGCAGCTGATAGGGCAGGAACTACAGCACAGAGAAAATTAATCCTCTGCACTTCATTTTCTTATTTTTTCCCCAGTGGACAGTTACAGATTGAAAACCTCAGACACAGAATATGAAGTCACATGAATTAAATACATCCAGGTGCCTACAAGGGTGCAATATTACCTTTAAATTTTACTTATTAAGGATGGCGCTGCCACAAAAAAAATGAAGTGTTCTGTGATTTTTGTTTAATAGCTCTAATGAAATATTATGTGATTTTTGTTTAATTAAGCACCTGATTAAGTGTGGCAATGTCTCAAATTGTACCCACCATTCACTTTGACCCGAGCAGTGGTTTTCAGCTCCCCAGCACTGCAGGTGTAGTCCCCAGCATCCACAGATTTCACATCTCGAATGATGAGCTCTGCCACAGTCCCATGCTGCTTAAATTCATACTTCTCACTGGCATAGAGAACAGTGTCTCCCTTCATCCACTTCACTGGGGTACCAGGTTTGCTGAGCTCACAGGTCAGCCTGACCTGCTTTCCTTCTTTGGCTTCTTCGTTTTGGAGCTCTTGCTTGAAGAGAACTGGTGCTTCTGGAAAAAAGGAGCAACAGAAATGTGAAAAGAAACACGGGAGGCTGGAAATTACTTTTCTCTTTTAGTGTCAGACTTTGTTTTTGAAACAGAAAACCACAGGAATGAAAAAGCATTAGCAAAGAGTAAACAGATGCTGACATCTCACATCTGGCTGCCAGCACTTTACAGCCTAAAAAAACCAAAACCTGAGGCCAGATGCTTATTTTCTTTTTAACCACTGAAGATGCTGCTGCTCTTACTGCTTTCATTACTAACATCAGTGGCAGATGCTGCACTGCAGTTAATGTGCTGCTGATGGCTGCTCAGAGCTGGACCACCAGCACAAAAAACATAAAACTTCACTGAGGTCAGCTCACACACAACACAGAGCACACAGAGGAATGGCAAAGCACTGTCTGTCCTGACCAGCAGTATTGATTTCTCACCTTAAAAAAACCCCTACAGTGTACATTTTTTGTCCAGCATTAACACAGATTTAAAACCAGCACAGAGCAAACACAGAAAGGGAAGAACAGCTGAACGTGGCAGGGTCCCTGTGGAGATTCCCCTGCAGGCTCTGCCACAGCCTGGGGTTCAAGGCTTTAAGGTGAGCTAGTGCAGGGAAGGGACTTTTGGGGGAAAAAGAAACTCAACTGAAATGTTCAGATAAGGAAAAAATACATTATTCTTGAATTATGCTGTCTTAAGAGTATACAAGTCAGATACGGCACAAAGCCTGTGGCTGTTGGAAATCTACACCCTATTATCCTGTCCCCCTCATACCTCCAGTCTGGGACACTGAATTGTGTCACATGACTACTGAATTTCTATTTTCTATTTTTGCATTCTGCTCTTCTGACGCGACTCTGACAGAAAAAGGAAAGTTTTCACATCTATTTCTACAGTGAAATTCCTTGTAGACATCCTTATGACTTGACTCCTTGACCTGAATCCGTGTGTTTAAATCCTACATCCATCCACACCCTTCTCTGTGAAGGGGAAAATGGGGCTGTAGTAGGAACATTACAAAGGTGGTTCTTTTCTAACAGAAAAATTGTCCATCCAGGTCCTACTGGAGTCAACACAGATCTTTGTTTTGTAATGGATATTGGGAAAATATCCTTGTGCTACAGAAAGACAGAAAATCGGGATCATTAACAACCAGCTCTTCTTCATTGCATCATCAAGGTCTTCTCTTTCTTGCATAGCCTCAAGCTGGTTCTTTGTGCTCTAGAAAAAGCCTGTCAGCAGCCTGACCTCCCACTTGGTGCTCTGGCATTCAGGCTGACCATTCCAGCAACTCAAATGATATTTTTGTTCATGCTGAGTTCCCCAATCCAGACACAGCTTCTGATCAGTCCATCCCAGGTGTGCAACACCAGCTGCACACAGGACATCCTCTGGTCTGGAAAATCCTCCCTGTACCTGCTCAAATCTGCCCAGGGCAGTGATTTAATTCACAGATAGATTTAGCTCACAGTGGCAGGAGCAATTATAAGGTGATATTTGGTGGGCCTGGTTCTGACCTGGATGAGACACAACCCATACCCAACTCAAGGTTAAGACTCATCTAAGAAGAGAACTTTTGCCTCAGCTCAGACAGCAGCCCTTTAGATCATAGAACCCTTTGGGTTAGAAGGGCTCTTTAAAGCTCACCTATTCCAACCCCCTGCCTCATCCCCAGACATCTTCAAGCAGACCAGGCAGCTCAGAACCCCATCCTGATCTTGAATGTGTGCAGGGATGGAGAATCCACCACTTCTCTGGGCAAACTCCTACAGTGTTTTGCCACCCTCATTGCAAAAAACTTCTTCCTTACATCTGTGGCACTTATATTCTCTGAAAAATCCCTTCACCCAGGGTTTTTCTCCTAGGAAGTTGAGAAGCCTCAGAGAAAAAGGAAAACAATAATTATCTCATTTGCTTCTCCTGTGTTTTGCTCCTTTGGAATGTGTTTGGAGATTGTTTTATTGGATTCTGGTGCGAATTATTTTGTCTCATTGGCCAATCAGTGCCAAGCTGTGTCGGGACTCTGGAAAGAGTCAGGAGTTTTCATTATTATCTTTTTAGTCTTCTGTCTGTATCCTTTCTGTATTCTTTAGTATTAGTTTAGTACAGCAGTTTTTATTATAATATGGTATCATAAAATAATAAATGAGCCTTCTGAGAATATGGAGTCAGATTCATCATTCCTCCCTGCCACGGGGCACCCCGCAAATACAATATTACATCTAATTAAATTAACCCTTTTTTACTTTAAACCATCTCCCTATGTCCTATCAAGCAGGAGAGCACCTCCTGCCCAGTGATGCTCTCTGGATGCATTGCTCTGAATTAACCTGGCTGCCTAAAGCAATTGCACAGACAAATGAGGGGCTGTGAGCCCCCTCCTTGGGGAGAGCCATCACTGGGGACAGCTCCAGGAGTGATCCATCCTTTCTGGGGATTACCTCTCAGCCTGGGGTGTGCTTCTGCTGCTCTCTTTTTGGGGTTTGGAATGAGAGGATTCATGTACCTTCCGACCCAAAGCATTCCAGAATTCCATGATTCTCAGAGGCACTAAAGCTCCTCAGAGCTAGAGCCAGGTCAGTTGAAGAATTCTCCTGTTTCACATTCTGCCACCTCTCTGGCTGCTGTTCCAGATGACTTGATGAGAACACCTCAGTGCCCACCACAAGGTTCCTTTTCAGCGTAGTTTCATGTTTTTAGTTCCAATTAATCATTCTGGGCTTGGTGTTAGGACCCAAATCACCCCAAAAGTTCTTACCCTGGACATTAATAATTGCACCACTTTTGGCTGCTCCCGCCTCACACTCACATCTGTCACTGTCTCTTTCTCCTGCCCTGTGAATGACAAGCTTGGCTCCAAGCCCTGACTGCCTGATGTTACATTTGGAAGAATTCCTAAGGCTTTTCCCATCTTTGCACCACTTTCTCAGGGCTGTCTGATCTGGAGGTTTCACACTGAAGGCTCCCATCCTCTCCCTCAGTGACTTCAGCATCAACCAGGTCCTTTTTGGAGACACAGGGCTTCTCCAGATCCATATAAAAAAACATCTGACATGGTCCAGAAGAGGTGTGGATTGCCAGATGACAAGTAATCTGTGAGATTTGGATCCAGGATTGCTTGTGTGAAAGCCATAGGTCAGGGTTAGTAATAAATAATTTGGTGTTTGTGACTATAAAGCCCTCAGGAAGGCACCAGTGATGTTCTAAAGTGTTGTTTAACTGTTAAATGCTATCTGGGAGAAACTGAGAAGAAAACATTCCTGCTGAAGAACATAAATAATTAGCCTTTTGCAAATAAAACCTTTCATTTTCCCTCAAGAAAAAGAAATCCATTTGTATTTCTGCAGCTTAGCAAAATTTGGGCAAAATTTCAACTTTTGTAAAAAGAAAACTTCTTCGAAATAAATTTGGTTATTCTGAAAAAAATGATATTATGATTTGACACGGTGGAGACTGTGTGTTTAAAATCTCTGGGCCATGAGAAGTATTTATATTTCCAGTCAGGAAACATCTCTCCAATCCCACATTCTTGGGCTGTCTGCCATTCATTTCATTCATTTATCTTTGCTACCAAACACTGCAGTTTTACCTCAGTTTAACTCCTCCAGAGAAAACAATCCATTGTCAGCAATGAATAGGAGAGAACACACATGCAATGTTGCCTTTCAAACAATGAAAACTGAATTTAAAACTTACTGATTGCCCTTTTTTTTTGTAATACTGAATTAATTGATTTCTCTTCATGAGTCATCACCTTATCAGCTTGAGGAAAACTGAATGGGGCATCAACTGTACCCTCACAGCATTATAACATTCCCATCTAAATCTAATAAACACTCCAAGAGTTGTCCAAGATTACGAAGAGTTCATTCTCCAGCCATAATTTCATTGCATAATTAATGTTATTGAAAATGCACAGATAAACAATGATGCTGCTAAATTTGTAGCATTTTTGCTCCTTATTTTCTCCACCTACCCACATCAACCCCGCTCATTTCCACTCATTTCCTCTCCTGCAGTTGTGATGATGGATTTACCTTTAACAACCAAACTGGCAGATGTTTTCTTATCACCAGCTTCAAATGTAATGACCCCCGAGTCCTTCAGGGAGAGCTTTCTCAGCGTCAGCAGGTGATATCCACCAGGCTGGGACTGGATCTCATTAAGTTCATTGGTATGGAGTGGGGTTTTATCCAAAAACCACTGCACTCTGCTACAGTCTACGGGAGAGATTCTGCACTTGAACATGGCAGATTCTCCTTCTAACACAGTGACATCCTCCAGGTCTTCTGTTATTAGCACTTTCTGGCCTGAAAGGAACATAAATACATCAATTACTGCAATCTTCGGTTTCTGGCATGAAAATCGACGTGGGGAAGCTCCCAAGATTTCCCGTTCATGACAGGGAAGATTGAAACAGAATTCCCCCAATATTGACCACAAAACCCACTCACAGGAAGATAAAATATACAGGACACACACCAAAACAGGCAAAGACAACTTCAAAGCACCAGAAAACATAAAGCAAAACAAGTAGCCAGGACAATGCAGATCCAGGGTTGTAAATTTCCTCCTAAAGAAAACCCAGGAAAGGTTGGAAGGATGAGTCTCTGATAGCATTACTGGGCTCTAAACATCATCAAGAAATTATCTCTCCCTTGACAACCTGGCTGATTTTCTACAGCAAAATTAACTCCCTTTCTATGGGATAGGATCACTGATCCCGCACCTTCTTTGAGTTCAGCCCCACCCCTAACACAGTGGGAAATGGAGAAAATGTCTGAGTGTGGATTTGGTTAAAAAACCCCCAAACATCTGCCCTGAAAACCTCCTTCTACAGATAGATACATCCCTAATGAAAAATAAATATATAAATATAGATACATCCCTAACTAAAAATAAATATATAAATATAAATACGCATACAAAGATAAACCTCACTACAAATATACACAAAATAAGGTTAGCACTGTATACAAAAATATCTCTGATGTTCTTCCTACTTATAAAACCAGCACAGTGATGTTTTACTTTGATGTTTGTGACAGAGAAGTATTTCTTTCATTCAGAAAAGCTGCTGTTAAAAACCTCAGAGTGAATTCAGACAGCTCAGAGCCTGAGATTATGATGGGGATTAAACACATTTCTTTGCTTCTCAAGGATGCTGTAGCAGATTATCAGAGGAGGAGTCTGAGTTTACTCTATTGTGTTGAAAACTACAATAATAAGCAAGTGGACACTGCTGCTGCACCTCCATTTGATCATTCTTGAATCATTTCTCCAGAGGGCAGGGTTAGGTGGGATATTGGGAAGGAATTCTTCCCTGTAAGGATGGGGAGTCCCTGGGAAGATGTGGCTGCCCCTGAATCCCTGGAAGTGTCCAAGGCCAGGTTGGACATTGGGGCTTGGAGCAGCCTGGGATGGTGGAGGGTGGAACTGGATGATCTTTAAGGTTCCTTCCAATCCAACCCATTCCATTATTCCATGGACCATTCTATTTTTCCACCTCCTTTTAGGAACCATGCCTGAGAAGAAAAATCAAGGGGTATGGAGAAAAGCCTGAAGGCAGGATAATTTTCCCTCATCCAACAGCAGGCACTGTGAATCCCATCCATTTTATGCTCACACAGGAACACCAATCTCTCCCCTCACATGAGCCTTTGGGGGGAATTTAAATCACACCCAAAATACTCCAGGTGCAATTGCTTCAAACTGCTCTGCAGGTTTATGTTCACACAGGAACATCAATCTCTCTCCTCATATGAACCTTTAAATCACACCCAAAATACTCCAGGTGTAATTGCTTCCAACTGCTCTGCATTCCCATATTTTTGGCCACATGTTCCTGCCATCCTGAGCGAGACAGAACCAGAAATCAGCAGCTCTGCTTGTGCATGTTTCTCACGGCAATAAAGAGATGTAAATCACATTCCTCTCATCCATACCTTGCACAGTTAGTTTGGCTCTGGACTGGGCATCCCCAATGTCACAGCTGTAAGTGTCACTGTCACTTTTCTCCAGGTTCTTGATGGTCAGCTGGAGGACTTGTCCTTTCTGTGTCATCTCGTATTTCCTGCCAGCCCGGAGCTCAGCGATGCCTTTCCTCCAGACCACAGAGGATGCAGCTCTCTCACTCTGGCACACAAAAACTGCAGTTCCACTCTCGTCCACTTTCAGGTCTGAGAGCTCCTTGACAAAATAATTAGGTTTTTCTGGAAGGAAAAAGGAATAATTTTAAAAAATGGTCAAGACAGATTTGTCACTCAAACTACTCCTGAGCATCCAAAGTCATTTTGGATCCTCTCTGCTCCAACTCATAGAATCATCAAAAAAATACTCATAGAATCATTTAGGCTGAAAAAGACTTTAAGATCACCAAGTCCAACTATTAACTTAATCAAACCATATTCCAAATAACCACATCTACATATCTTTTAAATCCCCCCTCAGTGTTGACTTCACCACTTCCCTGGGCATCCTCTTCCAATGCCTGACCACCCTTTCCATGAAGGAATTTCTTCTTACATCCAATCTAAAACTTGAGAGCATTCCCTCTCATCCCATCAGATGGAGTGATTCTAAGATCACCAGGTCCCCTTCCTGTCACAGGATATATGAGGTGAAATATCTCCAGGGAAGTTTAATGCCATGGTCCATGGACAGGTGAGGTCTCCTCTTGCAGACAACTTTCATCACTCATATTCAAAACAGAATAATTCAAATTGCCAGTTTTGACTGGCTTGTTACAGAGCCCATAAGATTGTTCAGCATCCAAAAGGTGTTTTTTCATAACTTATTTTTTAAGCTTTTAATCAATGATTTTTTTTAAAAAATAAAAATTGATCCTGCCCAGGGAGATGGAGGAAAAGAAATCTAAAGTTGTAGATATTTACACCCAACCTCTGAACCTGCCAGCCCCTCTGCACCCTTCAGCTGACCTTGCACTGTGACCCTGGCTGTTGTTTTGGAGGTCTCAGTCTCACAGGTGTATTCCCCACTGTCCTCGACCGTGGAGTCTCGGATGATGAGAGTGGCCCGCGTCCCCTCCTGCTGCAGGTCATATTTCTGGCTTTTCCTGATGGCTTTGCCATCCTTGTACCACCTGATGGTCACATCAGCTTTGGACAGCTCACAGCTCAGGTTGATGTCCTGCCCTGCTGGTGATGTTTTATTCTCCAGCTGCTTTGTAACCTCAGTAGGTTTTCCTGCAGAGATTAAAAAAAAAAAAATCTTTGAATGAAAATCATTTCTGTATGTTGGGGTTTTTTGTAATTCAAATAATAGAAAATCATAGAATCCCAGAGTGGTTTGGGTTGGAAGGGATCTCAAAGATCACCCAGTGCCACCCCCTGCCATGTGCAGGGACACCTTCCACTATCCAGGTTGTTCCAAGCCCCATCCAACCTGGCCTTGAACACTTCCAGGGATCCAGAGGCAGCCACAGTTTCTCTGGGTACCCTGTGCAAGGTTGGAACAAAATAATGGAAGGTTCTTTCCAATCCAAACCATTCTGGAATTTCCTGATTCTATGGAAAAGGACTAACTGCAGATTATGAACTATGTCTGAAAATTACTAATTTCTTCTCTCCACTGACCAC
The DNA here is from genome assembly GCA_035048045.1 of Chlorospingus semifuscus. Lineage (NCBI taxonomy): Eukaryota > Metazoa > Chordata > Aves > Passeriformes > Passerellidae > Chlorospingus > Chlorospingus semifuscus. The sequence goes on along the minus strand of JAWWMS010000120.1, from coordinate 2,554,679 downwards.
CTGGTAGCCTTGAGTGATTATCTCTGACACATAATCTGGGCTGTAATTATCTGTACACACTACCTAGTGTAGTCAGTTCTCAAATATCTATTAAAAGCTTCAACATTTCACTTGGTTTAAACAGAAAATCTCAGTTCTTCAAGGCTCACAGGGAAGGGAAAGAAGATTTTTTAAGGGAAAATCTCAGCTCTTCAAGGCTCACAAGGAAGGTTGCTGCTAATTCAGACCATACCAAGTGTTTGCTGACAAACCTATGAAAATACACCCAGGACTTTTCTGATCCCATTACCTTTCACAAGCAGGGAAGCCTTGGAGGTGAGACCACGGGCAGTGAAGATGACTTCCCCAGTGTCACCAGGAGTGACATTTTTGATACTCAGTGTGTATTTCCGACCTGCATTGGAGGCTTTAAACCTCCCCCCACTTTCCACTTTTCTCCCATTCAGCGTCCAGTTGAAGTCATCAATGCTTTCGTGGGACAAAACGCACTCAAAAGTGCAATCTTCTCCCTCCTGGATTTCAGTGTTCTTGAGCCTTTTGGTGATGCCAATGTTCAGTTCTGGAGAACGAAAATTGGATTAATACAAGTTAAAAATGCTTTTATGGTAGACATGAGTAGAGTAATGGAGTTTTTAAGTCAGAAGAGGGGTTTATCTGCTAGATTGACAGAATACCACTGTATTCCTCACAGATGGGTGGGACATGGGAAGGATTTTTCAGGCTCAGAATCATCTCAAAGTTGTACAAAAAGAGAAATGTGAATCTCCTGGCTGTGCTCCGGAAGGACTGAATGAAGAACAGCTCAGTGGAGAAGATTCAAGATTTAATGAGTCAAAGAGAAAAGCTGTCAGAAAAGAAGCCTCTGGGACAATGGGTGAGGTTCTCCTCCATGACAGGAAAAATGATAGGAGAAATAGGATGTTTCAGTTTTTTGACTTGTTACTCCTGGTGTTCAAACCAGACAAAATCAATTTTTTTCTCATTAACATTATGAGTTTGGAAGTCATGAACAATTCTTTGTCCTTCAGACTGACACAAGGGCTAGAGGACAGGTTGAACAGCTGGGTTCCTCAACAGATATTGTCCTGCTTTTGTGTTCCTACAATAGACTCTGAATCAGTAGCTCAAAATATGAAACAAGCTGCTTGGGGGATTTTTTGTTGTTAGTTGGGTTTTTTTTTGGATAAATTTTTGCTTTTTTGGGAGGATTTTTGCACTTTAGGCACGTTCAGGAAGAAAATATTGTCGCTACGTTCCTGACACCTGATTTTCACTTAGAAACCCCAAATATACTTACAGCAAAATTAACAGGAATTGCTCAGACATCACAGTATTATGAGAGATTTGTTCAGGAACAGGTGAGAGCCCAAGGGACCAAGCCCACCCATATTTTTAACACTCCTTGAGAGGCCACTGTCTATAACACTTACCCTGAACGCTGACCTTTGATTTGGCCACATCAGTGCCAATGTCACAGGTGTACAACCCTGCATCTGCCTTTTCAAGGTCATGGATAAGGAGGCACAGGGTCTTCCCAGACTGCATCTCCTCATACTTCTTGCTGGAAGTGATCTTCACACCATCCTTTTTCCAAACAGGTTTGACCTTCTCCTTGGAGACTTCACATTCCAGTTTGATCACTCCTCGTTCCTCACCGAAAACATCATCCAAGGATTTCATGAAGACAGCAGGCTTCTCTGAAGGTCAAGAGGCAAAACAGAGAACAACCAGGATGTTTGTGACACTTCCAATTGCTATCAAATATTTAGAGACATTAATAAACCCTTGGCAATATTGTTGATACCGATGCAGAACCTAAACCAGTATCACCCTCCAGCACACCCAGTTCCTTCATCCTGCTCTCAATCCTTCATCCTGCTCCAAATCCCTTCATCCCAAGATTGTGTTGACACAAGGGGCTGCCCTGACCCAGGTGCAGCACCTCACACTGGCCTTGTTGCACCTCAAGAGGTTCACATGGTCTCAGTTCTTGAGCATGTCCATGTCCCTCTGGATGGCACCTCAACCCTCAGGCATGTCACCTGCCCCACTCAGCTGGTAGCCACCTGCACACTTGCTGAGGGTGCCCAAGAACGTGTTAAACCACAAAAACTCAGTTGTGTGACTGAGCTTGCAGATATATGAAGGACAGCAGGAAACTGTCTTCTCATGGCTGATTGAATCCAGCTCCAGAACTGATGTATTAAAAACCACAGAATTACAGAATATCCTGAATTGGAAGGGGCCCACAAGGATCATCCAGTCTGACCCCTGTCCCTGCACAGACACCCCAACAAGCCCACACTGTCCCTGAGAGCACTGTCCAAAAACTCCTGGAGCTTTGGCAGCCTTGGGACCATGACCATGCCCTGAGGAGCCTTTTCCAGTGCCCACCACCCTCTGTGGGAAGAACCTTTCCCTGAAATCCAGCATAAACTTCCCATCACTCAGGCCCAGCCATTTCCTCAAGTCCTGCCACTGGCCACCAGAGTGAAGAGATCAGTACCCGCCCTTCCACTTCCCCTCACATGAAGATGTTGAACCCCACAGCAAGGTCTCTCCAGCTGACCAAACCAAGTGACCCCAGCTGCTCCTCTCAAGGCTTCCCCTCTAGACCTTCACCATCCTCATGGCTCATATTTAACAGCTCAACTTTTTTATCTATTAAGCAGGATTGGACCTTGCTTACAAATCCCCATGGACTTGGTAAATAATGGCTCATTTGCACCTCTCGTTTTCATTCAGGAGCGCGATCTGGACCCACCTATCACCTTCAGCCGCACGGTCTCCGACACCTTGTCTGACTTCATTGTCACCGTGCCAGCATCCTCAGGCTTCACCTGCTTCATGGTCAGCGTGTAGCACTTGCCCACGTTCTTGATGTCGTTGAAGTTGTTGGTGTAGAGGAGGGTGTCATTAAGGAACCACTCCACGTCCTCGTCGTCGTGGGACAGCTCGCAGGAGAACACGGCAGAGCTGTCCTCCTCAACCTCCACATCCTGCAGGTGCTTCAGGACCTCTACATTGCGGGCTGAGGGAAACCAAGAGGCATCAGTTGTGGGTTTCTCTGGGTCTGGATTGAAGGCACTTGAGATGTTATTTCATGTTCACACTCAGGAGTTTATTATTTCTTATCAGTAAAACAGTCTCACCATCATGAGTTTGGCAGCTTTCCATTAGAAGGCACAAAATGGCCAACAATCTCTTGTTCCAAGCTCTTTTCAGACTAAACTATCCCATTAAGAACTGACACCTGGATTATTTCCCTTTTAACCCAATCACTGATCCCACAGAGCTGCAATGGGGACTTTTCTGCCCAATTACAAAATGCCACCCAAACCCATGCAGAAGGAGGAAGAAGAAGCATGAAGAAGAAACCCAGGATGACACCCTGTGCCCTCCATCTTGCTGCCATCCACAACA
>JAWWMS010000120.1:2535009-2547673 GCA_035048045.1 Chlorospingus semifuscus | reverse complement strand
GTTTACATTTTGTTCCTGAGGCCTCTCAGCTTCTCAGGAGGAAAAATCCTAAGGAAAGGATTTTTCATGAAAAGATGCCTGTGACACAGCCCCTTTGCTGATGTTTTTCCCAGCACATGGCCCTGACCATGCAGGGGCTGCTGACCATGGGGCTGTGACTCCCATCCCTTCCCACAACATCCAGGGGATCCCGTGCTGCACAAGCCATGCTTGCTGTGTCTGCTGTCCCTCCCTGTGAGCCCAGGGCTGGGCAGCCTCTCTGGGCAGAAGCATTTGGATCTCCCATCCCACTCACAGCCCAGTGTGGCTTTGTCTCCCTCTGCAAACAGATTTTTCAGATTTTCTTGGCTGCTCCGTGTTTTCCGCTCCCGAGCTGTAACAAGGGCTCCAAAATGTTCTTTCCATTGGGAACCAACAGTGGAATAAGCTGATCCTAGTAAATGCCTGACAAATTATTTTTCCAGCCAGCAGATGACCGGCTGGCTTTACACAGCTCTAACCTGCAGTTACCTCTGCTCGAACCAGGGGAATTTTTTATTTCCTTCAAAACCGCTGCTACCATTCCTGCCACCAGGAGAGGAGAAGCAGCTGGAGTGTTCAGGGCTGCTCCTTTCCGTAGCAAAGAGCTGCTATTGAGGAAGCAGAGATCACAGTTCAGCGCTTGCTTGGAAGCAGCCACAGCAGTGCAGCTGTTCAAGCTCTCTGCTGCTCCTAAACGCTCCCCTGGGTTCCCTCTGGAGTGTGAAACAGCATCACAGGGAAGGGAAGGGACTTGCTGTTGGTTCCACAGCTCCTCTGGATTCAAAGCAAATGGAAACCCCTGAGGGGATGGGTGTTAACATGAATTTCTTTGCCCCTTTTCTGGTCCATCACTTTCATCATCAGCCTGTGAGCAGCCCCTGCTTGCTCCTTTGAACTCCTCTGCTGCCCCCCTTGTTCTGGGCCACTTGCAGAATTTATTTGCCTCCTGTGATATTTTATTTGCAATTTAGTGCTGCCCCATTTAATAAAGCACAAAATGCGAACCCAAGGATTTATTGCCGGCACTGGTGCTTTAATTGAGCTTTTACTTCCACTTTTACAAGAGTGATGCGTGGGCTGTATATCCCCCTAGGAGGGATGTTTAGGGTTGGTTGGATGTTTAGGTATTGAAGGTGTGAGCTGGTGTGAGGCTGTTGGGGTTGTGTGGTGGTTCCAGTTGTGGGTTTCCCTGGGTCTGGATTGAAGGCACTTGAGACAGTAGTTCATGTTGGGACTCAAGTGTTTATTATTTCTTATCAGTAGAACAGCCTCACTACTGTGAGTTTGGCAGTAGGCAAACTCAGGCACAAAATGGCCAACAATCTCTTGGTACAAGGTCTTTTAATACTAAACTATCCAATTAAGAACTCATTCCTGTAGGTTATTTTCCCTTTTAACCCAATAACTGATCGCAAAGAGCTGCAATGTGGACTTTTCTGCCCAATTACAAAATGCCACCCAAACCCAAGAAGAAGAAGGAAGAAGAAGAAACCCAGGCTGACACCCTGTGCCCTCCATCTTGCTTCCATCCACAACATACTAAAAATCCCAAAACCGCAATTTCTCACCAAGTGACACACCTACACTGCTCTCTATAATCTATTTCACACTTTTGTGGACTCCAGTCTATTCTGGAGTTTAGGAAACTTTCTCCATGAATGAGGGTCAAAGTCAGTGCTGCCCTGGGGGTCAGGGCACCCCAGAGCAGACACAGAAATATTCCCAATGCCCTGGGTTTCCACACCATTCCAGACCAAAATCCACTTTTTTTCCTCCTACCATCCTGCCGCATTTTGATGTTGTCGGAAGTCTTCAGCTTGCTGTCATTTTTGTACCACTGGGTTTCCACCTCGTCGTGTGAGATCTCACAGATGAAAGATGCACTCTCGTATTCGTTCACTTCCACATCTTCCAGTGGTTTTACAATCTTGACATCTCGGGCTGTGAAGTCAAAGACAAATATTTATTTGGGGGTTTCTCCACAAGTGAGCATGGTGTGTTTATTTTCTGTGTAATTACATGGAAAAAAGGGGATTGTGTTTTATTCTAGACCAGCCTTTCTTCCTGGGTAGTTTTTCTCTTCAACACAGTGAATACTTTTTATGGCTGAAGCTTATTGTAAGAGGATTTTATGGATACTGGAACTTCATGCAGGTATTAATGAAAGAAATACACATATTAATGAAAGCAAATTCACCAAGAAAAACTAAACACAAGTCTACAACCTTAGGTCATTATAAACTGCCTCATTCATTCTTCATCTGCAATCTGTTTTACATAGGAGATATCTTTTTCCAGAGTCTCCTGAACTGAGTATAATCCTCTTTAACTCTACACCTTGGCACTCCTTTTGTCATAACTGATTATTTATCTGTGCTACTGCAGCCTTTTCTCTTTGAAAGAGAAGGCCTTGATACACCTTGGACCAGCCTCAGGAGCAGAGCTGAAATGCAAACAAAACCCATCCCAATCCCAAAACCAGGGAGAAAAGGGGGAGTCTATGGGGCAGATTTTCATGAAGATACTGCAGAACCCAAGTGTCCACATGAGGACAGCATCTAGTAAGCAATGAGAAAGATGCTCTGTCTTTCACTAAGAAAGAGTTGATCTGTTTTTACCATGCTCCTTTAGAAAATAGCATCTGCCAGGGCACAGGAGAGCTGTCAGTTGAGTAACTTGCCTTTATCTCAGAGCTTATCTCAGGTGCTTCAGAGCCTGGTGACAAAACACACCTGGTGCTTCATCAGTTGCTCAGTGCAACACTCAGGTGGAAAAAAATGCCTCGACCAGAAAGGAGAGGTGCAGGCAGAAATAAGCACCCTTTCCTTAGCATTTACAACCTAAAAATGAGGGCACTTCTTGAGCTCATACCCAAGGCTTGTCCAGTCCCTGTTCTAGCAAAATCCCCCTGTGGCAATGGTGCCACCAAACCACATCAGCACCAGCCACTGAATCCCTGCTTCGGGCCAGGCTGTCCAATATTTCCTGATGTGCCAATCCAGAAACACCATTCAGATTCCAGAGAATAGAAATCACTTATGAGAAGTGGAAAACTGAGTTAACACCTCTTCCAAAAATACTGCAAGGATAGAACAAGCACAGGACAGCTTTGCCAGCATTTTCTCACCAGGAAAAGAAATTTAACCAAAATGAGCAATTGTGAAAAATAAACAATTCACAAAGAATTTCTTGCAGTGTAGCCAAAAATGCTGCAGTAAATGTATTTTTCTACTTCAGGTAAACATACCGTGAACCTTTAGAGTAGCTGATGTTTTGTCTTCAGCTGCTTGACACGTATAGGTTCCCTGGTCTTCATATTCACACTTGTGAATAATGAGGCTTCTCTTATTTCCTTGGGAGACAATCCCAATGTTTTTACTTTGCCGGATCTCTTTCCCATCCTAGAAGGGGAAAAAGGTCAAAGCAGATCACCCTCAACTCCTGTAGATCTGCAGTGAGCAAAACAGACATTCAGATCTGTGTAATTTCATCCTTCTTGTTGGACTGAATCGAAAACTGTGTTTAAAGGAACATGTGTTGAATATTCATCACAGGGCAAAGATTTCAGGAAGATAGCTGAGGAACACACAGAAATTTTGGATGATCTCCAACACCTTTTTTGAAGGCTTGAAACACCATGCAGGGTTGGCAGTGAGCCCCTTCAGACATAAATGGTTTTAAATTAAAAAAGGGTCAAATTTAGACAGGAAATAAGGAAGAAGCTTTTCACAATTAGGGTCACCAAACATTGGCACGGGTAGCCCAGAGAGGTGGTGGGTGCCCCATCCCAGGAAACATTCAGGAGCAGGTTGAACAGGGCTCTGAGCAACCTGATCTGGTTGCAGGTGTCCCTGCTCATGGCAGGAGGTTGGAAATGAGATGACCCTTCCAGCCCAAATTCCACCTTGAAGAACTGCTGCTACCCCAAATCAAGAAAAGTACCAGCTGAGCCCCAAGGGAGGCTGATGAAATGCCAGAGCTGATCCTCAAAATGACCGTGTAGAGAAAAGGAACTGGATTGTCCCTGACAAAGGAAATTGAGGCTTCCCTTTATATCCCATTTCCCAAAAAGGCTGTAAATCCTGGGTGAATACTGCTTGGTGTGGAGTGAAGCACAGGACTGCAAATCTGTAACAGCAGTGCTCACATTTTGTGCAAGAATAAAAACGTTTAACTTTCAATCCAGTTTATAAATACAGTAAATAAAAACCCAAGAGTGATTAATTGGGAGAGTAAATGAACAAAAGAGAGCAATGCTAAGAGCTTTACTGCAAAGGCTCAGGCTCTTATTCCCTGGAAGTAGAATTAAAGGCTCCCATCCCCTTCCAGAGAAGTCAGAAATTAAAATATCACAATGCATTAAGTGCTATACCTTGAACCACTTCACATTGGCATTGGGTTTGGACAGCTCACACTCGAATGTGGCCTTGAGCTTCTGAGTTACACTGACATCTGCCAGAGGTTTGCTGATCCTCACAGGCAATTCTAGGAAAGAAAGACAAATGGGGAATGGAGTCACACAAGCACTGATGGATAGGTTTTCATGATAAATAAAATTTGTATTGGTTTGGGCACTTTATCATTGTTTTGTGGACAGTGATGCCACAATGATCCTGTTGGCACCAGATGGAAACTACTGAGTTTTACATCCCTTGCAGTGACCAGGAAAATTTGCCGCCCTCTTAAGTTTGCTCTCCAGGTCAGGAGAAGACAATGGCATCCACCCCAAGCAGGGCTGGAGCCTCCTGTGCCCGTGTACCTTTCACAGTGAGCCTCCCTGATGAGTTAATGCCCTCTGCTTTGAAGGAGATGACTCCTGCATCTTCCAGAGCCACTGAGGAGAGAGTCAGCGAGTGTTTCTTGCCCAGGACACCAAAGCTGACGTTGGGTGAAGGTTTCAGACGAACACCATCCTTCTGCCAGGTGCCCTCCACGTCCTCGTGGGACACCTCCACCTCGAAAGTGACAGTCCCCTTCTCAGCCACCTCCAGGGGCTGGAGGCCTTTCACCAGCTTGATCTGCCTCACTGGAAAACAACATGGAAAAGTTGGAGATCTCACACCTGTGAACTTCCAAAATGGATTATTTCCCCATTATTGTTTCCCCAACTATTATTGCTCATGCACCTGCCAATTAGTTGGTATTTGCCAATTAAACAACCACTTTTACAGGAAATAAAACCTGTCCATGGCTACACTGCTGATAGAGCTGCTATTTTTTAAATAGATGCTTTCATGAGACAAACAGGTCAACCAAATATCACAGAAAACACCACTGGCTCCTTTTCTGTTGAGGTTTATCAGATTTTAGTAAAAGAAAGACTAATAATTACAGGGCAATACTGTGCAGTCCTTCAATTGGGATAAAATAGGGATGGGTGGAAAAAGTTATAGCAAAAGGAAAAAAAAAAAACCATGGCTGGTGCAAAAAGTGCTGACACCTCACTGGTTGGTGGCCAAAGCTTGGGTGGACATTACCCATTCCTGTGACAAGACATTCATGCCCTATCATCCAGTAAAATGGATTTGGTGTTTAAACTTGTATCACTACTAAAAGTAATTAAGTTGCCAATTTAAAAAACCCCAAAACCACAATGAAGCCTCCAAGATCTCTCCAGACAACCTATTCAGTCATCTGACCATTAAAAAGCTTTTTTAGAATATAACCTAGATCTTTCTCACTGCACCTGAAGTCCATTATTTCCTGGCATCATGGAGATTGTTCCCTTCCACTTTGTAAGACATCAAGCACCCAAAATATTGTTTTAAAGTCTTTCCTCACCTATTATTTAGAACCAGCCCAACACTAGTTGGTGGCATGGACTTAATGGACAAAATTAGACAGAGTCCTTGAGTATTTAAACCCTGTTTTCAAATACCCTGTGACAATTATTACAAAAAAAGATGTAGGAAAGGGACAGAAGTACAGGGCTATGGATGAGGTACCATTCATTTACTCAAGAGTGAAACACTCTCAGAGAGAAGATTTGCTTTTGTAGCTTTTTAGACCTTGACTGAATTTAAAGAGACATTCTGAACCAGGTGGTTTGCAGAGAAAAATCAGGGCAATGGATGGCTGGAGAGGGATTTTTGGTAAAAAATCATACCAAGGAAAAACACAGAGCATCTCAGAGAGTGAGAAAGAGAGGAAAGAGAAGAATCTTTCAAGCAGCTTAAAGGTCAAAGCTGGTGGGATGAGATGGAGGCAACAGGAACCAGTCAGACATTCTCTGCTCATGGCTTAGCTTTCACCTCCTCTTGGTCATTTGACTGGCTTTGTCCCTGTGTCCCCATGATAATGCAGGGACCAGAATCCACCTCCAGACTCTGATTGGGGTATTTATAGACCTGAGGGTCACTGGACTCACTTTCCACATTGATCTTGGCCTGGGTGGTGTCATCAGGGCTCTCACAGCAGTAGAAGCCCCGGTCTGCGAAGGAGATGTCCTTGACCACCAAGGTGTGCTTTGTTCCCTCAGCTTTGATCTCTATTTTGTCACTGGGCTTCAGCACAATGCTGTTCCTCATCCACTTCACCTCTGCAGGCTTGGTCAGCTCTACCTCCAAGGTCACTGTCTCCCTCTCTTCAAATGTTTTGGGCTCCAGCTTCTTCTTGAAGGAGATTGAGGCCTCTGCAAGAGAGGAAATATTAGTAGGAATGTGGAAGATCCAGAAGACAGGCTTTGAAAGAAAATGAAACCAGTGGCTCGTGAACTCCAAACCCAAAGCATTCTGGGCACTCCTATTTAATAATGCATAAGCAGAAATTCTCTGCTGCTAACATAATTAATTAGAGGGAAAGTCACATAAAACAACATCATCATAGAACGGCTTGGGTTGGAAAGGACCTGAAAGACCATCCAATTCCAAGGCCCTGACATTTCCAGCCTGTCAAAGGGGCACTGCCACCTCTTACCTCTGACTCGGAGGTTGGCTGTGCTCTCCACACCCTCAGCATTGGCAGTGATTTCAGCTGCATCTTCCAGTGTCAGGTCAGTGATGGTGAGGCTGTGGTTGGTGTCCTTCTGAGAGATCACGTATTTCTTGCTGGCTTCGATCTTGGCACCATTCCTGAGCCAGGTGACCACAGCATCACTGGGGGAGACGGTGCACTTGAACACAGCCTCTTTTCCTTCCTCAGACACCACACTGTTGAGACTTGTGATGAATTTCACCACTCTGGGAGCTGATGGATAGAGGTAAAACGTTCAGGAGCAGGTCCTTGAGTACCTTCAATTAGCCAAAAGCTTCCATGACTTTGTTGGAAGCAGCAATTTGAGTACAGCACAATATTGTACTCAGATAAATACAGGAAAGTCAGTAAATAGAGTAATAAATACTTAGTAAATATAGTAAGTGATCACAAAAGTGGATCATCATATTTGCCATGTCTGACTTCCTTGGAAGCTGCAATTTGAATACAGCATAACACTGTACTCAAACAAATACAGGAAACTCAGAAAATTTCTAATAGATGCTTAGTAAATATAGTAAGTGATCACAATAGTGGATCACCATATTTCCCATGTCTGGGTAAATTTTTTGTACAAAGAGAAGCAAAAAAAGAGGGGAAATGAAATCCCATCTTTTGTTTGGGAAGATGAATTCCAGCCTCAAATGCAACATGAAGAGACCTGAGCCAGGTCTCACAATCATTATGTTTTTCACAAATAGAGGTTCCACTGACACTGAGAGGGGAGTTCTGTATTTTGTTCTCAACACAGGAGTCACCCCAAACACATGGAAAAACTCAGCTTTGCAGGGTTCTAACAGCTGAGGACAAAACCCAGGGACCCCTGCACAGTGTCACCATTAGGGACATACGTTTGGGGACGATGGTGATGCTGCTCCTGTCATCCCTGGACTCGCAGCAATATTCTCCCTCATCCTCAGCCCGGATCCCCGTTATGGTCAGGGTCCGTTTGGTTCCCTCCTCACGGATCTGGAAACGTTTGCTGGCCTTGATCTCCACACCATTCCTGCTCCACGTCACCTTCCCCTTGGCGTGGCTCAGCTCACAGCTCAGGGACACGCTGCCTCCAAGCTCGGCTTTCACGGCCTCCAGCTTCTTGGCAAACTTCACCGGGATTTCTGAGATCCGGGAGAAGGGGAAAAGCGTGAGGGAGGAAAAGGGAAGAAATCTGTTCTAAGGAATTGGTTCTGTCCAATTGTGGAAATAAATGAATGAATAAATAAATAGATAAATAAATAAATAGATAAATAAAATGGCCCTAAGTATTTGGGGCTCAGGGGAGATAAAATCTAATCAGAAATGTGGAAATTCAGGCAGATTCCTTTGACGTGGGATTTTCAGATTTCAGGGATTTTCAGATCCCTGTCATTCTACAGGAGGACACAGAAACAGGAGGGGAGCAAGCACCAGAAGCACTCATCATAGGCTTCCAAACTGGCCAGCAAAAGACAAAAACTGAAATTCTTTATGATTTTTTTTTAATTTTTAAGAATTTTTAGGGTTTTTTATGATTTCTAAAATTTTTATTATTTAAAAATTTTTTACGACTTTAAGATTTGTTAACGATTTTTAAATTTTTAATGATCTTTAAATTTTTTTATTATTTTAAAATTTTTAATGCTTTTTAAAATTGTTTCTGATTTTTAAAATTGTTTACGATTTTAAAAAATTGTTAACAAGTTTTAAGAATTGTTTACGATTTTTAAGAATTGTTTGCGATTTTTAAAAATTGTTTACGAGTTTTAAATTTTTTTATGATTTTCAAAAGTTTTTCAAAAGTTTTTCAAAAGTTTTTCAGAAAGTTTTTTTGGAAGCTGGAGAACTTTGCCAGCCCACAGTGGGGCATCCAGAGAAAGTGCAACAAGCCTTGAGGTTGGAACAGTTTCCAGAAGAGTTTGGATTCCACCTCCACCCCACCATGAGGGAAGTGCAGCTGCTGGGCTGGGCCGTGACCTGGGCACTGCTCACCTTTCACCTGGACCCTGAATTCCTGCTTGTCATCCTTTGTCTGGCAGGTGTAGAGGGCAGAGTCTGTGCTCTCAGCTGCGTTCACTGTCAGCGTCCTGGATGCCCCCTCACTTTTGATCACACATTTCTTGCTCGCCTTGATTTCTGTGCCATCCTTGAACCACCTCACTGCAGCGGTTTCAGGCGTTACTGAGGTTGTCAGTGTGATGCTTTCGTGTTCTTGAACAATGAGAGGCTCTTTCTGGACAACTTTCTTTTCAAATTTAGCCTCTGGTTCTAAAAAAGATAATAAACCAGAAAAATTAACAACTTTATGCTCAAATCCTTGAGCAGTTAAAAAAAAAATCAGTTAAAAAAAAAGCATAAAACAAAACAGTTTTATATTGCTCTCTCTTCAGGACTCACACCACCAGGTCATCCATAACCTGTAATAATCCAGGGAATATGGCTCAATATTTGTGGCTGGTATGATCTTTTCCTGAGCAGGAAGAAAGAAAATGGTCTCTCAGGCAACCCAGAGCTTTTGTTTAGAAAACAAGCAGAGGAAAGAAAATGTAAACATCTATATTTTACCTGCTGCCCATAAAAGGCTTGTTTCTTCGAAGTAAAATTACATATATAATTCTTTCCCTTCCCCTTTTTAAGATCATAGATAAAATTAAAAATAGACATTAATGGGCTGAATTTACAGCCTATTTTCTATTTGCTCCACTGGCAGGAGGGCTGGAACTCAACCTTTAAGGTTCGTTCCAACCCAAACCATTCTGTGACTCCAGTCCCTTCTTCTTGGCCTCCTTTCTATCTTGGATATTGGTTTCTCTGGGTCTGGATTGAAGGCACTTGAGACAGCAGCTCATGTTCAGACTCAGGTGTTTATTATTTCTTACCAGTAAAACAGTCTCACTGCTGGGAGTTCTGCAGCTTTTCATTAGAAGGCACAAAATGGCCAACAATCTCTTGTTCCAAGCCCTTTTCAGACTAAACTATCCAATGAAGAACTGACACCTGGATTATTTTCCCTTTTAACCCAATAACTGAGCCCACAGAGCTGCAATGGGGACTTTTCTGCCCAATTACAAAATGCCACCCAAACCCATGGAGAAGGAGGAAGAAGAAGCATGAAGAAGAAACCCAGGATGACACCCTGTGCCCTCCATCTTGCTGCCATCCACACTAAAAACCCCAAACCCTCAATTTCTCACCCAGTGACACACCCACACTGCTCTCTATAATCTATTTCCCACTTTTGTGGGTTCCAGTCTATCTTGAAGTCTGGGAAACTTTCTCCATGGATGAGGGTCAGAGCCAGTGCTGCCCTGGGGGTCAGGGCACCCCAGAGCAGGCAGAGATATAATTATATATAAATAAAAGAAAATATTCCCTGTGATGCTCTGGGTTTCCACAAGCCCTGCCATGGACAGGGATGCTTTCCACCATCCCAGGCTGCTCCAAGCCCCATCCTACCTAGCCTTGGACACTTCCAGGGATCCAGAGGCATTGTGATTTTTTAATTTCTGCACTATTCCTGAGCAGATCTGCACAGAGTGAAGTCCTGTAACAGAAACAAGCTCGTATTTCTGATTTCTGAAAGCTGCTTCAGTCCACGCTGCCAAGCTGCATCCATCCAAATCATGAACGTTCCCTGCCCCTTTTGGGAATGACTCTGAAGAGGCAGTAATTACATATAAACACATCATTTTTAACACAGCCTTTGCTCGTGGCTGAAGTGGAAAATACTTATTTTGTATTTACGTGTTTGTGTTTACATAGTCCTGGTTTTACATTCAATCTTTATATAATAACTAATAAAAAAATTCTAAATATTATAAAAATCCAACCTCCCCCTGCAGAAGAAACCCCAAGCAATCCCAAACAGAACCATAAACCCCATCAACACTTTGAGGACAAAACATTACTGTTACAAAAGACAGCTCTTGAAGATGCAGTTCCAGTGTTGGAATGCAGTTGTAGTTTGGTAATTTCAAAACCATTTTGTCTTTGTGAAAATGTTGCAGCTTTGCTTTACAAAGCTAGGAATACTTAAAAGCTGACTAGGAAGACAATTGGTGAATATAACATAAATATACCATGATAAACTGCAATTTATTGGACAAATATTCATTAAAAGGTGAAGATCTGGGAAAGAGATGGTTTGCCATGGAGCTGCTATAGGGTTTGCCCTTTCATTTTAAACTACACCAGAACTTTGGGACAGTTCTGTTAAGACAAATTTTCTTTGTTTCACCACATTCTTCAAAATTACTGGTTTGTTTTTTGTTTTTTTTTTTTGGTGTTTTTTTTTGGTTGGTTTTTTTTTGGTTTATTTGTTCGTTTGTATGTTTTTTGTTTGTTTTTTGAATCCCATATGTCATGTTTTAACCCCAGATTGCAGCTAAACACCACACAGCCTCTCCTTCATTCCTGGAAGTGAATTGTTCCAAAAAATGGGTTCAGATAAGAACAGTTTACTAACTGAAGTAAACAACAGTTAAGAGCACATGTCTGATTTGAGACAACAAATAAGAATAAAGTCAGTATTCAGGCTGATGGGTGAGAGGTGTGCAGGCACAGGTGGCCTCAAGGTGTGTCCCTGGAGGCACATGGCGGGGGAACAAGATGAGCATTAGTGTCCAACCCGAATTATTCTGGTTTTCTGGGACCCACAGAGAGTCTGAGTCTCTTTCCTTTTTTCAGATCTCCCCTCCTGGGCAAGCCCTCAGGGCAGCTTTGGAGAGAGCTGCCAGATAAGCGCTGCTAAAATTAAATGTCTCGGTTGGCCAAGCAGACAAATCCACCCAAAATCCCACCACTTATCCTGAAACTGCTGCTCTAATCTGATCTCTGGTGCCTGGAATCCCGTGGTGCTGCACAGCTGGCTTGTGACACACACTGGGATTTTTCTGGGGAGCAAAAACAAATTTTGGGGAGCAAAACACCTTCAAATATTACTCCTACACTAATATAATGCTACCTCCTGCAGTTTTGGTGGCAAAATGGATTCTCCCTTTCACAAAGAGTAGGAACACACTATATTTCAATAGCTCTTCTTTTCCTTTAAAATGACTGGAACATTTTTTTTTGATTTTTCCAAAAAGTGGAATGGGCAGTTGAAGATGGGAACAAATACCTTCCAGACACACAAGTAGAGAGGATATTGTTACAGACTACATTTTTTTCTCCAGTTCTTGCTGTTTGGATGTAAATTCACAAAACCAGGAAGCAAGAAACAAACAAACATTTTTGGGGGTAATTTCCCCCCCTGACCCTTCCCTGAAGGTGCAGGAAGGCCTGGAGTCTGCATGGGGATTTCTCAGGGGTGGGATCCTTTGGGGATGTGGGATCCAAAAAAAGGTAATCCCGGAATCCGAGACTATTTTGGGTTGCATAGAATCTTAAATCCCACCCCCTGCCATGGCAGGGACATGTGGTTATTAATTGTTGTGCTGTTGTGAGGTCCCCAGGATGAGGTGAGGGATGAGAATTGACTCCAAGTTCTCAGAAGGCTGATATAGAATAGAATAGAATAGAATAGAATAGAATAGAATAGAATAGAATATTGATTATATATAATATTTTTATATATAAATATAAATAATATATATAATATATAAATATATATATTTATATATATTTATAATATAAAATAATATATAATAATATATATTACACATTATATAATAAATATATGAATATATATAAAATA
>JAWWMS010000120.1:2497879-2510396 GCA_035048045.1 Chlorospingus semifuscus | reverse complement strand
GTATAGTTTTAATGTAATATATATCATAAAATAATAAATCAAGCCTTCTGAAACATGGAGTCAGATCCTCATCTCTTTCCTCATCCTTGGACCCCTGTGAACACCATCCCAGATCTGCTCTGCCCACACTCCAGATGGTCATTAGCCTTTTTTCTTTTTTTCCTGATTTTTTTTCTTTTTAGGGGTAAATAAGATATTATGATGAAATTCTTTATTCTGAGGGTGGGGATGCCCTGGCACAGGGTGCCCAGAGAAGCTGTGGCTGCCCCTGGATCCCTGGAAGTGTCCAAGGCCAGGCTTGGAGCAACCTGGGATAGTGGAAGGTGTCCCTGCCGTAGCAGGGGTGGAAGAAGATGAAGTTTAAGGTCTCTTCCCAAACATTCTGGGATTCTGTGAGGCCAAGCAAGCTTTGGTCAGAAGGATGCAGCCCTCTGGCAGCAGGGAGGCTGGAGCTGCCACTGGGAACACTCAGAGCTGCACAGGGGCCAAAAAGAAACACAAGCTGCACCTGAGAGGCACACAAGTGTATTCCCATACTTGGAGCAGCTGGCCATATCATTAACCCCTCTCCCTTTACAGTCACTAAGCAGTACCTAAAGTGAAAAAAAAAATAAAAAGCTATTCCAGGAAAAAGCTCAAGCACAGCATGGTTGGTTGACTCTTAGGAGCATGCTGCAGGAACAGCACTGCTCTCCCAGCCAGGGAAAGGCAGTGCAAGGCTATCTTTGGCAGCTTGGGGTCACAGATATCCGCTGAAAACAACTCTGCTTTCGTCCTGCACACGTTTTATCTCCCTCTGAATGGAGCTTTGGAGCAACAGCAGTTGATAAATTGAACTGCAGCCTGGGATGAACCCAGCCCAGGGCTTTTGGAGATGTCAGAGTGGTTCCAAAACCCACCAGCCTCCTCCTCCTGAGCATCCCTCCATGCTCTTCACAAGGTCCAGAATGTGCCTGGTCAGGCAGAGGGCGTTGATTTGGGTCAGGGGACTACAGAAGGACCAGAGGTCTCCTGAGAGCAGGCATCCCAAACCATCTGGCACATAACCAGCACGGCCATTTTCTGTTTTATTTGCACCCAGGTCAGAGAGGTGCAAATGAAACAGAAAATAACAGAGCTGCCAAAACCTGCCCACTGAGAAAAATGTGAGAGCCACAGCAGAGCAAAACACTGAGGGAGCACAGAGCAAGAGCAGCTCATGGAATTAGCAGGAAACTGCAAGAATTTGGATCAAAGACTCATTTTGCTGCTTATCCTGAGGAGATATTTCTCCAGTCTGTCATAGGCTTTTTTGTTTGGTCCCCAGCAAGCAAACTGGCAATGAGAGGATGTTATTTTTAAAAGGCAAGTCCTGCTAACACATATTTTGCTAAGAATAGGTGCAGCCTGCAAAGAAGCCCAATGTTTTCTTAACCTTATCAAGGCACATCTGCCCTCTGGACCTCCCTTTTCCACTTGCCTACATTTCCCCTCTCTTATTGCTGGAATTCTCACATTTATTATTCCAGAGGCAAGTTTTCTCTGTGCCTAATGAAAATAATCCAGGAAAGGTAAGAATATGGAAAATCCTCCCAGTAAGAGCTGGCTAAATGTGGATTGAAAAGCTTCCACTATATTCAGCCTTTGATCTTCCTAGCTACTGTGCTTTCCCAATTTCCTTTCTACCTCCTCATTTCTCAAGTTGCAATTCTCTTTCAGATCTCCGATGTGACTGCCATGACAGTGACCATCCAAAATCCCATCTGATCAGAGGGAGAATGAGGTTGCCTCAGCACCAGGGTGTTTTTCCCATCCCCGTCCTGTTTGGCTTGCAACCTTTAACCTTCTCATCCAGTATCTGGTTACTTTATTCAGTGAACACGGTTTGGCCAGGGTGGAGACCTGAATTCTGTTCTCACCAACTTTACACGTGGCCCAGGGAAATCTCCAAAGCCTTCAGCAAACCCAGGCTGGTTATTTATGTTCCTCCCATCCTCCCCACTCCTTGATTTGTTAAAGGTTTATTCTTGGGCAATTCAATTGGGACAATTCTCCCAATTCCTTTTACAGCTCACATCTCAGTCTACAGATTGTGATTTTACCTCCATTCCAGACATTTCTGAATCTAATCAAGCTCCAGTTTTCCTTGTTTAGGAGAGTGATTCTCTGCCCTGTAGCCTTTCTTTGTTTAAGTCTGATTCACTAAATCTCATTTAGGAACAGCTCGAAAAATTCTTCTTTTTTTTCTCCCAGCTCAGTGATCTTTAAGGCACAGGCTCCACAAAGAGTTCACAAAGGTTGGGTTCCTGGGTTCCTAGGATGTAGATTGACAGAATATAGGAGGCTTTCTATGGATCTCCCATCCCTGGAAATGTTCAAGGCCAGTTTGAACAAGGCCCTGAGCAGCCTGACCTAGTGAGCGCCATCCCTGCCCAGAGCAGGGGGTTGGAACCAGATGTCCTTTGAGGTCTCTCCCAGCCCAAACCATTCTGATCCAATGATTCCAGGGGTGGCTGCTTGGAGAATTCACCCTCTCCTACATGGCTGAGCAAAGAGAAGTTTGCATGTCAAGATGATCTCCCTCCCTAAGCCTGACAGCAGATGAACCAATGGCATCACCAGTGACACAAACAACAGAATTAAAATCTCAACAGAATTAAAAGCTTTTTTCATCTCCTGTATCATTCTGACCTGTCTTGGGAGGGCTGAGAAGAACTTCTGGTGACACAAAGGAGAGTCATTTATCAGGGCCTAATTATAACCAACACACGTAGATTTTCCATGGCAGCCTCGGCCTGGACAGGGAGCCAGACGTGGCACAGCATAAAACATAAACAATCCATAAACATTTCCACTTCAGCCTCCTGACTCACAGGCAGCTCTGGACAACGGAAAGGGATCAATAACCCTTTCCCATGGTGCTTGCTCCCAGACTGGCTGCTTCCCTGGCTTTCCCCACCTCCTTTGGAACAGGTTGCAGCCATGAGAGCAATAGGATAAAGACAGAGGGTTTTTATATAATATTTTTTATAATTTTTATAATTTTTATAATAAAAACAGGCAGAGCAGGGGAGGTTTGTTTTTGCAAGGTGTTGTGCAGGGAAATGAGTTTGATCCATCCTCAAAGTGATCCCCCACCAGGGTGAGGGCCAGGATTGATCCCCAGCTCTGAGCCCCAGCTCATGAGGTAATCCCAGATTTATGGAACAGGACAAATGCCCTTCCCCACGCCACTCAGCACCTCCAAGGGACAGCAAGGGGTGGGACAAGTGCCAGTGAGTTCCACGGATCAGGTGTCACTGATGGGCACAGGGACTGAGCCACTTTCCAAAAAAGGGAAAACAGAAAATCAAATAACACCTTTGAGAGGCTTAAAGATGAGTATCAAACACAGATAATTCCTACTTAATTGTGTTTCTAATTATTTTGCTGCCAATGAAAAATCTTTGAGTTTTACCACTTGAGTGGCAAAATCTTTTGTCTCTGACAGCTCATTTACAGGTGCTGCCTGGATTCCAAACTAACTGCTGTCCCCTTTGCCAAATGGGAGAGCAGCTGGAAAATTTAGAACTTCCTGGATTGTCCAAGGCCAGGTTGGACGGGGTTGGAGGAACCTGGTTTGGTGGAAGGTGTCCCTGCCCATGGCAGGAGGTTGGAATGAGATGATTTTTAAGATCTCTTCCAATCCAAACCATTCTGGGATTCTATAAAAACTGTGTGTCACACTTTGGTTGCCATTCTGAAGAACTAGGACTGACCTTCACAAGTGTGGACTGACTCTCTGAAGGCAAGTTCTTCACCACTGAATATAGCAAACAAAGACGTCCTGGACCTGGGAGGTTTTCTAGGATTCAAGGAGCACAGACTATCCAGCAACCCAAGCTGGGAAAAGGCTGAAGAGCCTGGCAAGATCCAGGCTGCTGGTGGGTCACTGTACAGGAAAACTGAGCTGGACTGTAATTAGAGTTGCAGTAGGTCCCCCAGGGGATCTGAGGCAGCCTGACATGCTCATCTTGTAGGGAGGGGTTTCCACTACTACTACAAATGGCATGTCTGAGTAAACCCATGGTGATCACAAACCCAGATGTGATTAAAGCCTGGAGGGTGAGACAGGGCATTGGCAGTCACTGACCCAGAGCACGGGAATGGATCTCTTACATCACTGTGAAACCAGGACTGACAGGAGCCTTAGGGATCTGGTGCACCCCAGCTGCCCCACAACCAGCTGATGCCTTGTGAGGCCTGACCTAGAACAGAGATTGGATGGAGCTAAGGAATAAAGTAGGGAGTATTAGGAGGCTTCAATAGATCCACCTTGGGCAGCACAAGAGCCCAGCCAGGGCTACACCCCAGGGGAACTTAAAGTGGTTACTAAATGGACAACCAGTCACAGGGTCTAACACTTTTATAAGTTCTGCTCCATTTGCATACTGGAGTGAATTGTCCAATTACAGCTTTAGCCCATGAAGTCTCATCTTTTTTGTTTTTCTCTCTCCAGCCCACGGTGTTTGTGCTCTGGGGCTGAGATTTGGATCATTTGTCCTTGGTGCCCAGCTGGAGCAGGAATTGTTTTGTCTCCCTGCTCTGTGCACAGAGCTCACCACCCCCTGATACAAAGCTCAGGCCCACACACTAAAGCAGCCCAGAATCTGAAAAATATAAAAGCTAAAACCTGAGGCATCACAGCCAGTTCTGCCTCATCCACCCTTGCCTGGCACCTCTTTACTGCCCTTCCTAAGAACCACCAGCAATGGGACTCTGTCCCCAGGTCATCTACTCAAGCGCCCAAGCCCTTTCCACCAGGAAAGCTTTATTCAGCCTTTCCCAGCTTGGGTTGCTGGATAGTCTGTGCTCTTGAACACTCCTAGAAAACCTCCCAGGTCCAAGATGCCTTTGTTTGCCATAGTCAGTGGTGAAGAACTTGCTTTCAGAGGGTCACTCCACACTTGTGAAGGTCAGTCCTAGTTCTTCAGAATGGCAACAAAAGTGTGACACATCTAACACCCTCACCTGCAGCAGTTTGGAGGCCAAAGTTTTGTTCAATGTGCTCTTGAATGCTCCTAGAAAACCTCCCAGGTCCAGGATTCCTTTGTTTGGAATCACACACAACAGAAGTCTGACACATCTAACACCCTCCACTGCAGCAGTTTGGAGGCAGACGTTTTGTTCAAACCAAACCACCCACCCCATCCCAATTCAAAGGTGTATCCTTGCAGGCACACCCACCCTGGTGACAACCACACCCACCCACCTTTGACAGTGACCAGCACAGAGCTGTAGGTCTGCCCCGCCAGGTTGGAGGCCGTGCAGGTGTACAGCCCGTTGTCCGTCTGCTTGCAGAAGAGGATCTTCAGCACAAAGTTCTCCTGGTCATCCTCATAGATAACATGCCTCCGGCCTTCCTCAATGACCTCGTTGTCCTTCTTCCACACAATCACGGGCTTGGGCTCTCCCGTCACGTAGCAGCTGAGCTTGGCGTGCTTGCCCTCGGTCACGCTGCAGGTGCGCGTCAGGGTCCCGAGCGCGGCGTTGCGCGCGCCCTTGGCCAGGCCCGCCGCCCGCTCGTAGTCCCGGGACAGGCCGTAGCCCAGGCTGGACAGCCCCTCCACTGCCGAGTAGGCAGAGTCCAGAGTGCTGTGGGAGATGTCCATCTTCCTGATCTCCTCCCGCCTCTTCTGCAGGTGGGACAGCAAGGAGGCCGTCTTGCCGCCGCTGTCGGGGTTGGAGGAGCCGCGCGTTTCCACCACCAGCGCGGCCGAGGCGCTGGCGGAGCCGATGAGGTTCTCTGCCCGGCACGTGTAGGTGCCACTGTCCCCCAGCTGGGCACACTGGATGGTGAGAGCGTTGGACTCGCCAGCAGACTCGATCTGGAAGCGCCCAGCGTCCGCTTTGTTCCTCAGGTATCGCCCGTCCTTCTCCCAGTTCACCGAGAGGGGAGGGCTGCCCTGGACTTTGCATTTGAACATGACGTCTTCTCCCAGGGTTACTTTGATGTTGGTAGGTTTCTGGATGAAGTAAGGAGCTGACTCTGTGACCGTGGTCTCCTCTCCCACCTTGATGCTGACAGCAGCAAAGGCCTCCCCGATGGTGTTCTTGGCCCGGCAGATGTACTGGCCGCTGTCCTCCAGGCTCAGGTCGTAGATAGTTAGCCGGTACAAATCCCCATCCTCTGTGGTTTTAAACCTTCCCCCAGACTGCACTGGAAGTTTATCCTTCTCCCAGCTAACCACTGGGATGGGGTTTCCAATGATCTGGCAGCTCAACGTGGCATCCTTCCCTACAGACACCATGAAGGCCTTGGGCCGGGTCAGGAAGCGCGGGACGCCGCTGAGCGAGCTGTAATCCATCCTGGCTTCCTTCCTGCAGGGGCACAGAGAAAAGGGTCAGCAGAGAGCAGGGCAGAGGGTGCACCCGAAAAAAAAAGAAAATTAAAAAAAAAAAATCACTGCAATCCCCTGGTATCAGGGTGTTTGTCACCTGGAACCCCCACGCGTGATGATGTTTCCCTCATCTTCAGGACAAGGGAAGAGATGAGAAATCTTGACTCCATGTTTCAGAAGGCTGACTTATTATTTTATGATATATATTATATTAAAAGAAAATTATATACTAAAACTATACTAAAAGAATAAAGGATTTCATCAGAAGGCTAGCAAAGAAAGGAAGAGCATGAATAATAAAATCTTGTGGCTGACCAGAATCCTGACGCAGCTGGACTGTGATTGGCCATTAATTAAAAACAATTCACATGAGACCAACCACAGATGCACCTGTTGCATTCCATAGCAGCAGATAATTATTGTTTACATTCCATTTCTGAGCTCTCTCAGCTTCTCAGGAGAAAAATCTTAGCAAAGGTATTTTTTAGAAAATATGTTTGTGACACCCATGTTTTCAATGCCCTTCTCATTACAGGTGAGAAGGCCTTGGAATATTATTGTTCTTGAGGATTTCTTATACTTGAGGTTATAAACTGCTGCATAAGGCAGCTCACTTCCCCACAGAGCCTCTGGGAAAACAGAGCTCTTTGGGCTGTTCATACAGAAGGAAGATGATGATGCCTTTCCTCTGTGGCACTCAGAAAGTGACCTGCATTAAAGCTGTGTGACAGATGGGCTGGTTCTGCAACCACAAAGAACAAACTGCACACCACATTCTGAGAGATGGGTCTGCCCATCAAGGTACTGCCTGTATCACAGAATTTGGGTTGAAAGGGACCTTGAAGATCATCTCATTCCAACCCCCTACCATGGGTAGGAATGCCACTCCCTAAGACCAGGTTTTCCAAGAAGATTTGAGTGCACCGTTTCTCTTCAAGCTGTTGTGATAGATGAGTAATGCCATGATTGTCTCTCACAATTAATAGACAATAATCATGTATGTAGGTTAAGAAAAGTTTATAGATTTATAGTTATGTTGTACCCCCTCACGTGGTTATCAAGGGAGAGCTGCAGTTGGGACATCTGGGAGGGCTGGCTTGTCACTATGGAACACCTGACCTCCAACCAGGATTTGAGGGGGAGATCTCCACCACTGGGCAGCAAAGAAGGGGTTGATGGACAGAACTTTGGGAGGGGTTAAAGGGTTAAAAAGGGAAAACCTCTATTGTGAGGGGGCTGAGCACATGGCAGGGAAAATCTTTTGCTCTCAGTGCCATAACCTTTTTTTCTTTATTCAGGCTCCTGTTGTATTTTTGATAAGGTTTAATAAACCTTCCTAAACTACGAAAAGTGAGTGTCTATTTCTCACACTGTTTAACCTCTTTGGCCTCATGATGCCAGACCCCTCTGTCCTGGCAGCTCCTGTCTGACCATGGGAATGTTCCTACTCCAGGTGAGCACATCCCTGCTTTTCCACCTCCAAAGTTTGCACATAGCACAAGGACCAGGGCTCTGGGTGCTGTAACTCAGAAAGGAAATAAAACCCAGTCAGTGAGACAGAAATATCCTTCTTAATCCTGCAGCAGTTTGGCTTCCCTGCTGGCCACACATCCACCCACTCTCTCACCCAATGGCAGGTGCTCTCACCAGCTCCAGCAGAAATCAATAGGAACAGGCCAAAACCCTGCTTTAATTTCTCAAATCACCATTTCTCCATCCTCCTCCAGCTCCTGTCAGTGCACTTTTGTTAATGCACAAATCACTGGTGGTATCAGGGGCTGAGGGTTGGATCAACTTGCTGCATGACCTTGGGAAAAATCACTTATTTTACCAATTTCTTGTCTCCCCTCCCACTTCTTCATATCAAGACAGGGATGGGCTAGCAAATAATTATGTGCACATTGTATATATGACAATGTACTTGCTGAGGTAAATGACAAATAGTGCATGAAAATTAACAACCGATTACAAACTTAATTCCATTTATGCTGCTGGGGATTGAAAAATACAAGTTTATCATTAAATTCATACACTGGAAAAAGGGTGTCACAAAAATACAAAATGGTGCTTGTTCTGAGAGCCCAAGAAACTTTTCCAAAACTGCCTCAGACACAGGGTGGGATTTTTGGGGTTGTCCTGAATGGTCTTTGTGGGTCCCTTTCAGCTCAGGATATTCCATGATTTTGGGAGCATTATTATCATTCCAAAGTTATTGCTGAGCCAAACTTCAAACTTCATCTTTGTCACAGATCTAAGGCAAAACCAAATGTAACCTTTCTACGTTTAACAGAAAATACACCCCATGTCCTGTCCTACCCTGTGTCTCCCACTCCAAAGAACACACAAAATGACAAGGAGCAATCAAAGACTTTTCCTTTTAGATGAGATTGATCTTTCCTAAACTAATTCAATTTTGGTTGCTTTTGTTTCCTGGTATTGAGCAAATTTCATTATTCTGCCACAAATCTTTAGAAAATATAGAAACAGGTTTCAAACATTAAATCTGGGAGGGGGAAAAACAGTAACAGGGAAATTTTACTTTTAGTAAATGCTAAGATGATAAAGAATGATTGGCTTGCAGCCATCAGTGCTATGACCAGCTGACTTTCTGTCAAGTGGCCACCTTCAATACACAGATCTCTTTTTCTCTTGGTCTCAAACTAGTCTAGAAATCTGTGAATTAGTTTGAAATTCTCTGGACCCTCTTATAACCCCAACCCCTGCCCTCAGCTGAGCTTTGAAATGTGTTTTCCATAAACGCTTGTGCAGCTGCAAGCAGAGAAGCTGCATGGAGGGTTAGAAGGAACAGAGAGGAGCCTGGGGCTCCAGCCAAAGTACACTGAAGTCAGTGGAAATTTCCACTGAAGTCAATTGATTGACAATCAGAGTCTCCTGCTCATTTGGGGAAGGACCATCTCAATGCTCAGAAGGGGATGCTGAGGTTCAGCTCAACTCTGGAGAGCCCAGCAGAACCACTCACTGCATTAATTAAGAGTTAACAATCAAAACACAGACTCAGAGTTCATGTCCTAGTATTTCCCAGCCATTAGCTTGAATTTCAGCCTGCACTGAGCGATCAAAGCACTTGCATTCACCTTCAGAGCCACGACTCATCCTTTCTGGGTTCCTATTGTGTCCAATAGATTCATCACTAACTTATTTCCAGCTTTGTGGTGTCAAAAAAGAGCAGAAAAATAAAATTGCTTCATTTCTCCATCAAACTGGGCTCTGCATAACACAGACAAGTGCCTGGAGCACTGAGGTGGCTACAGAGGCATGAGAGGAGCTGCCAGGGACCTCTCAGCAACCAGGGGCTTCCCTCAGCCCACCTGTGTGCCATTTCCATCACTTCCACACCTTTCTGTGCCTGGAGGAGCAGGATGAGGGCTCCCAAAGCCTGGCTCTTATGCTGCTCACTTCCTAAAGCGCATCCTTCTCTCCCTGCTGAGCTGTGCCCAAAAAAAACACATGCCAGATGCTCCCTGGTACCTCTGAGAGTCAGAAACAGCCAAAAAACAGTCAAAAAACAGCGTCAGGAACAGCCAGAAAACAGCCAAAAAACCAGCCAAAAAAAAAAAAAAAAACCAGCCAAAAAAAATAGTAAAAAAAAAAACCTGTCAAAAAAAAAAAGCCAAAAAAAAAAAACATATGAAAAAGCTTAAAAAAAGCCAAAAAAAGCTAAAAGAAAGCCAAAAAAAACAAAAAAAAAGCCAAAAAAACAGATTTAAAAAAAAAAAAAAAAAAAAAAAAACAGCCAAAAAAACAGATTAAAAAAAAACAAAAAAGCAAAAAAAACCAGCCAGTCAGGAATGGTCAAAAAACAGAATCAGGAACAGTCAAAAAACAGAATCAGGAACAGCCAAAAACCACCACATGCCTGTTGGTTTTGCTCCTGGACCAAGCTGGTGCAGCAAATCCATCCAAGTGGCCTCCAGGTCCAGCCTCCCTCTCCCATGGCTCCCAAAAACTCATCTGGCGTTTGCAACTCCTCCCCATCCAGTTCAAGCTCCTGTGTCCACAGACCTCCCTCCCAATGTGGGGTGAAAATCCACATCCCCTGCTCTTACTTACACCTTTCACCACATGCCTTCACACTCTATAAGGTTTTTACACCTTTATGAATGGCCAGAATGCCGGGAAAAACCCAGGGATCGGTGAAAACTACGCGTGTTCATCGTTATTTTAGGTATTTTTCTAACACGGAAAGAAAAACCAGGGTTTATTCCTTGCTCTGCTGCTGGCTTGCTTTTATAATTATGAGACAGACACTCCCGTTAGTCCCCATCTGAAAAAGCGGGGGGAAAACTTGTTTTATGGGTGTGGAGAACATGAAATGCAATAAGAGGCATGAAATCCTAACTGGCCGCAAGGATGAGGCTGTGCGTGTATCTAACACATCTAACAAGTTAGGCTGCACAAGATAAATTATATTTTATGATTTCAAATGAGGTAAAACACAGCTCACTGGATTATGATGATAAATAGATTTAGGAGCCAGGAGAGGACAGATTTGTGAAAGCACTGAAAGGACAAGATTTAATTTTTCTACTGTGCAACCTGCCAATCAACTTATTTAATAATTACTCTGATCTCAATTATTTACAGGTTCATTCAAACTTCAAAAAGCCCAGTAACTCTGAAACTTAAATTTAAAAAATAGTAACTGCAAGTGCCAGGGCAGCTCCCTTGGAAGTAACAGGACCAGCAACAAAGCATGAATAAAGCCAGTCAATGCAAATGCCCTTTCCAATAAATCTCAGGCATTTGCCAGTGTCACATTTCCCCATGTAATCCCTCTGTGATGAATCATTTGCAGCAGAGATCACATTCCCATCCTGGGCATTTCTGAGCACGCCAAAGGCAAACTGGCAGCACTTATAATTTTGCTTATGTCTTTATTCATTGGGATTTTCCCTGGTTTGCGTTTGGGGGAAGAGGCAGAACTGCACAGAGCCGTCAGATAAATAAATAAATCACTGCCCTGGAGCCAACAAGCAGCTGGTCCAGACCTCCTGCCCACTGTGTGCCACCACTGCCAGTGTTTGCTTCCCATGGGCAGGAGAGTGAGTGCCTTGCAGTGGGAGCCACCAGAGAGTTCCAGTTCCTGATGGAGAACTCAGAAGTGGAGAACCCTGATGGTGGTGCCACCAAATTGCTGAATGGTTTGGGTTGGAAGGGACCTTAGAGACCCATGGTCCACCAATGGTAAACCATCCAGTTCCACCCCTGCCATGGGCAGGGACACCTTCCACTGTCCCACGTTGCTCCAAGTCCTGTCCAGCCTGGCCTTGGACACTTCAGGGATCCAGGGGCAGCCACAGCTGCTCTGGGCACCCTGTGTCAGGGCCTTACCACCCTCCCAGGGAAGAATTTCTTAGCAATATTCAACCCAACCCTGCCCTCTGGGGCAGAGAGCAATTTCTTCCTATTATTCAACCCAACCTCCCCCTCATCCAGCCACCCTACCCCTTGTCCCCAGTCCCTCTCCAGCTCTCCTGGAGCCCCTTTAGGCTCTGGAAAGGGCTCTGAGCTCTCCCTGGACCCTTCTCTCCTCCAGGCTCTCCCAGCCTGGCTCCATCCCAACCTCCTGGATTCACAGTGCAGTGCTGGCTGATGGGTTGGGTTGGTTTCGTGTTCTTCATCACTGCTGATCTGCACCTGGACACCTTCCACAGCCTCTGAGAAGGCAGAGGTATCACCCTCGTGGTGAGCTGTCCCCCAGGCTGTGAGCAGCCTGTGATGAAGCCCTTTGTGTGAGACAGGACAGGGGGAACAGGTTATTCTCTGTCCAAGCCTTTCTATTCAAGGATTAGAAAGAGAATCCTGTCCACCATGGCAGGAAAATTAATCTACAAATACCAGAGGTTTATGTCCAAAAAGGAGACAGAGGAGTCCTTTTTGGCTTTATTTGAATAAAGGGAGAGGCCATGGGGCATTCCCCTGGGGTCTCTCCAATTTTTAGCCTCCTTTTTATCCCAATTTCCCATCTGCATTTCCCTTCTCTCTTTCCCCATCTCTGAGGTACTTGAGAAGTACAGACTTCCCAAAATATCCAGTACCAAAGATTTCCTTCTAATGTACAACCCTCCCTTTTAATTTTTAATTCTTATGGAATTTAGGGGTTTTTCTTCCCCATTGTTTCTTTCATCTTTCAATGT
>JAWWMS010000120.1:2472834-2488002 GCA_035048045.1 Chlorospingus semifuscus | reverse complement strand
CTGGGTGTGTTTAACAAAGCCTGGATGTGGCACTGGGTGCCAGGGTTTGGTTGAGCTGTTGGGGCTGGGTTGGACTCAACCTTGAAGGTCTCTTCCAACCTGGTCATTCCAGGAATCAGCAGAGAAACCATTTCCCTTTTTGCCAATACCCCATGACCAGTGGCAGTGACTGCTTTACCCAAAAATAAAGATTTCATGGCCGCATTGTTATTGGGTGAGTTCTGCTTTCCAGGGAATTGCAGACTGAGCGGACATCCTGTTTGTGACTCACCTTGGAGAAGCCAGAGTTGTTTAAACTCTAAACTCTTCCAGCACTCCTGAGAGATCAATCCCAGTACAATCCCACCACCAGCGGTGCCTCTGTGAAAAGCTCAATCTGTCAGAGATGCGACATTCTCAGCAAAGGGGCTATAAAGAGATTATACACAAAGGAAAATTTGGATAAAAATTTGACAACCTGGTTGCTTTTACTGATAAAACTATCTTAATATTTTTCATGCAAGAAAATGACCTAAATTTTTTATATTAATAAAACTATCTTAAATATTTTACTCGCATGAAAATGACCTTGAATTAGTTTTTACATTACTTGAACTTTATATAAATATTTTGTTGTTTGGGTTTTTTTTTTTTTCATTACCCTCAGGAAGGCAGACAAAGATCCCTCAGGAAAGAGAGAAGGAGCAAGCACCAAGGTTTTTATTCAAGTGTACTCTCCTCAAAGGGCCCCATTCACCTAATTATGGATATTTATATAATTATTTATACAACTACTGGCTGTAGTCAGTGTCACTCACAGATCTTTAGTGTGATTACCTCCCAACAGGACGCACATCCACACTTAAAAAATACAAAATGCCTGCACAACGGATTTATAATCCTAGAAAGGCAATTTCTTTCCACATCACAACAGAATTCAGCCCTTAAATGTTCCTCAGCTGGAGCACAAATCAATCGTTTACAAGATGATTAAGCACCCAGGAAAGCTTTCACTCACACACATTTCCACCCCAGATTAGCTTTGCTTCACAAGTGCTGCCAGAAGTTGTCTTTAAATTCTAACTTGGATACTCTGCCTGAATTTTGAAGTGATTCCGATTAAAGCAAAATGTAACTTTGCTTGTGGTAAATGATGCTTCTGCTGAACAGGGGGAAAAGAGTTTTCTCAGCTTAGCAGTGGCCTCAGCAGAGCTGCACAAATGGGAAAAGAACATCACAAACAGGAGAACATCACAAGCATCACTGCCATGGCAGGGGTGGCACTGGATGATTTTTAATATCCCTTCCAACCCAAACCATTCTTGGATTCCATGACATTCAAGAAGAGTGGAGTAACTTACTCTGTGAAGGTTTGTGAAGGCTGAACAAACTCCCAAGAGTGAATTCCAGACACGCTTCCATCCTTGTTTCTTCCTAGTGACCATTCATTTTAGCACCCTCATAAAAAACCTTGGCATGAGCCAGATTTTATTTCCCCCATTTCTAACTGTGACTTCCTCTCTTCAATCCCTCTTAAAGAGCTGTTTGTTCTTCTGGACATTGAATTTTAATGGAATTGCCTGCAGCCTTTGCAGTGCCAGGGATCTACCTGGATAACAAACCCATCTTTTCCATTAAAATCTCCTTTACAACTGGTCAGACATCTGTTGAAAATGGATTTAAGGATACCAGAACGAAGAAAGCAACACCCCACCAATTCAGCCAATCCTCTAAACCCACTCATTTCTGTTTCAACTTCTGATACATCATCACCTATCTTACTTTTCAATTCTCAGCAATTACAGTCCCTCCTGTTCTGATGGAAATCCCTGAGCTCCCAGGGTCACACTGGTACAATTATACTGATTAAACTCCAGTAGACCTTGAGTTCTTCCCTATTTGCTTCGAAAACTGAAGCCACCCTAAGACCCGCAAAGAACAAAAGGAATTCTGTCATTGCCAAGCGCCCATACCTTCTTGGTGATTTCTCATGGGCAGCTCCTCACAGCACTGACTGCTCCTTTCTCACAGCACAGCCAACAGACTCCAACTCTCTTCTCACCCAGCTGACCCACTGTTTTATAGCACTCAAGCTCATTGGACACAGCTGTGGCCTGTTAAGGGCAGGCCTGTTCCTAATCTTTGTAATTAGCACAGCTGCAGCTCCTCAGGGGCCAGATCACCTTCTGCACTATCTTCATTTTCCTACCTTCTATCCCACACTGTCATTCAGCAGGTTCTGCAGCACAGCAAGGAGAGCTCAGGAACAGCTCCTGGGAGGGGGGTGTTGGATTAAGCCCTTTCCTGACCCACAGCTGGGGCAACTGAGAGGTGCTTTAAAAAGTTTTATTCCATTTTCAGTCTCATGTGAAGGGTGAGACAACACAGATGTTATAATTTACATTATTATAATTAGAAGCTAACTATTATTTAATTATAATACATTATAAAGTGTTTCTTGTCCCATCAGCTTTAGCCACATCATGCTGAAAATGCCTTAAAGCCAATCATCTAAAATTACCCCTCGTGGGTCTCACTACAATGCATCTTTCTGAGTTCTGTTTCTCCAAAGTATCCAGTCTTATTTGTAAGGTTATCTTTTGAAACTTGTTCCATTTCTCTCTCAACAATGTCTGTGCTATTCCATGGCATTTCCAAGTCAGCATTTCTCATCTCAAGGTTTGCACACAGATGCACACACTGTGAGGCTTCTGTCAGGCTTGGAGAATTCCCTACAAATCCATTTCCCACAGGAGGAAACTGAGTTTACAGGAGAGCTGAAGAACTGGGAATGCAACAGAGCCTGAGATTCAAAGCTCACCAGAGCATCTTCTAATTATTGATGAGATTATTGATTATGCCAGGCCAGGCTGGACAGGGCTTGGAGCAGCCTGGGACAGTGGGAGGTGTCCCTGCCATGGCAGGGGTGGAACAAGCTGAGCTTTATAGTCCCTCCCAACCCAAACCAGTCTGGGATTTAACCAAGTGACTTCTCACAGCTCTGAAATCCACCCACATCTCCCAAACCAACATTTGTCAGCTAAGTTAAAGATCTGAGTTACCATAAATTCTTTCGGTAGGTCAGAATGCCTCCACAGCTCCTTCAGTCATGACATGCCCAAGGCACAAAGATCTGGGAATTCTGTACCACAAGCAACAGCAGAAACTAATTTTTTTCCTATTTATCTCAATTCCCTGCTTTTGCAACCGAATACAAATTAAATATTTATCTAAGCAACCTGATAAATCAGCTCCAAATCAAAGATCTCCTCAGTAAGTGAAGGGAGCTGGCACTGTGAAAAACCAGATTTTATTTTTTATATGGCACTACTGAATTTCACAGCTTCACAAAGCCCAGCCTATCACACAAACGCGGATTTAAAACATTTTTGATTAATATTATTTAAAAATCAATGTAAAACACTGAATGTTATCAGACTGATTTGTGAAGAACACATCTCCCTGCGCCTGCTTTCCAAAATATCTCACGCAGCACAAGCAGCCAGCACAGCCCCACTAAAATAGCTGCATTTATTCCATCACAGGTGCTTTGGAACAAGTATCAAAGCAACCAAGCTGCAGTCAAATAAAAGCAGAGATGCCCCCCAGGGAAGGGATGTTTCTCTCATGATCTGCTCTGGAAATCCCCTTCTCTCTGCAAAAGGAGGAAAAAAGAGGAGGCTGCCTGGCAGGGGCTTCAAAATTAATTTATAAAACATGTGTCCAATCAGCAGCAACAACAGGAACCTGCTCAGGAGGGATCATTTGGGATATTTGATGTGTACAGCTCAGCTGAAGATGGAAACAACCCCAAAATTAGATTATCCAAAGCATCATTTTATAACTTCTTCACCAATGAAAAAAACAATCATAGCAATTATTTTTTCTGCCTGTCACCAGAAAAGAAAAAATGCTTTTAAATTTTAAAATTCCTTGCTCTAAATTGTTCTAAACTTAAATTTTAAAGTTCCTTGCTTTAGAGCAAGGAACTTTTTCCAGTCAAGGTTTAGAACACCACACTCAAATTCACAGCACAAACCAGCCAAATTCTGTTGTTACCTGTGCAATTCTTGACTTGTGCTTCAGATCTCTGCCAACAAAACCAGGTCTAGGACATCTGTCAATTTATTTTGAGAAAAATGCTAAATTCATCCCAATTCCCCCATAATATCCCTTGAAGTCCTCACTAACCTCTTCCCTTTATTCTCAGCTACCTGATGCAAATCTGAATTTTGTGTGTGATCCAGGAGATCCCTCAGCCCCAAGTTCAACAACTGCCCAAACTTCCCCAGAATTAAGGCAATAAAACCAGTCACAAAAAACACAAAGGATTTTAATTTCTGTCATGAACACAGAACAGGCCAATTCAAGGCAGAATTACCAAACTGAAATTCAGCAGCTGAGAAACACTGTGAGTGGATCTAAACAAGCTGTCACCAGTTATTAGGGACATCCACACAACACAGGTGATTATTTAAATAAAAAGGAATCAAACCACATACATAGAAAATACCCGAAAATTACACTGGCCATGACTTATGACAGAATTCTCCTGTTTCTGAAGACTCTCACACACATGAACAAAACCCCATCAGTTCAGCACAGGTGGACATAACAAGGCATCCTGGTGTTCCACAATAAAAAAAAATAAATAAAATAAAAGGAAAAGCAGATGGAATTCCCAAGTTAAGGTGCACAACACCCTGTGGCATCAGAGCACATCTGTGAAGGGGAATTTTAAGGATGTTACACAAGAGGTAGAAGTAAGATTTTTGCAGCGTTCAAACATCCACAGTTGTTTTACAGAAACACTTAAATAAGCCTAAATTGATTAATGATTAAAATCTTGCATAATCAGTAAGTTTTTTTGATTATAATTTCACATATTTCTGCTGGGCCCAACCAAAATCTCCTTCAGTAATATTTCACTAGCAGTGTAAAATGGGATATTTTAAGGAAATGAGTTTGACCAACACACAGGCAAATGATATACTTCAGACACCAAACAGGAATATTAAAATATAGACACTATTCATCTTTGTTTATGTGTCATAAAAATAAAAGGAAACTTATTTTTCCCATCTATATATTGGAAACATAATTCTGTGAAAAAACTATGCTCATTAAGTAACTATTGTGCATAAACAAGTTTTGTTTTATTCAGTAAAAAACAAAGCAATCTTTGTCTGGCAATGATTTTTACTCTGATTTATTCTCTCTCTAACCAGTGCTTTTTTTAATACACTATATGCAATATTTTCCTTTTTAAAGCTCATTTGGCAACAAAGCAAAGAGGATTTAGAACTCTAGTTCCTCAATTTGTTTAGAAGTTGCTCCTAATCCAATATATTTTCAATTTCTATCAGCACAGACATTTACATTAAACACATTCTGCACCTTTGATTAGAGTATTGCTAATGAAGAAAAATAAGGACCTTCCATTCTACAGCACTGATAAACTTGCTTGGCAAAGTTATTATTTTGTTTTAGAAAGTTACAAAGCAGTTCTCTACCAAAAAAATAATTTATTAAAAAATCAGACATCTCAAGTGCTACAAACCAAAAAAAAAACAACAAACCCAAAAAGTGCTGGTGACTGCCATGGATAAACTGCACAGGGAATAATAAATCAAGGTCTCAGCATGGTTAAGGCTCTATTTCCCTCAAAGCAGAACAGGAGAAAACAAGGTGCAAAAATTCCCAGAAAACCCAAGTTCCTGCAGCAGGTACATTCCTCAGCTTTAAGAGAAATCAAAATTATCCAGGCTCATGCCAAGAATCCTTCCAAAAGAGGCTGGGAGCTCATCCCTGCAGATTTTATTGTTAAAAGTTCAAGGTGAGCCACTGAGCTTGTGTTTAATGAGCTCCTGCACTCAAGGCAAAGCAACAAACCCAAATCAAGGCAGAAATCTCTTAAAAGCTGTGCCTTCAATGCAAGCAGGGCCACACTCAGCTCTTCAGCAGCCCAATCATTCAAAAATAATAATTAAAATATATATTCCACAGTCAACTGCTCTCATATTGACTGATGGGAAGTGCTCCCTGCTCCTGTTCAATCTACAAACACTAAATAATCAATAATTCAAAGTTTTTCCACTTTAGCAACTCCATTAGGAAAAATAAATGAATAAATCTGTAGCAGACTGTGGCCATAAGGAATTTAACATTTAGTTTTGCAGCTAAGAGCACATATTCTGCCACAGAAATAAAGATATAAAGAACAAAATCCCCAAACCCCACTGCTTTGGGCTGTGCCACCTCGCAGCATTTGTGAAAATTGCAGCTCTCAACCAAAGAATGGGCCAGAAAAAAAAAAGAAAAAAAAAAATCAAATACCCAGCTTCACTTCCAGGGCAGGTAAAAACAGAATTTAAAAAAAAATTAATAAACATATAGGCTTAAGGTCTGTTTGTTGCATAATTTTTACAGTATTTGAACAAAACCAAAACCCAAATTCCTGCAGAACCAGAGCTAAGACTTAATGGTGACTTAGTGAATATCCCACAGAGCCAAGGTGGATTCTGCCCCTGGAGGAAGGACAGACATGAACCACAACCAAACCCATCTTGTGCTCACTTCTCCTTGCTCTTTGTCATCTCCTAAGTCTAGAAAATAAGTGGATAAACTGCACAGGGAATAATAAATCAATGAAATCCTGCCAGGAGAGGAGCTGATCCTGATCCCAGAGGGATAACCCCATGCCCAAACCCTGTCCTGGCCCCTCAATTTAATAAAAACACACCTGGCAGGAAGGTTGGCCATCAGGGCAGGGCAGGAAGAAACCAACTCTGCCCAAAATCTGCACCCTGACAGCACCCAGAGGGGAAAAGAATCTTAATTCAAGCCAAGATTCCTGGTCCCTCAAGCCCTCCTGACCATAGAAGGCAAAAAAAGAGAATTCTCCACTGGAATTTGGGCCCCTTCCTTCTTGAAGCTCCCTTTTCCTCCTTTTTATCCCCAAAAATGGGGTGCAGATCAAAGACAATGCCAGGAAGTTGGGCTCTGGAGAAGTGGAAAAACCTGATACAGTAATATTAAAATATAGACACTATTCATCTTTGTATATCTGTCATAAAAAATAAACAGATTTTTATCTCCACTGCTCTGCAAACAGAAATTTCTCACCAAACCTCTCACTGATCAAATCCCCACCTTAAAACATGGATTTCCTTCAAAAGAAATAACCAGGAATAACCATAATCAAAACACTGATTTCCTTCAAAAGAAATAACAGTAAGATATTTAGCATGAGCTAGAGCAGCAGCTCTAAGGCAAACAATTCCCAAATTTCACATACCCAGGTACAGACAAAAATATTGGTGGTAAATTCTGGCCGCAAAGAAAAATATTCAGTTTAAAAAGGATAAAAATGCAGTTTGGGAATTAAAGTCACCTATTCCTGAAAAGGCCACAGCAAAACAAGCAGCATGAACTTAAATAACCTCCCCGCATGCTGCTCTAATGGAAATAACAAATTAATAGCAATTTCTGAGTTTTTGTTTATATAAATAGCATCAGAGCAACTTAACTGCCAGAGGGACCCTGTGGGTACAGAAAAACAGAGGAACAAAACCTATAACCAGAAAAAAATTAATAAAGAGTTAAAAATAAATAAAATAATTAACTGTTCTTCCTTGCTGCTGGCCTCCCTTCTGGGAATTAATGATGATGAATCACCAAAATTCTTCAGTTATTTACACAGAACACAAAAATAATTGTAATTTTTAAGTCTGTGTTGCACAGGACTATCAATTTGGGATTTTAAAGCATTAAAGATTCACTCACAACTATCAAAAAGCACCCTGATAATAATCCTGGCTCAAAAAGGAACAACTGAGTGTTCAATTTATTTAAAGAGGAGCAATCCAGCGTCCCTGCCACCAGCACTGGCTACAACTCTCTCACCTTCTTCAGCTCACCCCCACAATTTAAAAAGTATAAACCAAAACAGGCAAAAAAACCCCAAATAATTAAATCTCATGGAAGCTGAATGCAGGGGTGGAGGTGGAAAAAAGGGGGAATAAACTGAATTTTACCTGATAGCTTCTCAAAACAGGGAGGGAAAGGGGCATTTTTCCCTCTCTCTAAGCATCAAAACTAACTCCAAACCAAAACCACCTCTTTGGCTTAAATGTGACCCAAAACCTCAATTCTGCTTTCCCTGATTTCAGAAAAATGTGAATACAGTTAGTCTCTAAACCCACAAGCATTATACTTGTGCTTATTCACACCAAAAACTCAGTGCAAGACTTGCAGAATTTGCACCTTGCTGCCAAATTAAACACGAGGCTGCAAAAATGATGTTCTGACTGGCAGAGCTGCTGCAACTCCAGGTGTTATTGTACAAAATAAAATGGATTTTTTCCCTTAAAATGCAAAAGGTTTTGTAATAAAACAACAGAAGTGGAACATTGTGAAATTAGGAATTGAAGACACAAGTCATTCTAGGTCTGATGCTGTCCATAACCAACCCATTTAAAGAAAAGGGCATTAAAAATTATTAAAACTTAATTTTGTAAATAAAATCTTATTTTTGTTTGAAGAGCTGGAGTTTTTGTGAAGAAAAGTGAGCGAGGCCAAGTGACAGAGGAGCATTTGTAGGGCATGAGCAGGAGCACCTGACCCAGCACATGATCCAGGGGGACACTGCAGAGCCCAGAGCTCCCTCAGGAACACAACCTGCAGCAGCTCCTGAGTGCAATTAACATAATTAACAACATGAGCTGATTGCAGTCACGTGTAACCCTTTAAAATGCCATTTTAAACAGAAATTGGACTCAGAAGTGACCACACAGCTTTTTAACACTCTGGGAAAAATGAGATTGTTAAAGGCACATTAACTATGAGCTAATTAAGATCATTAATTAACACATTAATTAAGTAGTATAAGAAGAACCAATTATACCCTAAACATTCACCACTACAAGACAACCCTGCTTGTGTAAACAGAAAAAAACCCCAAGATCCAGACTCTGAAATTCTGATTTCCTGCCAGCACAGCAATGGTAAATTAATTTTAATTTGGGTAATTAAACCCCCAAATCACCCAGGAACTGAAATCCTGCAAACTCCACTTTTAAGCTGTGGAGCACAATCAGTTTTACAAATGCAGATTGACCCTTCCTGAATTAGTTTGTGCAAATAAATTCCATGTACACAGAGGGAAAATACACTAAAATAACTCTGCTACCTGTTTTTTAGGCTAAGGCTTGAAATAATGTTTTAAGTAGAATTCACCCTTTTCTTTAGGGGGAAAAAACATAATTTTGCTATACTAATGATCTGATTTCTATCTACTTTTGTTTTTAAACTTCACTCAGTGGATTACAGTGAGGCCTTGGGTAAATTTTAGCTACAAATTTCCACGCCTCAATAGAGTTAAGGATGGCACTACTGAGACAAAATCTGCTCTAGAAACACCCACAGATCCAGAACTACACAACTGCATTTGGAACAAGTTTGCAAGTACAAATATATATGTGAACAGTTCTATAATTACCCACAAAAATGTCAAATTTGACACTGAACACGACATGACATAAAAATCTTCATTTTTGTCCTTCAAATTTTGCTTATATCCCCAACTTAATTCACTTTTAACCTAAGAACTGCTCTCCAAATCTGTTCATTAATATCCTGATACTCAAGAACCTTAATTATTAGTACATGTTAGGAGACTGTGGAACAGTAAGACAGTTGTTAAAGCATTAAAATATTCCTAAGTGCCCTAAGATCACAGCTTGGATTAATTATTCTTTACTAGTTTTCACCCTGAACAACCACACTCTGATTGTCTAAGCCACACAATGGAGACTAATTAACAGCAATTAAATATATTAAACCTTCCACACCAAAAAAATAATCAGTGAAAGAGCTTTGGTAACCTAGTACATAATTAGCTTTGTGTAAATATTTTGCAAACATCCCTCTCCCAAAAAATCCCTATATACCACATGTATATTTATATAATAATATACAGAGTTCCTGAGTAAATCCTTAAATCTGATTATTCGGAAGATTTGGCAAAATATTTAACTTCTTATTACTAAAATAGATTTATAAAATAAACATTCAATCAAAGCATTAAAATAAACATGGAATGTGTCTGAAAAAAATTATAGTACCAAGAACATATATTAGTAACAAATAATAGTTTTTTATATGTAAGTGCATACTGTTATATTGTTACTGGTTTTAACCCCACTGAGGAACCAATAAATCTAACTTCTAATCCTGAGCAAGTTTTCTAACACCTGCTAATGTGCACTTCCATGCAGTTCACACTGCAAAGCTACAAAAATCCACTTTTTTAGTGGAAAAACCACAGTGGACAATTCTATGGAAAAGCTCAGCTCATACTGGTTTTGCTGGAAACTGAACTGGCTGCACAAAACCAGCACTGAACACTGATTATTCCTGTGAAACAGAGATAACCTGTCCCAAAAAACATCACCACAGCAGCGTGGATTGCTCCTGACACAGTGATGGGGTGCAAGCTACTCAGTGATCACTTTGGCTCTGGAAAGAACTACACATGGTGCAAAAAATAAAAATAAAACAAACCCTGAATGACTATTGAGTACCTTTAAATATCCTAAATTGTCTCATTAGCCAAAGAAAAGAGAATTGAGTTTTTCCAGACTCTGGTTGCTCAGGTCCTGGCTGGGCTCAGAGCTTTGGGTAAGCACAGGAGGAAAGCTCAGCTCTTGTTCAGCTTCCCTAAAATGAAAATTTCTCAGCAGCAGACACCTGCAATATTCAACTGCATCAACACCACCACAAGCTGTGTCTCCACACCAGAATCACAGCACCACAACTGCGGCATTGACCAGGCACCTTAATTAACCCTTTTTTTTTAATTAACCCGTTCCTGACATCCAGTGAAATCCACCTCTGGCGGTGCTGGGCAGGACCCGAGTCCTTCCCTCCCCATCCTCGGCTTTCCGTTTATTATCGCCAATTATTCCAAAATCTTCCTCTCTTCCTCAGCTTTTTCACTTCCTCTGCTTTCCTGCTCCAGGCTGCTTTTTTCCTGGCTGCTTGTGCTTGAAGAACGAAGCTCTGGCAGGAGGAGTTGCTGGTTTTCAGGTCCAGCAGGAGGGGGTTTGGGCAGGGTCAGCTGCAGCGCGCACCAGAGCGCGGTGCGAGTTCTGCGCGTGGCTCCAGCCAGGGCTCGCAGGGCAGCTGCCAGGGTCAGCACACCTGCAACAACAGGGAAAACTCATCAGGGGACAAGCCTGGAAATGTTATTACCAGCTTTTGGTTTCTATGATGGGATCTTTGGTGTCAAGACGACCCTGAGGTGTTGGAAAGTCTCTTTTTCCCAGCCCTGAGATCAAAGAAGAAGACTGAATTCCTTGGCTGTCATTCTCAAGGTTGTTTATTCTCGGTTATCTAGAAAATTCTTTCTCTGACCTGCTGAGATCTGTCTGGCAGGTTGGTTCATGGCACATTGACCACCTTCAGGGTGGTGTTTACTTTATTTACAATAATTTTCCAATACCTATCACCTATGTTAGACAGTCTGTGTCTACTCTAAACCAATCCAAAAGTGCCAACATCACAGCAGAAGATGGAGGCTAAGAAGAAGAAGGAGAAAGACTGGATTCCTCCATCTTGCCTCTTGAACCCCCATTCTAAATCCCCAAAATTCTACTTTTTCACCCTGTGATAAATTCACTAACATTCTACTCAAACTCTTGTGGCTTGTAAATCTTTACACAATGTTGTAAAAATTTTTTTCCATGGGTTAAAATCAAAGGCACAGGTGTTTTTGACTCCGTGCCAAGGTCTCTGAGCCCCCTGCCAGGGTCTGGAGTCCTCCAGGGCGGTCAGAAGAATGTCCTGGGTTCCGACGCTGTACTAACACAGTCTTGGCTTAGATGTTGCTGTTCTTAGCACCAAGGTGCTCTGGCCAAGTGTGTTCAGGCCCAGTGTGACATTTCCACGAAATAAAACTATTTTCTTCTTGATTTTTCTTCCCCCTCCCACTCCCTTCCTCTTTCCTCTCCAGGAAGCTTCACTGCACTCGGAATTTCATCCACATGAACCTTTTTGTTTCGTTCATCCTCCGTGCAATATCTGTGTTCATCAAGGACGGGGTTCTTTATGCTGAGCAGGATGGAAACCACTGCTTCATCTCCACGGTGAGTCCAACTGAAACCAAATCCTCTTCCTCTCCTTTTTTACATCTCAAGATGACAAAAAGCAGTGGGGCAGGCAGCAGTCTGTGGAGTACCATGAGTTATTAGGGGTAAAGGTAGCTGGTGTTCAATTTCCTGCCAGTTCTCAGCCAGACTGGATGTTTCATGTCGTGATGTCACCAGTGTCCTTCAGAACAAACCTAAAGGTTTTATTTTCTGACTCTGCCCTGATTGTTCCTCCCTTTCCCAGATCTGCTCAGTGATAGGTGGGATGAGAGCAGACACAAGCAATTTCCTTCATCTGAAGGTCTGGTTTTTAATTTCTTCAGGATGCCAGGCAGAGTCACGTGTAAACAGGGTGACCATTCACACACAGACAATACACCTGATGCCCACACTCTCAGAAAATCATCAGCATTACCCACATCTTTATCTCTTAAATATGTAGTTTCATACAGAGCACTTTTCACTGATGCATTTAGCATTTATTATGTGTAAATCCCAGTTCCTTTCACATTTAAGGCTAGTATTTGATAAGATAAATCAGCTCATTGGGTGTAATTATGAAAGAATTACAAACTGAGCTCTCCTTTATCCACCCAGTTATGAGCTAAATTCCCTGTGAGTCACTTCCAGAAGGCAAGTGCAGCTGTGGAGTTTCTTAGTCAGCCTTTTCTTTGTCATTGAAACTAGTTTTTTGCTCTCAGTTCTTCTCCACAAGAAAGCTGAAGCCATGTTAGGTCTGAGTTTGCTCCTGCCACTCTTCCAATGGTGGCACCTGCCTCTTTGTTTGGAAACACTTAAAGCATAAAACACATTAAAATCAGCCATTTTATGACCAGATCTTCAGCCTGGGTAGAGATTCCATGAAGAAACTCGAGATCTGATGGTTTAAACACCTTGATGGTAGATTTGGCACAGAGGATGATGTCAAAGTGGGAGCTAATCACTGCCTCCAGCAGGAGCTTCCATTTTATCCACAGATTCTGCTTGGATTTGTCAGATTATGCCCTTTTTCCTCACACAAAACACCAATTTATCAAATTATACCCTTTTCTAACTCAAAAATAAAACAACTAAAAAGCTTTTTAAAAACTTTTATTCTATTTTCAGTTTCATGTAAAAAGTAAAACAATACAAATATTATAATTCACACCATCACAATCAAAAACCAACTATTTCCTAATTACAATACATTATAAACATTTCTTAACCTATCAACTTTTAATATACCATACTATAAATACCTTAAAGCAAATAATCTAAAATTGCCTTCATAAATCCTACTACAGTACATCTTTCAGAATTCTATTTCTCCAAAATATCTAATCTTATTTACAAAACCACCCTTTAAAACTTATTTCTAATTCCATTTCTCTCTCAACAGTATCTATCCTCTTCCACAACATTTCTAAATCAACATTTCTTATCTCAAAATTTACATACAAATTCACACTATGGAAATCTTCTACCAAACTTTAAAAATTTTTCTACAAATTCATTTCCCACAGGATTTGTTGGGAAATCCTACTTTCGTAGGACTAATGGCATCTCACTGGGGTGCAGCACTGGAAACACCAGTGTGTCCTACTCTCACAGGATAGAGCTTGGTTGCCACCTTAGGCCTTTGTCACAGAATTATTTAGGTTGAAAAATCATCTAAAATTGAGTCCAACCATTCCCAAGCACTGCCAAATTCACCCCTAAACCACATCCCCAAGTGCCACATTTCCACATATTTCAAACACCTCCATGAATGGTGACTCCACCACTGACCTGGACACTGTTCCAGTGATTGGCAACCCTCTCAGGAGAGAAATTTTCCTTAATATTCAACCTAAACCTCCCCTGATGCAATTTAATACAATTTCCTGTTTTCCTAGCATTTGTTACCTGGGAGAAGAGACTGACCTTGTTACCACCTCCTGTTAGGGAGTTGTAGAGAGCAATAATGTCCTCCTTGAGCTTTTCTCAAGCTTAAACAAATTCAGTTCCTTTTTTTTGTTTGTTTTTTTAATTCTATTTTATTTTTTATTCTATTTTAATTTTATTCTATTTCCATTTAATTTTATTAATTATTTTTTAAATTTTTATATTCTATATTAATTTTATTTTTAGTTTTCTAATTTCTTTACTTTGCTGCCTCCCCCTCCTGTCCATGAATGAAAGCTTCCATCTTTATTTTTTCACAGCTGATCACTCAGCCTCCTTTTTCCTCAACCTTACTTCCATTTTCTGTCCTTGAGTGACAACACTGATGATGGATGGCAAAGAAGTGCAATTCCCAGCTGCACACAGGAGGGTTCATCCTTTCAGATCCCACTCTCAGGGCTTTCTACATTCATCCTGCCATTTCACATCCTTCTCTGGGTTTCTCAGTACACAACTGGCTTTTTTCTTCTCTGCATTTAACCCTGGAAGGGGGTTTAAATCCAGCAATTGTTGTTCACTGGGGCTGTGAGCCCTCAGCAGCACAGGATGTGCTCAAGCTGCTCTGAAATGCTCCTTGACCTCTTCCCACTGGTAAAATTGACTTCCTCCCCATGCAGGTTTTGCTGTCTAAGTGATACCTGCCATTCTTCACATTCTTTAAAACTTTTACCATTAAAAGTGTGTAATACCAGCCCCAGCTCTTTCCACTGAGAGGTCTGGAGGGGCTGAAAGCATTTTTCTCTAGGCCTAAGCAATGCAGAAATAACTTTGT
The DNA here is from genome assembly GCA_035048045.1 of Chlorospingus semifuscus. NCBI lineage: Eukaryota > Metazoa > Chordata > Aves > Passeriformes > Passerellidae > Chlorospingus > Chlorospingus semifuscus. The sequence goes on along the minus strand of JAWWMS010000120.1, from coordinate 2,473,176 downwards.
TCTCCATGCCCTGCAGGTGGAATGCAAAGCAGTGATGGTGTTTTTTCACTACTGTGTCATGTCCAACTACTTCTGGCTGTTCATTGAGGGGCTGTACCTCTTCACTTTGTTGGTGGAGACCTTCTTCCCGGAGAGGAGATATTTCTACTGGTACACAATCATTGGCTGGGGTAGGTGGCACTTCTTGTCTCCAACGTGTCTTGGTGTGCAGGACGGCTCCACAAACCACGTGTGGCATTATTGTATTTGTGGGGTGCCCCGTGGCAGGAAGGAATGATGAATCTGACTCCATGTTCTCAGAAGGCTAATTTATTATTTTATGGTACTATATTATATTAAAGA
>JAWWMS010000120.1:2459730-2472734 GCA_035048045.1 Chlorospingus semifuscus | reverse complement strand
CACAATCCCAGTTCTATCATTCCATTTTGGAAGCTTCTCCACAGCCTCAGGTCAATGCAGTGTTCTCTTGGGGGTCACTGCCTGGCAGCACAGAAAGTCTAAAACTGCCAGCATCCAGAAATCCAGCACATCATTAATTTCTTTTCTTAATTCAATAATTTGTTCAACTCACAGCCTTGAGCAAATTGTGCTCCAGGAGCACCTGAGCTGCACCACTAATGACAGCTGCAACATCTCACGTGAACTGTCTGTGCAAAAAGGATCCAAAATGCTGCAAAAGGCTCCAAAATGCTGCAAAAGGCTCCAAAATGCTGGTGGACACTGGGCAAACTGGTCTGCTGAGGCTGCAGGCAGTTTTTTGATTTTGCAGGAAGGAGGGAACGTTGATTTTTGGATGGGTGAGTAAAGGCACAAAGATCTGGTCAAATACAGAAATGAAATCTTAAAGCAGCTCCACAGGGGATTTGTTTGCAACTGCAAATCCTGCAAGGCCAGGGATTGCAAACCTGCACATTTCCAGCCAAAACTGCTGCTACTGCAGCCTTTCAGACAGAAATGTTGATGAAATCTGGGACTAAGTGGACCAAGCTGCTCCTGCACTTCTCTGGGAATTCAGGAGGGGAGGGAGTCTCACCAAAACCTGTGACTCAACAGGAGGGACCAGGACCTGCTGATGCCATAACTCACTGTAACAGATGACAGAGCTGTTATTTACAGTGTTGGCAATATTTAGATGCTGTATTGGCATTAAATCTAATCATAATCATCCACTTAACCACTGTGTCCTACTTCTCCTGCCTAGCCAAGAACCTTCCTCTACTACTCCTGACTCACACTTGGAATTAAACTCACATGAAAGTTTTAGGAGTTATTTTAAAAGCAGCTTTGCATATAGGACTATTGTTTTAAGGGCATGACATTTTACTTTCAATTTACATTTTAATTTTTGACACCTGAATTGCAAAAGCAAAACATTTTGCTGCTCTTTCCAGCTTATCACAAGAGCAGCTATTCCACAGCCAAAGGAACCTCACTGTCCCCTTCACTTCAGCACTAAGGACTGAATTCCTCTTTTGTTCTGAGATCCAGCTATTTTCTGAAGAAAAATAATATCATCTTTAACCCCAAACTATAAATTGCCACATTTACTGCTGCTACAGGTTATCCTGGCTTTACTTCAACAGAATTTGGGAAACATGGAATGTCATTCCTGGTGGGTTTGTGATTTGGTAAGGTAGACAATTGTTTTGCACAACACTGGCTATTTTTTTTAATAAGCTGAAAAGAAAGTTTAGCCATGCCAGGAAATAATTCTACCTGCTTAAAAACGAGCACATTTTTGCTTTCTAACCAATTCACGGTTATATAATGTCTCTGAGGAGTTTTTACAGTTGTCTTCTAGTCAAGAGGAAAAAACTTCAAATTTTTTAAAATCTTAAGAGGAAAACAAAAAAACCCAATAGAACTCAAAGTAATTTAAAGTCTTAAAAAGTAACAAGAGTGTATTTGCAAACTTCCTTGCTGAAGTGACAAGAATTGCTGGGTATTGCAAATTTTTAAGTGGAACATACTCACAATTAAGCTCCTGGGAAAGTTCTGAGGGCTGCAGGAATGGGCAGCATTACCTTTCTCATTGTTGCAGCGTGGCCCTCGATGACTCTGAGGGTTTGCAGCATTCCCAATCTCATCCTTCCGACGTGCCTGGGTCACCTGAATGGCTTCCAGGTGCAGCTCCAAGGTCCTGGAGATGTTCCTGTGCAGGGGAGCACCACAAAGCCTCTCCATTCTTCCTATCAGTGCGAGCACCTGGCAGAAAATTCAAGCTATTGTTTCATGTCCTAGCCTGCTGTACAAATGTAACTTTTCTGCTTTCAGACTCTGCAGCTCCTCTAAGTTCTCTGCTCTTTCTGTAACTGAAGGCTGCTTTCACAGATTTCTGAAAGCCTTATCTTTACTATTTCCCACAATCCCCCCACTCCCAAATTCAGTAAATACCCTCACAAAAATCGAACAGCAACAGCACATCCCTTCATTATACAGAAACCTCTCACCATATAAAAGAAAGATGTACTGTCCCAGTGGGGAGCAAAACTAGAAGCAGACCTTTAATAGAGTCCATGTCAAAACCCACCATTCTAAAGCTATCATAGAAAACTAATAACGCTATTTTAATTAATCAATAATCTTTATAAAAGAAAAACCTAAGTACCGTTGAAAATTTAGTAAAAGAACAATTACAAACAAAAATCACATCACACCCACAAGCAGTCCTGCATTCATCATCCACAAAAAGACTTCTAACTCCTAGAGATTACTTCATAACCTAAAGAAAATCAAAAAAGCAATCAAAAACATGACACCCCTCCAACTAGACTTCCCTATCAATAACTCCAAGAAGCTAACCTCTGGTTGGCTTCAATTTAAAAGACTATCTTCATAGTGTAAAAGACAACTATTTTCATAAATTTAAAAGGCTATCTTCATAGCTTAAAAGGCGACTATTTTCATCAATGACTATTTTCATAGTTTAAACACTATTTTCGTAGTTCAAAACACAACTATTTTCATTAATTTAAAAGGCTATCTTCATAGTTTAAAAGACAATGATTTTCATCAATTTAAAAGACTCTCTTCATAGTTTAAAAGACAACTATTTTCATCAATTTACAAGACTATTTTCTCAACGTACCACTCCATCCAAAAAAAACACCCCAAAGTTCACCTTTTCAGTTCACAGAATTCACAGAGTCACTGGGTTGGAAGAGACCTTAAAGATCACAGAGCTCAACGCAGGTCCCAACACCTCAACTAAACCCTGGAGCTGAGCTCCACTGATCAGTTCCAACTATCAGTGAACTCAACCACCAGTTCCAAAAGAGAACCACTACAAAACCACCAAACCCACTGAGGTTGATGAATAAAGAAATAAATCCCAGATTTGTTGATGAATAAACAAACAAATCCCAGGAGAAGTACAGCAGTGCAGGCGTACCCAGGCGCACTCATGGGCCTGGTCAGCAAGCAGGCGATCCACGCAGGATGGAACCCAACCACCAGTTACAACTATCAGCCAAAGAGAACCACTACAAAACCACCAAACCCACTGAGGCTGATGAATAAACAAATCCCAGATTTGCTGATGAATAAGCAGACAAATCCAGGAGAAGTGTGGGAGTGCAGGACTGCAAGCGTAACCGGGTGCAGTCGCAGGCCTGGTCGGCGAGCAGGCGATCCACACGGGATAGAACTCAACCACCAGCTCCAGCTATCAGCCAAAGAGAACCACTACAAAACCACCAAACCCACTGAGGCTGATGAGTACAAACAAATCCCAGATTTGTTGATGAATAAACAGACAAATCCAGGAGGAGTGCAGGACTGCAGGTGTACCTGGGCTTGCTGGTGAGCCTGGTCACCGAGCAGGTGATCCACACGGGATGGAACTCAGCCACCAGTTACAACTATCAGCCAAAGAGAACCACTACAAAACCACCAAATCCACTGAGGCTGATGAATAAACAAACAAATTCCAGATTTGTTGATGAATAAACAGACAAATGCAGGACGGCAGGCGTACCTGGGCGCACTCATGGGCCTGGTCAGCGAGCAGGCGATCCACGCGGGATGGATTCACAGGGAGCCGTGGCACAGGGCTGGGAATGGGAATGGGCTGCCCTGGGAAGTGCCTTGCAAGGTCAGCCTCAGCCTGAAAGGGAAATAATTTGCCAGTGTGATGGTTTGAAATGAGTACAATGCGCTCAACCTGGTTTTGGCGCGTTTGGAATTTTCAAGCGGAGGAGGAGTGAGGGTCCAATCGGCTTCTGAGGGTGTTGGCAGAAGAATATTCCCAAATATCAAAGGATTCCAGAGTGGTTTGGGTTGGAAGGGATCTTAAAGCTCATCTTATTCTACCCTCTGCAGTGAACACCTTCCACTATCCCAGGGTGTTCCAAGCCCCATCCAACCAGGCCTGGGACACTGACAGGGATCCAGGGACAGCCACAGCTTCTCTGGGCATCCCATGCCAGGGCCTGCCCACCCTCACAGGGAGCAATTCCATCCTTTTTCCATGAGGAAAACACTAAACCACTGTTGGTTTAATCCCAAACTCCCTGAATGTGGATTTGCAACAGAATGATTTCGGTTGAGAAAGGACCTGCAAACTTCCACTATCCCAGGGTGCTCCAAGCCCTGTCCAGCCTTGGACACTTCCAGGGATCCACGGGCAGCCACAGCTTCTCCGGGCACCCTGTGCCAGGGCCTCACCACCCTCACAGCAAAAATTTCTTCCCAAATCTAATCTAACCCTGCCCTCTTTTGGTTTGAAGTCATTCCCCTTGACCTATCACTACATGCCCTTGTCAGAAGTCCCTCTCCAGCCTCCTTGCAGGAATATTTCTCTAATTCTGCTCTCCATCTGAGTTCAACGTCTCTCACTGCTTCTCTCAAATGTCACATATTATGATTATTTAAAAAAAAAAAAAAACCAAAAAATAAAAACAGGTGATAACAGCAGCATAAATCACATCTCAAGTGCATCAGGATGAACCCACATTTAACATAAACTGATATCAGCGTTTTAACCCAGAAGATATTTTTTTCTTTAACAGAGAAAATCTTTAACACAACAGCCAAACTTCCACTGAGAAAAACCCTGGCTAAGCCCCTCTAACACAGACAGTGACTAAACATCACCAAATCTATTTCTGGGTAGGAAATTCTGAGACTTGAGTAAGAAAGACACAGCTAACAGTAGATTCCTTATCTCATTCCTTCTCCAGGGTACCATGGATGTAAGAGAGAGGGGTCAGGTGCTGCACTCAAGGCTAAGTCCATACTGTGCACATTTGTACTAAAAGTATGTGGTGAAGTCCTTCTCTTTTTGCTTTACTTATTATTATTAATTATATTATTATTTATTACAATTTACTTATTATTTAGTCCCTGTCCTGACCCAACATGGATTACAAGAGCTGATTCCATCTGTATTCATCATCTGAGGAGCCTGAAAGGCATCCAGGAAAAAAAAATGGATGAAGAAAAGGTCATGGAATCGTATAATGACACCAGGTAATTAAGAATTACAGTTAATAAGCAACTAAGTAAACTATGTGCACATTTAATATTGCAGACAATTCCTAACTTGTGGAAATGCTTTAAATGTGAGATCCCTGGAAAAGGGGGGTGTATGAAAGGAGACAGGTAAGCTGTGACCCCAAAGCAGCTGCAAGGAACAGGTTTCAGAGAGCTGGAAGGGCTGAGTGATTAAACACGGTAGAGAGAATTAAATCAAATCCCAGGGGGAGTTTCTCTCTCCTTGCAGTCATCCCCTCCTGAGGAATGTGGTTTGGCTGCAAGAATGGGAGCCAGGCTGTGGCTTGGAGGGCTGAGAACAGTTTCTATCCTGTAACCACAAACCAACCTTGAGAAACCCAGAGCAGCTCACTGGGATAAAACTGGAATGGACCAGAGCAAGAGGTCAATTAAGCCTCTCTGATTAATGAGGATGAGGATAAACAATCCTTCTTTCATGATGAAATAAAAAGCAGGAGACAAAAACTATGAGTTGGTCTTTGCAAACAACTTAATTATCCCAAATCCTGCCCGAGAACAGGAGACAAACACTGTATCAAGAACCACCCCTTGCTCACTTCCAGAGCATTCCTGGAAGGCCAGAGAGACAGAGAGGAGTCTTGTTCAAAGGCATCCATGGGAGAACAACAGAGGCACCTCCATTCACAATTCCAGAAGTCCATTAGCAAGGCCCCACAGCTGATGATGGAAAGAAAAAGGGGTTTTCCAGGTCAAGCCTGCTCAGACACCTTTATCCAGTGACCAGGAGGCTTCACACACGTGGGAGTAGCACCCAGTGCATTATTAAAATCAGGGATTATGGCCAATTTATTTTCTGAGACCTGGCATGGAATTCAGGTATTTGACTCCTCTTGGGAAAGTTCCTCCTCTCTCTTTGGACCACAGAGTTTTCATTCCCAAGTGCAATACCCTCATTATCAGTGTGATGCTCTCCCTGCTAACAGTTCTGAAAGTGAGTCTAAAGCAGGAAAGTGACTGTAATGAGAGGAGAATAAACTGAAATTGCCTTTGGAAACAAGAAAAATACTGTAGGTTTTCTCTACAGACACACAGAGGGTGCCCGGGATTAGTCGCTTCATTTTCTTTCTTACTACTTTACTACAAGAAGAAAAACAAACACAAGAGAAAGCTGTGACTGTATCATGGACAGTGAAAACCAACCAAACAAAAAAATAAACAAAACCAAAACAACAACAAAAAAAACCAACCAAAAACCCCAACAAACCAAAAAAGAAACACCATAAAACTTCCTCTCTTAAAACCAGCCAAGTCTTTATCAGGAATCACCACCAGCTGTGTTTTACCTTCTTCCTCTCCTTCTCCAGAGCTCTCCACTGCTCGTGGCACTCCTCCAGGCGGACGTGGAGCTCGTGAGCGGGGCCACTGCGGCTCCTGGGAGGCCTGAACTTGTTAAATGGGGCTGGGAGGGCAAAGCAGGGGGCAGGGATTTCCCCAGGGAAGAGATCACTCATGAAGGGACTCAAGGGGTTGAAGTCGTCGCAGTGAAAAAGATCAACGAGGTCTGAGAATGGAAACGGCGGCGGAGGGAAATTGAAAGTGTTTGCTGGTGGAAGCAGCTGGTGATTAAATGGAGGGAAGCTGGGATTTTGTTTAAAATCAGACACGAATGGGAAGGAAGGAAGCAGAGAAGGATTGATGAAATCTGACAAGCTGCCACCGCTCTGCTCGCGCTTTTTCGGAAATGCGTTGAAAGGCTGGCGGTTTGGGGCCGTAGATCCCAAATGAGGGATCCAATTCCTTCTGCCTCTTCTGTCATCTTTACTGCCACTTTCCTGGCTATGCCTCTTTGGGAACCTGTGGTATTTCTCAGCAGGGTCTTCACCTGCAGCTTTCTGCTGCCCGAGCCAGTTGGGCGAAAAACGAACGGGGAATTTGCGGCGCCGCCCATCCTTGTGCACCCCAGCATCCTCCTGGGACCTTCCAATGGGTCTCATCTGCTTCTGGCTCTCTGAGATGAAATGAGGAACCCCCAGGTGACTGGAAACTCCATTTGATGTCTGTAACCTCCCATCTTTCCTGGGAGGGAGGGTGGGAAGGAGCTGGGGGTAGAAGGAGGGCTGTGTCAAAGGCTGGTGGGTGGGAGAGCCCCCAGACATGGTGGAAACCCCTGATGAGGACTGGGGGCTCGTTGCCATTTGTTTTCCATATGGAATTTCAGATGCAGCAGCTGCCAGACTGTTCCCATCCAGCCATGCACACCCCTGGTATGAGGAGCAATTCCCATTTTGCACAGTGTTTTTTACAGATAAATCATATTCAGCTGCTTGAGGAGAGCTTTCCTTAGGGCCCATATTCATCTTACACTCATTATTATTATTATTAAAAGCATCCCCCACAGTAAAGCCACAATGGCCATTTTGCACATGGCTTTCCTGGGGTTTTCTGCCTGTTCCTCCAAAAAATGGATTTTCTTTAGGGGGTGGGTTGAAAAAATGAAGGGATGGGCGGACAGGTGACTGCAGTTTGTGAGCAGCTGGGAAATTCTCATATCTCTCAGAGAACAGGTGGCTGTCCTGGGGTACTTTATCCCAAGAGTTATCACCAGGCTGATTGGAAAGATCAAGGGAATACTTAGCTTGTCCTTGAGCATAATTTTTCAGTGCTTTTCCTCTTTTCCAAAACTCCTTCTGGGTGCTGGGGTTTTCTTTCATCCTATTCCGAGCAGAAAAAGGGCTAAAACTGGACCCATATTTTTCATAATCTCCATTTAACCTCCTGTGGTCATAATGCTGGCTCCAGCCCCCATTTGGGAAGGAAAACCCTTCCTGGGGAGCTGTGGTGCTGTTCTGCAAGGAGAAATTTTCAGGGTTCTTCAGGGCATTGCTGGGATGAGCATGGGGAGAGAGCCAAGACTCGAGGAGCTGAAGGTCCCCCAAACCTCTGTGCAGCGTCTCCACCTCAGGAGGCTCCTGCAGGGGTTCCTGGTGGCAGCTGGAGCCCAGCAGGGTGGGAAAATCCTTGGTTTGGAGCCAGTGCTGAGCTGGCAGCCCTGGGAGCTCCCCATTGCTGCCCAGATCAGGTGCCCACACAGGGGGGAACAAACTTGATAGAGAATTCCTGGAACAGAGTTAAACCAACCTCCCATCAGGATTTCAATCATTTCTTGCTTTAAAATAATTCGCACATCATGCACAGCTCTCCTCAAAAATAGGAGGAATATTCCCACTGCAGCTGAGCAAGTGCTCTGTGAAATCTCATCACCCACACTGTTTATTCTGCACGTTCAGAAATGCAGAGCTTTATCTGGATTTATTAAAATCTCAGATTCCACTGTGTTCTGTCAACTCCCTACTGGTTAAAATTAATTATATTTTTCTCCCCTCTTCAAATGCTGTAAAGCTGATTGAAAACTTGTTAAAAATTGCATTTTTAACAGTTCAGTATTGTTGTTTTGGTTTTTTTTTTACTGGCAAATGAAGTAAGTGAATGGAATGGAAGTAAATGAGCTTCCACATTTTAAGGGGATTTGAAAGGCTGTCATTACTCAACTCTGAAATAATTAAAAATGTGTATCATATCTGTGTGACAACGGGCATAAAAACCAGCACAGGAATTTTAAGAACCCTCAGAACAAACTCACCAATCTGTAGCTGGCTCTGGCTTGTTTGGCTCCTCTAAAATGCTCGACACCAACCCAAACACATCAGGGCCATTGCCAGAGTAAGAAAGATTTATTGGTGCCCTGAAAAAAAAAAAAAAAGGCAACCAAAAAAAGACCAAAGTAAAAGTTTTAAATAAGTAAAACTTACTTAAAGTTTTCTCCTAAACAAAACAGGCAAAAAGAAGATCAAACCTTTATTTTAGCAGCATTTTTTTGTTCTGATTTAATGTATCCTCAGCATCCCTCTACAGGAATCCCTTCCTGCATTTGTGAATTCTATAGCCCAAATGAAGTACAATTATTTTCTTTCTTGTTTTACCAGAGACTTTCCAAGCAGCAAAAATTTTCCTCTTTCCAAGAGAAAAAACTGTTTCATGGACATTCCTGCAAACCTTGACTGTCTTGTTTAGAGCATAAATAGAATCACTACTCTCAAAGTCTGGAGCACTCTAATTTACCTACTGCCAAATAATTCAAAAACTATTATGTTAATCTCAAAAATAATTTATATGTAAGTTATATATACTTAACTTGAACCACTTTTCAATCCCCCTTCTGGACAGGTCAAAATTTTAGTAAATATTTCTGGTAAACACCCAAGGTTTCCAACAATTTTTAAACAAACCCAACTTTTTACCTCAGGTGCAAGATTCGATTTTTATGGAGTTGTTTGGAATGACTCCTGACTCTTCCTCACAAGTGAATTACAAAGCTCTCCTTCCCTTTATCATCATTATTTTGCTTCAATAAACTTCCCTTCTCTCCTCACCTTTCAGGGGTCTTGAAGATCTCTGAGATTTCCTGGTCACACCTTACCCAAACCCCCTTGGCTGCCACACAATTGCTCACTGACTTTGCTGATTAACAGAGACCATAAAATGTGGGACAAACTCATTAAAAAATCACATTTTTAATCTCTTGCCACTGTGAAAATCAGTGAAAATCACACCCTGCTGGCTTTTCAGGCCTCACCAGTTCCACCTCTAACTCAGTCCCAGATTTACCCCATGACTGCTCAGTTTCCTCTCTAAGGAACCTGGATTTAATTTAGGATGCTCAGAAGGGCAAAGACTCTTGAAAGTGTTTTGTGAATGCAGAACTGATATTTGATAAGCAGATCTCTTCTGTGTCTTGGTCAAAAAGCAAAGTTTTTTATTTTCTTTTTATTTTTTTTTAAGGGATACCTCAAGGAATTCTGAATATCCACAGGCTCAGAATGGGTGCAGACATAGATTAACCCTAATTCCATAACTTTTTTGTTTTTTAAAGCTACCCTGCAATAATCCAAAGGCTGCTTTGAGAAAACATATTTTAATTAGCAAATTGCCACTCCTTGCTTAAAATTAACTCTCACAGCTGACACCAAAGCTGTGTGATCTTTTATTAAAAAATAAACATCACTCTGACACTTCCCACTGAAAACTAGTAAAAAAATTAAGTTCTTTTGCAATCCATTATCTTCTTTAACTGTTACCTTTCAGCACCTTGTGAGCCAGTATACTCCACTTTTTCCCCACCTCAGAGTTTGCCTTTCTTATTAAGCAAATGATACAAAACACGCAGTGAGTTACTAGAAATGCTCATTAAAAGGACATTTTCTTATCAGAAGCTGCTGTGTCAGTCTCTATCACCCTCCAAAAAAGGCAATATTCTGTCACTGTCACTTGGCTTTAGGATGGAAAAAATAAAGCCCCACACACACCTTTTCTTCACAACCTCAGTAATAACCACCACAGAGCAAAGAAAACCTGCTGAGTTTCCAGAGATGCCTGAAACTCCCCCCAAAAAATATCCAGAATTTGTTCTGTAACACAAGAAGTGACCCAGCAGCCCCAAGGCCCCAGCAGGGATGCTGATACCTTTTTTTTGGGCACTCCTGGAAGGAATTTTGGGATCCAAAATCCTCAGCACATCCCAGCCAGCCGCTGCACAGCTGGGAGGGCTCTGGGGGCGTGGGGGGACTGGGGGCTGCTCCCAGGAATGGGGAGAACAACTGGGTGTCCATGGTTTGCCTCCTGCATGGAACAGAGAAAAAAATGTTTATTTAATATTAGATGTTCATCCAGTGAGCAGGAAAGGCAGCAAAGTTTTGCTTTTGTTTCCTGAAATAAATGAATTTTTCAGCACTGTGTAATGTAACCACAACAAAAGGATCAAGTCTAAATCATGTTCCCTTCCTTGCCTGAAATTAACCTAAATCTGTCTTCCAAAAATAAATATGCATAAAATAAATGCAATAAATAAATAGAGTTGACTTACTGCACAGAAATAGGAATTCTCCACAGGTTTCACATTTTAGGTGTTGGTGTGGCACCTTCACAGCTTCACAGCTCTATGAGACTGGGAATGCACCTGTGCCAGGCAAACACATCCCCTCTGGAAAACAAGAACCATCATCTGTTTTACCCCAAAAAACACAAAATATTCCAGTGAAGAAGGGAGAGGCATCTGGGAACTCCACAGAGCAAAATGCAGGTAAAGAAAAGTAACCCAGTACTGCTGCAGAAAGGAATATTGCAAATAAATTATTTGTTCCCAGGTTATTTATGCCAAGCAAGACTGGAGCAGATGATATCTGAGGCCTCTTCCAACCTGGAATTCTCTGAATTTAATTTACTATTAATCCTTGGCCTACTGAAAGCTGTCCCAGACCCAGATCTCCATTCCTGGAGATTTTCTGAAAAGGTTGGGCAGAAATATTCTCTGGTCATGTGTGTTCCTGCCAAGAGCAGGGCAGAACAACCCTGCAGTGAATAAATTTATTTTAAATAAATAAATAAAAACTTCACACAAGTTTATCACTTGCTACAAACTGATTTTGCACACCCAAACCAATCTCTATTAAATAACAAAATTAGAGGTATTAAGACCCCATGGAGACCACACAAATATCCTGGAAAATTCCATATAAACAGCATGAAACATACGAACAGTCTGGCAGTATTTATATAACCAAATATTAGGTTAAATAAATACTAATATTAGGCCAAAATCCCACAAGAATTTAGCAGCAAACCCACATCCCCTGGTCCTGGTTTGGGCTACCAGGGAGCAGCACACAGAGAGAAATCCCTGCTCCTTGGCCAGAGAATAAAATACTCGTGCACAGATTAAAAATAGGGTCTGGAACAAATGGATTGATGTTTTATTTCCAGAGCCATTCATCACTGCTGATGGGAGCTGTGTCTAAAGCCCAGGAGAAGAGGGACTTCATGTACCCTAGATAAGGCTCAGTGCTTCCAGAACACTGGAGCCTGTCCTTCCCCCCAGGCAAACACTGAATTCTCCTCAGGGGTTTACACAGGAACCGCTAACAAGTTGCAGGAAAAAAAAAAAAAGGGGATGGAAACTCAGAATTAAAAAGCAATTAATTAAATTAATTAAATGTAACTCAAACTCGGAGTTAAAAAGCAATTAATTAAATGCTGCCTTAAAAAAAAAAAAAAGAGGGGGAAAAAATCAAATTATTTCGTTTATTCCCCTGCAAATCCCAGGAAAGCCACTGGTCTTAATAAATCACCTTCAAAAACAACAATAAAAAACTACATCTAAAGCCCAGACAGGTGTTTTGGATTAATTTTTTCATCCAAACAGTGAAGGAACAGACAAAAAAAACTATTTACCAAAACCATTCACTATTTCCAAAAGCCTCAAGCAGTTCTTTGGACTTAAATTGTCTTCCACAGTTTCTTTTGAGGAGAAATACATGAGCACAACTTCATGAGTGAAATGTTAATACTCCATGTATAAATACATATGAAATTAAATAGAATCAAAGGTATTTGACATTGATATTGTTGTGGTATTTGTGACAAGAAAAAAGGAGAGATTTAGATCAGACATTAAGAGAAAGTTGTTTCCTGTCAGGGTGGGGAGGCCCTGGCACAGATTCCAGGAGAAGCTGTGGCTGCCACATCCCTGGAAGTGCCCAAGGCCAGGCTGGAGCAACCAGGCACAGTGCAAAGGGGGGAATGAGATGATTTTTAATGTCCCTTCCAACCCAAACCATTCTGGGATTCTGTGATCTGCAAGATCAGTGAAAGATGTGTCCGAGACATTTTCCACACAGAGGATTCCAGAAAGGCAGCTGGAAACAGAGACCTGCACCTTGTGAAAATCCTCTCTCAGCCAGGATTCCACAGCAGGACACTGGTTGGAGCCCTGGCTGCTGAGAATTTCAGATTTCTGTGCTGCCAAGCACTGACCCCCAGGAGAACACTGCACTGACCTGAGGCTGTGGAGAAGCTTCCAAAATGGAATGATAGAACTGGGATTGTGGGTGTGGAGT
>JAWWMS010000120.1:2378879-2392951 GCA_035048045.1 Chlorospingus semifuscus | reverse complement strand
TGTGAGGAGTTACAAGTCACAAGAGTTTGAGTAGAATGATAGTGAATTTGTCACAGGGTGAAAAAGTAGAATTTTGGGGTTTTTTAGAATGGAGGTTCAAGAGGCAAGATGGAGGAATTTGGGTGTGTTTTGTCCTTATTTCTCCTTCTTCCTAGCCTCCATCTTGTGGGTGATGGTGACACTTCTGGATTGGTTTAGGTAGAGACAGACTGTCTAACATAGGTGATAGGTATTGGAAAATTATTGTAAAATTATTGTAAATAAAGTACACATAGGTTTTAGTATAAAAAGCCAACACCACCCCAAGGGCGGTCAGTGTGCCCCAAACCAACCTGCCAGACAGATCTCAGCAGGTCAGAGAAAGAATGGAATAGATAAGAGAAAATAAACAACCTTGAAAAGCAGAACTGAGGAATCTCAACTTCTTCTTCAGTTGCAGGGCTGGGAAAAAGAGACTTACGAATATCTCAGGAGCCATTTCAGCCACAGAAACCCGAAAACTTCGTTCCTCAGGCACAGCTCAGGTGGGACGTGGGGTCCTCACCTTCTGAGGGTGCAGCCAGAGAAACAGTGGAACAACCCACAGCAGAAAAAATGGGAGAGGCAGGGAGATAAACAAATTGCTCCAGCAAAGTTTATCCTAATGTGTCTTAATTAATTTATAGCACGGGGCTGCTCCTTTGCTATCCATGTTCCCTGTCTTCCACAGGCTGCAACGTGCAGAAATCCCACAAAAACTCCTTTATTTTCCCTTCTCCTGGCAGCAAGGAGCAGAAGCCACGTGGATTTTCATGGCTGCTCATCAATCTCCAAGGGACAGAGCAGGTCAAAGGGAGCTGGGCAGCCTTAAATCTGCCCCTTGGGGTGCTGGGGTGAGCACTGGGTGGAGGAACTCCAGCCAGGCCATAAATGAGAGGAGAACAGAGTTCTCCCCAGCCCTGGGCTCAATCAGGAATATGGTGCACACCATGTTGCTGGGGAAGGAGGGGTTTCCTTGTGACACACACACACAAAACAAAAATAAAACCCTCCTGGTATTTTGGTCTTGGACAAGACCCAAGGATTGTCTGGGAAATGGCTCTCCCAGCTTGCAGGAGGAGCAGATTCCCCATCTGTTCCTGTTCCCATTGTCTGGGGCTGGGATTTCCTCCCTCTGCCTCCCTAAGGAAGTTTGGACACAGGGCAGGTTGCCCTCCTGTGGCATTCCAAGGGAATTTGGGGGAAAGGAGAAGGTCCCAGGGTTCAAGGAACTCTGTTTCCCTTTGGGGATGGGGGTCATGGAATATTTGCTCTCCTCCCATCAGGAGAGGACACAGCCCTCTACCAATAAATTCATTCAGCCAAACTCCTGTGCTTGGGATAGATGGAAGAGCTTTTTGGGATGGGAGGAGATGGAGGGAGGAATTCCCTCCCCTCCCAGGCCACCTCATTAACAGGGAGGGTCAGGAGCTCCTTCCAGCCCCCCTCTCCAGGAAATCCTTTGGACAACTAAATCTGCAGAATCTGGAGGTAAAAGGGACACAACTCAGGGTCATGCATCAGCCACAGGGAAGATCTTTAGGATTTTGAAGGATGGGATAAATAAAAGCTGTGGAACTTCACCAGCATCTCCACATGAGGTTCATCCCAGGAGCCTGAGGTGGGGATGGGGGATCCAAGTTGGAGATCCCAGCCCAGAGGAGCATCCTGGGTGTTTGGTAGCCCAAGGAGAGTTTTCTCTCAAGGAAGGTTGGCCAGGAAGATGAGGCCACCCAGGAGCAGGTTCAGCTCCCACTGGTGGTGATTGCCAAGCCACGGGCTCCCCCTGCCTCAGTTTCCCCAGCTGCACAGGAGGGAACGCAGCCTTTAGAGGTGTTTGGGATGTGAAGGTGAAAAAGGTGCTCACAGCCTTGGATCTTATTTCAAAAACAAGCCAAAAGCACCTTGCAGAGAAGATAAACTCATCATGGATGAGACACACCAGCTGCAAATCCACATCTGCTGTTGGATGAGCCCTCATGGCTGCTGCTCTCCAGCTGTGCCTGGCCTCACAGGATGCAGGAGCAGGGGGATCTAAGCTGGTGATCCCCAAACCAGGAGGATGCACATCCCAAATTTTGCAGGAACCTCAGGAATGGAGCACAGGATCAGCAGGAAGATCAGAATCTGGTGTTCCTCCCCCCAGCTCGGGTGGTCTCAGATAAGAGGAGACAAGGGATGGGGACTGGCCAGGAGGTCCCAGAGCACAGAGGGATTTCACAGAACCTCAGAATGGTTTGGGGTGGAAGAGACCTTAAGGATCACCTCATTCCACCCCTTCCACTATCCCAGGCTGCTCCAAGCCTCGTCCAGCCTGGCCTTGGACACTTCCAGGGATCCAGAGGCAGCCACAGCTGCTCTGGGAATTCCACCCCAGCCCCTCCCCACCCTCACAGGGAAGAATTCCTTCCTTTTTCCATGAGGAAAAAGCTGCACCACGTTTGGTTTAATCCCAAACTGCCTGGACACGGCTCTGCAGAGCCCTGCGTGCCGGAGGATGATTCACGGCAGCAAAGTGTGCACAAACTCATGCCAAATAGGGATGTTGTGGCTCCTACCCCTGCAGGAAAGGCACCACAGGATCATCCAGGCTCAACAAACCAAATTTTGGAATTTCTCACCCCAAAAATTGGGAAAGGGTGGAAAATGAAGAGCGGGGTGGGAGCAGAGCAAGGGGTGCAGCACAGGGAAGGGATCCGCAATGCGCTGAGCTACAAACCACCGGCAAAACCAGGAGGAGGGAGAACAACACAAAGCAAAACAAAACAAAATAAAATAGAGCAAAACAAAACAAAAGAAACACGAAAGTAACATACAGAGAAGTGCTGGGCTCAGTCCTTCCCAGAATGGTCCCATCCTGGCCAGCTTTGGTGCCTGGATCCCCGTCCGGAGCCGCTCCCAGCGCCGCTCTCCTCCCTCCTGCCTCCCTCCCAGCACAGCTCTGACGTGGGACGGGAAAACTCCTCTGGATCTGCACTCCCTGGCACACCAAGGATTCCTTTGCTTCCCTTGAGTTTTTTGGGTTTTTCTTCCCAGCCCGCCACAAAAACTCCGTAAAAAAATACAGCGAGATGAATTCAACTCGCTCGCTCTACCAGAGCCCAGAGCGGAGTTTGTGGGGGGGAAAAAAAATCAAATAATTCAAATAGTTGAAGGGTTTAGGGCTAAAAATAGCAGAAAGAGCTCCTTGGAGCGGGAGAGGAAGGCGGGAAGCGGAGGTGCTGCAGCTGGATAAGAATGTTTCCTTCTTGTTTGGGATTTCTTTTTCCTTTCTGCACCAAACCTGATGGAAAGTTGGCACAAACTCTCCCTTACAGTGAAACACTGCAGAACCGCTAAAAACTGCATTTTCCCCTCAATTTTTATGCCCAAACCAGTGCTTGTTGGTGAAATTTTGTATTTGAATGTTTTTTGTTTATCAGAGGCTCCTATCCCAGCCCCTCTTCATCCCTGTTCTGCATTCCCAACCCCATTTCAGGGCAGGGGGAACATCTGGAAGGGAAAACAGCTGGAAAGGGACAAGAGGGACATTTTCCTCCTGCTCTCTGCCAGAGGGGTTTTTCTCCCCCCTGTGCACATCCCTGCTGCAGAGGGGGGGATGTTGCCCCTCTCTCAAAGCCACCAGCAGGGATTAAATAATTGCCCCACGCCGAGGCCACAACCCCTGGCACGTTGTCATCTGCTCCTTCCCCTTGCCAGCCCGCATGATTTTCTGGCTGACCTCACAAAAATTGATGTTTTCCTTAAAGGCCCCGTGTTTGTGAGGGGAGATTTGGCTTCCAGGAGTCCAAATCACTGAGGTTTTACTCGCTGCTATTAAAGAAAACCCCAAAATGAACAAATCTGGCATGAAGAAGGCCCTAAACCTTTAAAATCTGGTGGCTCTTCATCTCTTAAACATCCACAACCTTCAACACATCCTAAGCAGCTCCCACCATGTGAAACTCCTCAAAATAACTTGTTTTTCCTGGTCTGAAGGAAATTTTAAGAGATGTCCTTGCTCGTCAGAGCAGCTGGGATGGGGCAGCCAAGTTTGCATCCCCTAATTTAATTTCTCAAGTGTTTTTGTGCTCTCCAGCTGCTCTGGGGGAAGGAACAGGCTGGGGACAGCCTGGCTGGCTGGGCAGGGGTTATGTGATCCCAGGAGGAGCTTTCCAGAGGAAATCAGCTCTGGGATGCTCCAGGGATGGAGGAGGAGGAGGAGGAGGAGGAGGAGGAGGGAGGAAGCACCACAGCACTTGCTCCTGCAGCTGCTGCTGCCCTTGGCACAGTCACGAGCCCCAGTTTCAGCTCAAATCCGAGGATTTCAAAGAATTTTCTTGCCCAAAATTCCTAGGGAAATCCTTTTTGTAACCACACAGCTTAAAGCCAACCTTAAATATGCTCCTTAAAAAAATCTCAGCCCTGCTCTGTATCAGACTCTGAGCAAACTCTCATTCAGCCTTGTATAAAAGGGTTCCAAGCAAAATCCTGGATTTAAATTTTAAGGGATTCTCCAGACCCCAATGGAGTTGGATTCCTGTATCTTATGCAAATATTTAATGCAAAATATTTTGCAGGTTTAGGGAGAAATTATCATTTTCGTGGCTCTCAATGCTGCCTTTACACATTCAATATATAAAATAAAATATAATAAATACACAACATATTACAAGGATCAGTGAGACAGTGACACAGACTCCTGGGGTGAGGAACTTCATTTCCCTCCCCATTTTTTTTTGCTCCCAGATCCACAATCCCACCCTGTCAGTGCCACCCCCAAAGAGGCCCATCCTGGTTAGGCGGTGACAATGAAAAAACATAAAAAACATTAAAAAAATTAAAAACATTACAAAAAAAACCCCAAATAAAACATTCTTATATATAATGAGATGTCCACGAAAACAGTTCCCAGTGCTACAAAGTTTTTCCTTATGTACTCCTTTTGTTGTATTTTTTTTAAGGTTTAATAAACATTTTAAATTTTCAAAGTGAGCAGTTGTCTCTCACAACATTAAAAGAAATTTACTCATCATTATAAAAAACCCTATAATAACAACTTCAAGCCTTAAAACCCTACAAAGCGAGTTATATCAACTTTATTTCTGCCTCAACTTACCTCAAACATAACATTAAAACAATTAAACCAATTAGAGTATTAGCTAAATTTAAAAAAAAAATCAGTACTACTTCCATTACAATTAACAACACAATAACAAATGATTGTTATGTTATAATGACAGATTATTATGTTATGCTATAATGACAAATTGCTGTTATAATAACAAATTATGTTATATCATAATAACAAATTATTATGCCATGCCCTAATTATTATTATTAATTATTATTAATGACTAATTATTATGCTGTTATAATAAATTATTATGTTATGCTATAGCATAATAACAAATTATGTTATGCCACGATAACAAATTATGTTATATCATAATAACAAATTATGTTATAATAACATATGATGTTATGTTATATAATAACAAATTTTTATGTTATGTTGTAATAACAAATTATTACATTATGCTAGATCATAATAACTAATTGCTATGTTATAATAACAAATTTTAGGGATTTGTAATTAATTATTATGTTATGTTATACCATAATAATAAATTATTATGTTATGCCATAATAACAAATTATTATGCTATGTTATGCCGTAATAATAAATTATATTATGTTATATCATAATACCAAATTATTATGTTATGTCATAATAACAAATCATTATGTTATATCATCATAATAAATTACTTATGCCATAATAACAAATTACTGTATTATGTTATATGATAATACCAAATTATTATGTTATGTTATATCATAATACCAAGTTATGTTATGCTGTATCATAATAATAAATTATGTTATGCTATAATACCAAATTATTATGTTATGCTATATGATCAAAAATTATTGTTATACAATAATAACAAATTATTATTTTATGCACAATATATTACAACACCAAATGATGATATTATGCTATATAATAACACCAAATGATGATGTTATGCTTTATCACAGTACGAAATGATGATGCTATGCTGTCTCACAACCCCAAATTCTGATGCCGTGCTATATCACAGCACCAAATTCTGATGTTATGTTGTATCACAACACCAAATCATTGTTATGCTATATCACAACACCAAATTCTGATGTTATGCTGTATCACAATACCAAAGGATGATGCTATACCATATCAGAGTACTAAATGATGATGTTGTGCTATATCACAATACCAAATGATGATATTATGCTGTCTCACAACCCCAAATTCTGATGTTATGCTATATCACAACCCCAAATGATCATGCTATGCTGTATCACAGTACCAAATGATGATGTTATGCTATATCACAACACCAAATGATGACGTTATGCTATATAATAATACCAAATTACGATGCTATGCTGTATCACAACACCATATTCTGATGCTATGCTGTATCACAACCCCAAATGATGGTGTTATGCTATATCACAGTACCAAATTCTGATGCTGTGCTGTATCACAACCCCAAATGATGATGTTATCACAACCCCAAACGATGGTGTTATGCTATATCACAGTACCAAACTCTGATGCTGCGCTGTATCACAACCCCAAATGATGATGTTATTACAACCCCAAATGATGATGTTATTACAACCCCAAATGATGTTATTACAACCCCAAATGATGGTGTTATCACAACCCCAAATGATGGTGTTATCACAACCCCAAATGATGGTGTTATCACACCCCCAAACTCCGCTGCCATGCCCCAGTAACCAGTCCCCTGCAGGTCCCCGGCCGTACCTTTCCCAGGCAGGAATCGGAGCCGGTGGAGCGGCGGCTGCTCAGCTCAGCTCAGCGCATTCCCGGAGCCCAGGCTGGCAGGGAGAGCCCGGCAGCTCCAGCTCAGCCCTGCAACAAAGGCAAGGAGGATCAGCCCCGGGCATCTGTGCCAGGCACAATACGGCAGCGCAGGGCCACTGTCCCCTCAATGGCACCATTGTCCCCTCCCGGCCACGCTCCTGCGGGTGGTGGCACGGGGAGAAGCTGCTGCTCCTAAGAGAGGGTGGATTGAGGGGTTTTTTACTTAGAGTAATTGAGAAGTGCTTAAAAAACTTTTATTTTAGTCTTAGAGTAATTGAGAAGTGCTTTAAAAAAATTATTTTTAATTTTATGTGAAGAATAAGATAATACAGATGTTGTAATTTACACTATTATAATCAGAAAGTATTTTCAATTACAATTAAAGTGTTTCTTATCTTACTGACTTTTATCACACTATGCTGTAAATCCTTTAAAACTAATCATCTAAAATGACTTCTCATGAGTTCTACTGTACTGTAGCTTTTACAGTTCTATTTCTCGCAAATATCCAGTCTTACTTATAAAACTATCCTTTAAAACTTGTTTCTAATTCCATTTCTCTCTCAACAATATCTGCCTTATGCTATAATATTTCTAAATTGACATTTCCTATCTCAAAATGTACAAACCAATATATACTATGTAAACCTTCTATCAAACTTTAAAAATATTTCTACAAATTCCCACAAGAGAGCCCCTGAAAGGCTTTGTGCCACCCCTGGAGAAGAGCAGGAGGAAATAATTGTTCAAATTATTTTGGATCCCATCAAAATTGTTTTGGATCCCAGTTTTGCCTTGACAGCAGCACTGGGGTGAGGCTCCTCCAGGAGAGGGAGGAAATGGGATCTTGGGGGAAATTAATCAATATTGGGAGGATTGGGGTGAGAAAGGGATCACAGCTCACTGATCAAACAGAGGGATGCTCCCAGGGGGGTTTTGTTGGGATCCTTGCAGGATTTTCCATCTGGATGCCGCTTCCAGGGGAAGAGCACACTGAGGAGCTGGAGGAATCTCAGAATCCCAGATGGTTTGGGTTGGAAGGGACCTAAAATCACCCAGTGTCACCCCTGCCATGGCAGGGACACCTTCCAGTGTCCCAGGTGCTCCCAGCCCTGTCCAGCCTGGCCTGGGACACTTCCAGGGATGGAGCAGCCCCAGCTGCTCTGGGAAATGCAGGGAGCAGGGTCAGGGCTGGAGGATGGGCTGCACAAGGGGAGGCTCAGCAGGGAGACTTCACTGATAAATACAACTCTTAAATGGGAAAGTGGTGAGAAAACAGAGCCAAAACATCCTCAGAGGCACCCAAGGCCCAGAGGGGCTGCACATCTGTGGCAGCCACAGTGGTGACAGTGCACAAGGGAAGGTCCTGCCTGCCTCTGGGAACACCAGGAGTGCTGCAAGAACACCACTGAATGCCTTCCCTATAGCACAGAGGGGATCAGGCTGGGTTTCAGACAAAAAAAAACCAGTAAAGATCCCAGAGATGCCACCACAGCAAAGCTGTGGGGTGAAGCTGCAGTGGGGTGACCCCAAGGAGCAGCAGCATCTGTGCTTGGGAAGACAGAGGGTGAATAAAATATTATATATTAAAAAAAATATATATGAAAAGGCAAATGGAACATAGAAATGGTGCTGTGCTGGAGGCTGGCAGGGACAGGGAGTGCAGGCAGCCCCTGGAGGAGGGAGCAGGGGGATGTTCCCAGCTGGGATATGGGGATCAGGCTGCAGCAGGAAGGAGCAGCCAGACCCACATGGATGGAGGGTGTGGGATCACCCCCTGCTCGGGACAGCCTGACAGACACACACCCTGCCAGGGAGGGGGATTGTCCCTCTGCTCTGGGCTGGGGCACCAGCTTCACCTCTCCATCCAAACTGGGGTGCGTTTTCTCCCTGCAGTCCTTGCCCCCACACCCAGGATTTCAACCATGTTCGAAGCAAGGGATGCAGCTCATGTACCCTGCACTTCCAGCTAGGAAAAATTATAAATCCCAGGATTTCAATCATGTTCAAAGCAAGGGATGCAGCTCACATCCCCTGTACTTCTAGCTAGGAACAATAATAAATCCCAGGATTTCAACCATGTTCAAAGCAAGGGATGCAGCTCATGTATCCTGCACTTCCAGCTAGGAAAAACAATAAATCTCCTCTATTTTCTCATCCTATACCCAGCATATCCAGGTCAGCACACTGGTGGTGACTGGAGCATTGCTTTTGGCTTTTTGAGATTTTTCCATCATCTCCATGCTGACTCCACATCAGGGAGCCAGGCCTTCCCTAAAGTTCAATGTCCACCACACAGACACCTTGTTTTCCATCAAGAATTGATACAAACAGGAGCAGCAACCCCTGTTCCTTCAGGGAATATTTGCAAATTAATGCTGGGCTGATTACTTGGGCACATTCCCTGTGCCCACTGGACCCCTCAGGGGTCTTTTTCCCCACATGGCTTCAACAAAATAAACCCCTCTATGTGGAACTGAGGAATATAAATTTATATATGCCCAGCTCCACCTGGATACTGAAATTTTGCCTTTTCTGCCTCCCTTCTTTTTATCCCCTCTTTGCATCTCTGGAGATGGGGAAAGAAAAATCCAGAAAAACATCCTGGTTTCCCTCCTTTTTGTGGCTGGACACGTTCAATGCTCACCACACAGACACTTTGTTTTCCATCAGGAATTGAAACAAACAGGAGCAGCAACCCCTGATCCTTCAGGGAATATCTGCAAATTAATGCAGGGCTGATGACTTGGGCACCTTCCCTGTGCCCACTGGACCCAGCTCCAGGAGTCTTATTCCCCACATGGCTTTCCTCTATGTGGAAATTAAGGAATAAGAATTTATATATGCCCAGCTCCACTTGGATACTTAAATTTTGCCTTTTCTGCCTCCCTTCTTTTTATCCCTTTCTTGTATCTCTGGAGATGGGGAAAGTAAAATGCAGAAAAACATCCTGGTTTCCCTCCTTTTTGTGGCTGGACAGAGAGGAATCAGGAATCACAGAGCAATCAGTCAGGAGGGGGATGCACCCCTGACCCCACACGCATCCGGTCCTTGCGGTGGCCGTACCAGTTGCCACGGCACAATGGGAATTGCAGATGGCTTCTGCTTATTTACAGGGCTGGAACACATCCTGGACAAGCAGAATCACAGCAGCTGCTGCTGCTGGAAAAAGCTGAGGCAGTGGTGGATTGCTGAGTTTTGGAGGCTGGGAGCAGGGCAGGATGGCAGGCTGTGCGTGCCGTGCCGGCCGGAGCCGGCCGCGCGTATGGATCGGCGTCCCGCGCTCTCCAGGGATGACACACTTGCACATCCAGTCGATGTGGCTGACCCAAATACAGCACCCAGCAGGGCAGGCACGGCCCCCTGAGCCAGCTGCCAGGGCCACTCTCAGCCTCGTGGAGCTCATGGGCACGGCAGGACTCCTACGAGCAGCCTGGAGCACCCAGAGGCACGGCATGCCCGGCAGAAAATCCCGTCCTCCCACTCAGCTCCCTTCCCAGGGGCAGCACGGGCAGAGAAAAGCCTCGGAGGAGCAAGTTTGGCTCGGATCAAAAGCCCTGGAGGAGCAAATTTGGCTTGGGCCAAGAGCAAATTTGGCTTAGGCCAAGAGCCCTGGAGGAGCAAATTTGGCTCAGGCCAAGAGCAAATTTGGCTTGGGTCAAAAGCCCTGGAGGAGCAGTGCCATGGCCAAAAGCCCTGGAGGAGCAAACTTGGGTCAAGCCAAAAGCCCTGGAGGAGCAAATTTGGCTCAGGCCAAGAGCAAATTTGGCTTGGGTCAAGAGCCCTGGTGGAGCAGTGCCATGGTCAAAAGCCCTGGAGGAGCAAATCTGGCTTGGGCCAAAAGCCCTGGAGGAGCAAACCTGGGTCAAGCCAAAAGCCCTGGAGGAGCAAATTTGGCTCGGGCCAAAAGCCCTGGAGGGGCAATGCCATGGCCAAAAGTCCTGGAGGAGCAATGCCATGGCCAAAGGTTGCTGGCACAGATCCATTTGAGTCCCACATGGATCCCAGGGAGGGTTTTTGGTTGTGTGGGATAATGGGACCTACCTGTGGTCGGTGTTGGTGGTGCTGGTGGGAGTTTCAGTGTGAGGTGGCAGCAGCTGGAGCGCGGTGGTCACCTCCCTGTCCTGTGGGAGAGCACAAGGGACATCAGGATACCCCAGCATGGTGGTGTGATCCATGCTGCACAGCTGCAGCCTCCTGAAAAAAGCCCTGGATCTACATGGCTGGGGAAATCCATCCCAAGCCCACCTCCCAGTGGTTCCACTGCTCTTTATCCATTTTGGAGCAGCCAGAGGTTTTTGCACCCTGGGGGATTGGGGAACACAGGCAGGTGGCTCCAGTGTGGAGGGATGAGGATGAGACCCCAACTCCCTGCTCTCCTGTCTGAAGCTATGCAGGCTGCTGGAGGATTCCCTAGAAGATTTTCCCTCACGGATAGAGCAGGAAAGCTGTCTTTGCCAAAAAAGGTGGGAATTTACAGCCTCTCCAGAAGATCCCAGGAGTTTTTCCTCACAGGATAACTTCTGGCAGCACTCAGACACCCCTTACACACCCTCCCCCTGCCCCACCAGGAGCACATCCCCTCACATCCCATACCTGGGCTGCTCAATCCTGGGAGACGCGTGCGGAGCGAGGCGGGCGCTGTTGGACAAGCAGGAAAATCAGGGTTATTCCTGCTCCTTCTTCCCCTCCTTGCTCATTTTCTACGCCAGCTGCCCAATTATTTGCCAGGCCAGCTCTGCCCCGCGGTGCCTTTCTGCAGTGGAATGGAAGGAAGCCTGAAAATCAGAGCTGCCTCCAACAGCACTGAGACGCCAAGGAAACCACGGCAAGGACAATGCTCTGGCTCATCAGGATGGATGGAAATGGGCTCTGGGGTAATTTTGGCTGCTTCAAGATGTCCTGGAGGGTGGCTCCAGCTTTTTTGGGGTGGTTTGGGCTTTGGGGAATGCCTGCCTTCCTGAATTCCCAGCAGCTGGGTGCTGCTGTGTCACAGCAGAGGTGACCTCAGTTCAAACCCCATTCCTTGAAGGAACGTTTCTATTGCCAAAGAGCTTGGGTAGGCAGGAAAATTGAAAAAAGGGGGGAAAATAATCAGCTCCTGCCCCAAAAGCAGCATGTCAGCCTGGATTCAGCAAAAAACAATGCAGTGACTGCAAAGCAACAGCTTTGAAGCAAAAGTGCTACAGGGCGTTGTTATTTTCTTGGCATTGGCTCCAAAATATCCTCAGCCACAGACAAGGGAGCTCCCAGGGCAGGTTTTGTTTTATCCCAGCTTTTACCATCCCCTGCCCTGCTCTTTCTCCCCCAGCATCCTCTCCTGCAGGGATGTAGGTGCTGCCACGTTTCCCAAAGCATCTCAGCTGAAAAAAGCTGAAGTCTGTCCAAATTTATCTCAGTCTGAGAGAACAGTGAATATTTAGTTATATAAAATCCACATTTCTGACATTTCTGGAAGCAAGCCAGGAGCAGGCCTGCTCCTTCCCTTGGGTGTACCCCAAGATGGGAACAGCACTTTCCTGCCTGGAAGATCTAGGTGGGACAATGTTCTTCTGGGAGGAGCATCTTTAATCACAGACAACCCCTGGGCTGGAAGGTGTCTGTACCTTCACTTTTCCAGTCTGATCCCTCAATCCCAGCCCCACATGGAGCACTGGGAGCAGATGTTTGCAGATGTGGAGAGCCCAGCATTTGACACCTGGTCCTTGCCTTCCCCAGAGATGTGGGAATGGAATACCCCAATGAGCCAGCACCAAACCCAGGATCCAGAGAGGCATTTATGGCTGCAAACTCAATTAATAAAACAGACATTTCATTTTTGAGGGTGCAGGAATTAAACTCACTTCAACAAGTGCCTTCACCCACCCAGCTTTGGGATTCAATGCACCTCCAAAACACCAAACCTGGAGAGGGGTGCTCAAAATGACTCTCTGTAGATGCTCCACAGCTGTGCCACCTGCCTGGGGACCAGCCTGGCTCCACCACCCACTCCCACTCCCTCTGTTTCCCACTGCCATCCCCATGGCCATCCTGTCACCTCCCTCATGTCACCTCGTATTAGAATTCCAAGCGTTCCAAGCGTTCTCTGTCTGATCCATCACACGCAGCAGCTACAGCAGGGCACCCCACCAGGCTGGGACACCCCACCAGGCTGGGACATTTCATCTTCCCCAGGGAAGGGGGACACAAACCATCCAAAGGCTCGGCTGTTCCCGGTTCCCAGGCGCTGCCCCGCTCCCGTTCCCGTCCCGCGGGGTCTGCACTCACCCGTGCCGCCGGGATGAGCCGAGGCCGGGCTCCCGGAGGGATCCGCAGGGCGCTTCCATCGGGTGACAGCCCCGCAGGTGCCACGCGGTGGCCGCAGAGCCCCGCACCGAGGCGGGCACCGCGTCCTGCGCCTCCCGCTCGCTGCCCGAGACTCCAGCGCGTTCCTGCTGCCGTTCCTGCCATCTAGAGGGGACCTTTCCCACTGCAAATGAGTCCCTCGAATTGCAACAAAATCCCACGGAAGGAAAAACAATCAGAGCCCAATAATCAGAGCTCATCATTGAAAAAGGACAGGAAAAAGCACAGGTAAAGCCTGTGTATTCACACCACGAATCCACACAGGATTCTCCTGCTTGTTTAGCCAATTCCAGAACCAAGCAGTGGGAAATCCACAACAGGAAGCAATATTTTCTAGGAAATCTAGGAAAGATGTATCAAACCAGTCCGAGAAAGGTAAATGAGCATCAAAATAATCATCAAATCGTGGCTGTGAATGTGAGGTGCTAAAAGGGTGGCCCAAGGAGGGTTTCTGCTTGTTATCCCTGTAAAGTGGAGGATGGAGGTTTGGAGATGACCTGGACCAAGAGGTGCTGAAGAGGGATAGGATGTGGAGAGGATGAAACTCAAAAATGGAGTGTAAGAGGTGGTTTGGGTAAGAAAATATCCCAGCCTGGCACTGCAGGGCCCAGTGGGCTGTGGGGTTTGGGGGGAAGCAGCTGAAGTCACCCCCTGTAGGGCAGACTGTGGACATTCCATGGAATGGAATCACACAAGGGTTTGGGATGGAAGGAACCTGAAAGCCCATCTTGTTCCAATCCCCTGGGTGAGCAGGGACACCTTCCACTGTCCCAGGCTGTTCCAAGCCCTGTCCAGCCTGGCCTTGGGCACTGCCAGGGATCCAGGGGCAGCCACAGCTGCTCTGGGC
>JAWWMS010000120.1:2343785-2356799 GCA_035048045.1 Chlorospingus semifuscus | reverse complement strand
TCTTCTATTCTTTTAGTATAGTTTTAATGTAATATATATCATAAAATAATAAATCAGCCTTCTGAAACATGGAGTCATATCCTCGTCTCTTCCTTCATCCTAAGAC
Source organism: Chlorospingus semifuscus (assembly GCA_035048045.1). Lineage (NCBI taxonomy): Eukaryota > Metazoa > Chordata > Aves > Passeriformes > Passerellidae > Chlorospingus > Chlorospingus semifuscus. The sequence goes on along the minus strand of JAWWMS010000120.1, from coordinate 2,356,693 downwards.
CTCTGTGAACACCGTCACAATTCCCCACTCCTCCTTCACCAGCTTTAAAGTTAAGAGCTCTCAGAACTTCTCTTTCAGAAAACCCCAGTGGATTACTGGGATATTCAAGCTATTTCCTCAACACTGACAAAAGCCTCAAAGGTTTAGAACCCAGTCTAAATCAATATTATGGAATATTTGAATATTATCCAGCCATTCCCCCAGTGCTGACACTGCTCACAATTCCAAGCCCACACTTCAAAATGATTGAAGCATAATGAAAATTGTGTGAGAAGGACCTTAGGATTCTCAAAAACTCCTGGAAGGCAAATGACTGCTGACACCTGACTGTTCATCCAAGGTCTTTTAAGGAACTACAACTCTGTTAAACCCACCTAATTCTAATATATTACATATGTGTTGCTGCAAGTGAACACATACATAATTAAAAGTCCCAGTTTGTAAAATCTCCTAATGTGATTCTCTTGGCCAAGTCTATTTAGAAGGATGATCCTTTCAAATGAGAATTTAATCCATTTTTTCTCCCTTCAATATACCCAAATGGCCATTTACTCTGGGTTATTTATCATTACACTGAAAATATGAAAACCAAGGTCAAGATCTGGCACTCACAAGGATGGTGGAAGTTTTCAAGGGTTCAGACAGACAGACAGACAGACACCTTTCTTGGGCATACCTGTTTGTTAGCAAACACTAATAAAACAGCATCTCTGAGCTCATCTTCTGCCAACATTCTCATAAGCTCTTCTCTGGCCTCGTTCACACGTTCTCTGTCATTGCTGTCAACCACAAAAATCAGACCTAGAAATAAGCAAAAATAAACAAACTTGAAGTCTCATGTCAGAAAATCTGTTCTTGCTGAAAGTTCGTGAAAACTGGTGTTGGTTTGCATTTGTTTTTGCAACTTGGGCATTCTTTCTACAAAACCATTTTCCAGGGAGCAGCAGCCCCTGAAATGCTGTGACAGGAGTCAGAGACACACAGGAAAAAACCCCAGGAGTGACAGAAGTGACAAACTCCCAGTTCATGGGGCTGCAGAGCTTTAAGTAAAGACTCTGCTTTGAAATGAGGGCAGAGCTGTGATGCTGACAGAAGAAAAACCAAACTCCTGAGTCGGAAGGACAAGGAAGACTGGTTTGTGGAATTCTTCCCATCCCTCTTTGAACCTGCAGCGAGCAGCACACAAACACACCTTTGATAATAACAAATATTTCCACTCCCTTACAAAAATTAACTTAGTGAAGTCAGCCAAAAAGCTCTTTCAGACCCAGGAGAGCTGGGAATGAGGAGTGGGGCTCACCTTGTGTGTTCTGGAAGTAGTGGCGCCACAGAGGTCTGATCTTGTCCTGACCGCCCACGTCCCACACTGTGAAGCTGATGTTCTTGTATTCTACTGTTTCCACATTGAAACCTGAACAAGAGATGGTGGCACAAATCTCACTTCAATACAGCTGGTGTAATTAGCAGGTCACACTCTCAGACTGTGATCATTTAAAACAGTTCACTTAAAATTGGAGTTACTTTAAACCAGCAGAATCCTGAGCTGAAGCTTTCAAAGCAAAACCAGCTTGTGCTGCTCCCACCATCACCCCAATGGATAAATCTAACTGCTACATGAGCAGCTACAAAAAACAAACTGTGTTGCCTTAAAAAAACCCTAACAAACAAAAAAAAATCCCAAACAAGCAACCCCCACAAACTAACAAAAAACCAACCCCAAAAAACCAAAAAAACCCAAAAGAAACAAACTCCCCAAACAACAAAACCCTAAACAAAAAACCAACCCCAACTAAAAAATAAACACCAAAGGAACCAGCAAATACACCCCAATGCAACCAAAAAGCAAACCCCAATGCAACCAAAAAAGTAAAGCAAAAAAGCAAACCTCAAAGAAAGCAAAAAAGCAAACCCCAAAGAAAGCAAAAAAGCAAACCCCAAAGAAAGCAAAAAAGCAAACCCCAAAGAAACAAAATTAAACTTTAAAGAAACCAAAAACTAAACCCCAAAGAAACAAACTCCCCCTGCAACCAACCAACCAAAACTCCCCAACCTCCCCTGGGTTTTCAGAACTTCAAAATCTCAATACCTTCCAATAAAAAGAGAAAAAAGAAAAGATGAACCCTCTGCTACTCAGTCTGACTGACATGATGCCACCACAGCTGGGACACAAACTGCCTTTCTGTGGCCCACAAAGGCTCATTCCACAAGTGACTGACAGAGGGAGGGGAGTGAGAGAAGAGTCACAATCTCCCCTCATGACAGAATATTTGGTTGTGCCACCTTCACACCACACCTTTAACAAGTTTGTTTTAACAGACAAGTCCTTCAATCAGCTGAGACCCAAATCTCCAAGCCATGAGTCAGAGAAACACAAAACTCTTACCTATAGTAGGAATAGTAGTTACTATTTCACCAAGTTTAAGTTTGTATAGAATAGTTGTTTTTCCTGCAGCATCCAGGCCAACCATTAGGATACGCATTTCTTTTTTGCCAAAAAGGCCTTTGAAGAGGTTAGCAAAAATATTTCCCATGGTTCAGATGTGTTCTCACTGGCCAGTGAAGTCTGGAGGAAAAAAAGATCAGAGTATCATCATGAGTTACCAACAGTTGTGAGAATAATAACATAAAAAACCCACAAAAATACCAAAGTAAGAGATGATGTGAATCATTTATAGACACCCCAGCCACCACTGAACATTTTCCTCATACTAAAGCAACACAAGGATGAACAGATGTGCTAAAACTCAGTGCTCACGAAATGACTCAGCTTAAAGTGCTTGAAATGCTTCAAATATTCTATCAGAGATTTCAGCATTAATTGTTGTTCTCAAACTTTTGCTCGCAAAATTCACACAGCTGACCACTTCAGGTACTTTGCTCCCCATTGTTATGTGACAGTTTATCTGCAGAAAAGTGTCACCATTAAACAAACTTTTCCCAATTGACCTGCAGATAATGAATTTTTGCTTAGCACAGCAATAGCTGGTGATTCTTTTGGGAAGGAAACTCTGAATACAGCTTGGATTTTCTCCTACTCAGAAGAGTTTCCTTCCTCTCCATCCTCGAGGAAATGGTCTGTGAAGAGCACATACACACAGCAGTTACTTTCAGTAACAGTGGAGGGAGAGCTGCTGTAGGAAACAAACCCACATTCAATCCAAGTTAACCATGGAGAATTAAGAGCCACATGAAAGGAGCACGTTCAGAGGTGAGCACCTCCCTCTCCTGCCTGTGACTGAAATGATTCCCGTCAGCAGGAGCTTCCTGTCGGGAGCTGCTCTGCACTGCAGCCTCACACACCTCCCTGTGCCCTTGGGCCCACCCCAAATCCCCCCTTTCCAAACTCCCTCCTGCAAGGTTACAGCAGCACCGAAAGCCCAGCAGATTTCAATCCACTGCTGTGCCTGGGAGCTCACACACCCTGCACAGGGACAGTTCACACCCCCCTGATGCTGGTACAGAGCTCTCAGGTGTCAGCTCATGAAAAGACAGAACCCAACTGAAAATTCAGGTTTCAGACCAGATGCACCATTCAAAGCGTGAGTTTCCTGTAAACTAAACCAAATTTAAAGCATAACATGAAATTTGAATCATCTCTGGAAATATTCTGTATTTCATGATGAAGCAAAACTCTCCCTAGAAAGAGAACAGAATATCTCTACAGAATATCTATTTATTTATCCTTATAGAATATATATTCTATTTATCTTTACAGAATATCTATTTATTTATCTTTACAGAATATCTATTTAAGAACACTAAAGCAAGATTTGGACTGACAAGCACCAAGCACAGCACAAAAGCTTTTTCCTTTTCCCACTCTGACCAGTCTGAAGCCCGGCTCCTTACCCTGCACTGGGAGAGGCTCAGCAGCTCTGTCTCTTCAGGAGCTTTGCTGGATACAATTTTTAACCCAAAAGTTAAACTCTGCACCATTAACCAAGCCACGTGTGTGAGCACTGCCAGCTCCGCAGGGAGGTTCAGAGTCCACTCCAGAGCTCCAGCAGGACACCAATCCCCACACACCAACTGAGTCAGAGATTTGTTTATTTTGTATGACTGAAGTTTTAAAACTCAACTCCTCTACAAAGCAGACTGGGGATTAAAACCAAAGGGGAGGTTCCAAACTTCTACTATTCCACCATTTCCTTTTGTATTTCTGCAACACCACCGTGGATATTCCACCCCCACTGGAATATCTGAAGGCTGTATAAACAGGAAGGTGAATTAGGAAGCAGAGCAAACAGTTTTGCTGCAGTCCCCGTTTCTCCACAGCAGGAAATCTCCCATCCCAGTGTGCTGCAGGGCAGGGAGGCTGGAAAGCTTCCCTTTGTCTGGCTGCTCATGCCACCTCTATCTCCTGCTTCATCTGGAAAGCAGCAGCCAGGCCTGAACTGTGACCTTTTGCCAGAGCTCACACAAACTGACTGCAAGAACTCCCACAGCAAGGGAACCTCAGAAGCCTGCACAATGAATGCCTTTCTTTGCTTTGCACACGTTTAAAAGCATAATGGCTTATCAGGTGCTTGGACTGATCACACTAATTAGTAAAAAAGAACAAAATCCTACAGAATCCTGTCATTTACATCCAGAAGAGCTCTGCACACACTGGAGAAGACCAGGCTGCTGAACAAGCTGCTGGTACTTGGCACTACCAGCAGTGAATCCTGTTAGATCCCTGTTTTCCTGGCAGCTATTTCCAGGTCAAGCCTGCCCTTTGCCACTGAAGCTGCTTTTACACCACCAGCCTCCCTATTTTTACTTTTTGTGAAGATTAAGAAGTTAAGATCTATTTAAGCACTTGGTTTCCAGCTCCCCTCTTGTTCTCTTCCCCATCCCTGCTATCCAAACAGAGTCTGTAACTTTATTTGGTACTTCAGGGTAGGTGGCATTACAAAAAGTCACATTTATTTTTACAGACAGCACAGTATAGTTTACAGCCCACTCCTGCAAGAAAAGCATGTTTACAAGTTGACTAAAAAGTAGCTGAATCCTTGCTGTCTAAAAGTAGAAAAATCCAGGAGAAATCCATCTGTAAAACAAAGTGTTTTGGTTCCCATCAGGGTTTTGCTGGATGGGGCTGGGGCAGGGTCCCTGAGCAGAAATCCCTCACGTTATCTTTTCCCACAGGAAGGAACTCACACTCATGGGCTGTGCTGCTCCCTCCTCTCCCTGGAGAGCCACAGGAACTGCCTGGGTTAATTCAGCTCAGCTGAGGGATCACGGGACTGCTCCCTCTGCCTTTAATTCCCACCCCAGCCCATTACTTGCACCATCAGAACGTGCACGGCTTGAAAACCCTTCAATTTTCTCATATATCAAGCAAAAAAACCTGTTACCTTTCAGGCATTATCACCCCTTGTCTCACCAATACCTGCATTCCTTACTGAATTTAACTTGCTCCTGAATGCTGTCAGTAATTGCTCCACCGATCGTTTTAGGAGCACAAGTTGGGTAAAATTCCTGAAAACATAAAAGACTCTGGCTTGTGAGCTGCTTGTAGTGCTCGAGCACATCTTCAAAAGAGGGATCCATCAGGCTAAGTGGGAACATTTGAGTATGAAAGGGAACGATCTGAATAAACAGCACCGAGTGTTTTCACAGAGCTCTGTGTGTATTTTCCCTCAGCACAACTCCAAGGCCAAGATCTGGCAGCTCAGCACCCCTGAGCAGAGCCAGAGCACCCCAGCACTGCAGTGTCCGTCTGTCTGTCCCTGCCCATGCAGTCCCAGAGCCCTTTAACACATTTCACTCCACCTGAGCAGCGCTAAAACCCGTCAGGCAGGTTCGGCTGAGGCACAATGTGCCACGGGTAAACAGCAGCGCGTTTCAATGGGGAAGCTGCAGTTTCGTTTCATGAAACAAAAGTATTTTCAGCTGCCCGTTTTCTAGTAAGTGATACACCGAGAGGAGCCATGAGGAGAACAGGCAGCCTTCACAGGCAGCCTTTAGCAGAGAGGAGTTAAAAATGAATGAGTGTCTGCAATAGCAGCAGCCGGGCTTGTTAAAGTGATATGGCCCATGAGGAAAAGCAGAATCTGCTTTTATTAATTGGAGGTGGTTAGAATAAGAGCTCTGAGGAGTATCTCAAGGCCAAAGAGCACTAAACAATTCATCATGCTGCAGAATTTTATATTTAAATGCATTTAAACATCATTTCATTCAGGCTGGTATCATGAGAAGTCCAATCTGCTGCTTGACCTCCAAACTCCTTGGGTGAGCCTGGTTAATAACCCCAGGGGTGTATGACCAAAGAAAGCAAAAAAACCTTGAAATTCCCACAGAACCTCAGCTTTACACCTCTGGAAAAGTTAGACATTAAACTTCCCTGAGACAGGAATTGTTTCATTTAAATTCACACCATTTCTTTAAACACACCAGAGCCACAATGAGAGGATGCCATGTGCATTATTGAGTCAAACTATACTGCAGTATAAAATTCATTTATTTCACTTCTACACACACTTACCACACGAGGCTCCCACAGTGAATAAATAAAGCTCCAAACTCTGCAAGTGTTAAAATCCAGCTGGCTGGGCCCAGCATTGTGGCAATGTGAAAATCCCAGCAGCCATGAACACTGCAGGGGGTGCAACCAGCAGAGCTTCAAGGTCCCTTCCAACCCAAACCATTCCAGGATTTTATGGTTCTGATAAAATCAAGGAGAGTTCAAGCCTCTGTTCCTCCCCTGGCCAGCAGCTGGGACAGGGACAGAGGGCATTTGCTGTCTGTGGGATATTTGCTGTCCCCATCCTGTTTCAACGCCATTTTTAAGGAGAGAGAAACACCAATGGCACACTGAGCTACACAGCTTCAGTCAGACAAATATTAAACACAGGTAACAATGGCACACTGAGCTACCCAGCTTCAGTCAGACAAATATTAAACACAGGTAACAGTGGCACACTGAGCTACACAGCTTCAGTCAGACACATATTAAACACAGGTAACAATGGCACACTGAGCTACACAGCTTCAGTCAGACAAATATTAAACACAGGTAACAGTGGCACACTGAGCTACACAGGTTCAGTCAGACAAATATTAAACACAGGTAACAATGGCACACTGAGCTACACAGCTTCAGTCAGACAAATATTAAACACAAGTAAAACCCCCAACAGCTGCAGGTTTACCAAAAATCTCCTTCCTGCACCTTGGCAAGTAAAACTGGCCTGTTTACAAAAGCAATGGATTCACTACCAAAATTCCATCTCAATTTAAAGGAAAATCTACTTGTTAGCTCCATGTCTAAAACAATTAGAAAACTCTCAAATCCACAATTCCTAACCAGGTATTAACATACTGGTTCTATCAGTCACAGGGAATACAAATGGATCAATTTGTTATTTAGCAGAAATATTGATTTGAAATTCAGCCAGTTGGACTGGATCATTCTTTCTCATTTATAGCATTCTAGAATGTTTTAAATTAAATTATCAAGAGAAGCAAAATATTCACACAAGAAATCAGCAAAGCAATGTGCAAATAAGAGGTGAGAATGCATTTTTTAAACAGCCATGCAACTCCAACAGCTGTTAGTGGTGTAACATGCAGGAACAACTGGCAAATAATTTCAAGTGCAAATCTAACCCGACAGCTTGTTATTAACAATATAAAGTGTGATTTAAAGGAGCTTGTGAGAAGAGATCCAACAAGAACAGAACTCTGCTAAAATTCAGGATTAATCCACAGCCCCAGCGTTTCACACCCCCACTCAGCAGGGAACAGCACTGATGTGTTCTCCTCAACTTGAAATCATTTCTTCACAGATTCAAGTGTTCTGTTACAGCAAATTTTGGAAACATCTCTTTATATATAGCCAGGGTGGCCCAATACTATTCCAGTACAGTTCCATTCAACTATTTTTAGGAACTGTTTACTGCCCTTGCACACCTGCTAACCTGAGAGATGAAATCCACTCAAACCCTTCCACTCTGGGGCCTTCACACTGAAACTGAGCTGAGATCATTTGGTTTGAGCTCCTTGGGCCACATCAGCACGAGGAGGGATGGATTACGTGTAACATGTGAGAGCAGCCAGCAGGCAGGCTGGCCCTTTGCTCACCAGGTGATTCATTACAAACAGCTCTGTCATAAAGGCCATGGCAACAACATCTTCCCACAGCTCCTCATTCATATTAGTCCTCACTCCTTGATCATTTTAATAATTAGAACCAGAGGAGTGTTAATTGTGGAGATCCACACTGACCACTGGCACCATTTTCCCCAGTTCATGCTGGGGGTGCTTGGCATGGAAAAGGTCCTGAAGGATCATAACTGGTTATGTGAGGGGAAAAGCAGTGAAATCCAAGTTAAACATACAGAACTGTTGGATTTGGCCACCAAAGGCTTGCAAACTAAAAAGGGTCCAAAAGCACTGTGCATGTCCAAGACATGGAGGACAAGGCAAGCACAGGTGAGACTCCAGGTGAGAGGAAAGCTCCTTGTCCAGCAGCTTTGTTTAACCCAAGGAGGTTGAACACCCCCCTGTGTACACACCTTCCCCAGATCAGACATTTCCCACATGCTGGAACATTCTCCTGAGAGCACTGGGCTTGGAGGGGCAGAAAACACAAAATAATTTCACTTACAAGATCAAAACAAGGACAAAATGGGCAAAGTTTCCTTTGGGGTCATGCCTATTCTAAGACATGAGAACAACTCACTCCAGAATGAAAAGAGTCAGGATCAGAGTGGGCTGCTTGACTTGATACTCAAACTCCAAATCAGAATTATTGCCTTATTCTCACCTTCAGGCAGGGAAAGCACACTGCTGCTGTTTCACAACAAAACTTCCAGCTCTTTAAGGATTTATACACTTGAGAGCACACAAACCAAGCCAGAGGGGACACAGGTGAGTGACTCTGCTCACCCTTTCACCCAGTGCAATTATTCCAACAGGGAGAGCAGCCCAACAGGGCCCTCCAGCCCTGCAGACAAAATCAGTGCCATCAAACCAACCCCAAAAACTTTCCTTGCAGAGAACCCCTTTATCCACAAGGCTGTGTTCCTATTTTATTCCATTAGAAACCCCAGGAATAAAAGCAAAATAAAATATCTGGGCTGAAAAAGGACAGGCTGGCAGGTGAATAGCACAGAGGGAGCTGCATCCATGCCCTCCCTGTCAGGAAATATTGTGGTGCCAAAAATGAAGTTGTGAACCCCAAGAATGGCCTGTGGCTTTCTGCTCACCCGTTCAGCACTGGGTACACTGGTGTGAGAACTGGTGGGTACAGAGAATTTCTTTTCTTTGAGATAAGCAGAGCACAGTTGGGGTGGGTTTTTTTTGGTTTTGAGGCTGAATTGTTCCTGAGCTCAAAACCTCCAATTTTAAGCCAAATATTCTGTTATTCATTCCTGGGAACTGGGCACTAAATCAACATTTACACTGCTAGCAGAAATGGCAAGAGCTCACGGGAGAGCTCCATCCAGCAATGAAATTGGCTTTGGTCTGGGGGAAATGTCAAGGCAGAGCCTCTGTGAGGCAGAGGAGCAGTGGGTGAAGAAGAGCTGTCAGACAGGAGGGTTTTATGAGAACTGAAACATCAGCGAAGCTCCAGCACAGCCCCTCCGACGTTTGCGTGCGTTCAAAACAAGGAACAAAATCGGAAAGGAAAAAATGCTGAATTACACAGAAAAAACAGCTGCTCTAGTAGGAAGCTGATTCTGAACTTCTTTACTCATCAGTTAAAGAAAGAAAGGGAATAGCACAAGCTCTGTAGCATTCCAGGAGCAGAACTTCCAAGAGATTGCTAAAAAAAGAATCAGAACTATTTCTTTTCAGATAAAGTTAGCTCACGTTCACCAAATTTATCCACTGAAAAGCAAGCTGGATGCTTGGGAAGGCTGCTGAAATCCTGAAGAATTCTTGCTTGAAAGCCCATCTTTACAAAGCAGAGAAAGAAAAGCCTCTGGGATGTGTAAAGGTGGTTCTTTAAGTTTCACCACTGCCGTTTCAGCTGCAATCCTGGGTTTGGAGTTTCTCCTCCTTGCACCAATTCAGCCATCAATGGCTCAGCTGATAATTATCTGTAGAAACCTCGTGCAGAGTTTGGTGAATTCCCAGGAGCAGAATCCAGCCCCGACTCCCACACAGCTCGCTTTGCCTCGAAAAGCTGAGCCCGGAGCTCCCCCCACCCGGCCAGCATGACTAACACTCACAGGGAACTCGGTGCACAGCCCCTGCCAGGCCCTTCCACATTCCAGCTATTTCACAACCGAGGAAACGCTCAGAGAAACCCATCCGAGCTCCTCCTCGGCCCATTCACACCCAGGGCTTTGACTTTTAACAGGATTTACATCACAAACACACAGCGGTTCCGACGGGAAGGCGGCTCTGCTTTTGAGCCATTTGAATTCCTGATGTTCCATCGGTGCAGGAAGCACCAAGGAACTTGGCAAAGCTGTGGAGTTGGAGTTGCAGAGGTTCAATCGAGGTGAGTTCCCTCACCCTTTCACCCAAAGCAATTATTCCAACACGGAAAGCAGCCCAGCAGCACTGCAGACATGTTTGTAGCAGAGAAAATCAGTGGCATCAAACCAACCCCAAAACTTTCCTTTCAGAGAACCCCTTTATCCATACTCCTGTTTTATTCCATTACAAACCCATAATAAAAGCAAACCAGCAATCCTCCACTTGAGCCACACTTCCTTTTTTTCCCCTCAGAAGCGCTCTAAATCAGCAGCAAAAATAGCAAGAAAGATTGCTGAATGACCTTGGAAAAATCCACTTTGCCTCGAGTTTCTCCTCCTGGAAAATCAGGTTAATGGAATACCCTGCCAAGGGGTGCAAGACAGAGCTCAAAGTATTAAACAAATACTCGGAATTTTCGTTATTGACAAAGCTACAATTTCAACACCAGACCTCTGGCCGGGACTCTAATCAACCTGCGGGATTTGCTTTGGCAGGAGCAGAGCGGCAGAGCCACAAGGTCAATGTCAAGCACCACCACAACAACATTTGGGGCAGTTTTTATGGCCAGGCTGAGTTTTGGTCTCGCTGTGCTATCACTCCATCACTTTATCAGCCCCGAAGTATCACGTTCGCCTCGCACAGAGGCACGATGGAGTATTTTCAGCCAGAATATAATATCCTTATCCTCCCACCGGGAGCTGCTGGGCCAAGGAAAGCTGATCTCCCACACCACCGAACGCAAGGCGATGCACGGCAAACAAGAGTTGTTTGCTCCACGATAAAGCCCAACTCCTCTGCCCGGCAAAAAAACCACCAAGTCAGCAGCCGAGGGCTTACAGAGAATCAACCTCTGCCCCAGCAGCTCCATCCGAGGCTGCTTTCCCCCACCACAGGAGGGTTTTAGGGGGAGAGCACAAGGAGGAAACGCCGCTCCTTGCTCGGGCGGGGCAGGGGCCGGAATGAGCGAGTTTGGGGAAGGGAGGACAAACCCATCCCGTCGGATCCCATCGCTAGAGGGAGCGGAGAGGGCCCTTGTGCAGCTGCTGCCGAGCTGGAGCGATTCCCCTTTCCCCGCCCTGCCTATCCCGGATCCCGGCCCTTCCCACCCCATCCCACCCACAAGAGGGAAGCGAAAGGCCCGACCCCCCCCCACCTCCGGCCCCACAGACGTGCAGGGGGGGGACGGATGGGGCAGCGCCGCTCCTGGAGGTTCTGTGGGGGAAAAGGAATGAGTAGGGAAGAGGTGGAGCGAGAAGGAATTAAAAGGAATGAGAAGGAAAAAAGAGGAAAGAACAGCCCGGCCCCGCTGCCTCAGCGCCCGCCGCGCCTTAGCGCCAAGGCCGCGGGATGCGGGCGGGGGCGCGGCGCGGCGGGCCGGAGGAGGGGAAAAGAGGCTCGAAAGGAGGGAAGAAGGAGGTGTCGACAAACCCACCGGCGTCGTCGGGAGGCGCGGGCCGTGGGTCTGGCTGCGCTCGGAGGGTCCCGCTCGGAGCCCGCTCGCCCCGGCCGCGATCCGCCCTGGAGCACAAGATGGCGGCGCGATGCGGCCACGTCAGTGCCCGCCCCGCGCGAGGCACCACGGGGAGGCGAGGAGGGAGCGGGGGGCGTGGCCTGCTCGCAGGGGGCGGGGCCAAGGCGGGCTGCCGCAGGGCCGGGATGCGCGGAGGGCGTGGCGAAGAGACGCAGTGGGCGTGGCCACGGTGAGAGTGACAGATCCGTTAGACCGGGGGCGTGGTCTGGAGTGAGTGGGCGTGGCTATAGCGGGAGTATCCACTCCTGGAAGGCGCGGGGGCGTGGCCTGTGGAATGGCCACGCCTACTCTGCGACGCGTGAGCGGAGCGGGAGCGGGGCCGGGATCCCGCGGGAATGGGATGGGATGGGATGAGTGGGATGGGATCGATGGGATGGAATGGGGTGGGGTGGGATGGGATCGATGGGTTGGGTTAGTCGGGACCGTGCCTGCCCTCCCTGCACAGCTGCCCTTCCTCTGCACTGTGCCCTCCCCTTTGCGTGCGCCGTTCTCCTTTCCCTGCGCTGTTCCCGCTTCCCTTCACCGTTCTTTCCCCGTTCCCCTTTCCCTGCAGCTCTCCTCCACCTTCTCTGCACCATTCCTTCCGTTTCCCTGCACTGTTCTCCTTTTCCCGCTCTGTTCTCACTTCTCTGCACCCTTCCTTCCCCTGCAACCTTCCCCTTTCCCTGCACATTCCTTCCCCTTTTCCTGCCCCAGTTCCCCGTTGCCTGCACCATTCCCCCTTTCCCTGCACCATTTCATCTTCTCTGCACCATTCTTTCCCTCTTCCCTGCACTGTTCCCCCTTCCCTTCATCACTACCCGGTTCCCTGTATCATTCCCGTTTCTCTATACCATTCCCCTTTCCCTGCACTGTTCCTTCATCTTCTCTGCACCAATCCTTGCGCTTTCCCTACACCAATCCCCCTTTCCCTGCCCCATTCCCCCTTTCCTTACACCATCCCCCCTTCAGATCGGAAGAG
>JAWWMS010000120.1:2273770-2284431 GCA_035048045.1 Chlorospingus semifuscus | reverse complement strand
AAAAGAAAAGAAAAGAAAAGAAAAGAAAAGAAAAGAAAAGAAAAGAAAAGAAAAGAAAAGAAAAGAAAAGAAAGAAAGAAAAGAAAAGCAGCTGTTTGATGTCTCCAAAAACTAGAATTAGCCCTGTAGATCAAACATCACTTCTCCTGCTGCTTTAATAATGGCAGGATCCAGTTGCATTAAGCACGAGGATATCATTACAGCATGCACGGTGCTTACACATAAGCTAACCCCTAATTCCCCTACTTAGCAGCTAATGCATGTTATTATTATTATTTACTCCTGCAGCGAGAGGCTCTGCCATGATCCCAGTCCTGCGGGGTGAGGTGCTCCAAAAGGAGAGAGAGAGCTCCGAGAGTCTAAATAAGACACAAAGGGAGACAACAAAGGAAGTGTTGGTGCCCCCGGGGCAGGGGAGCGAGAAGGGACACGCAGATACCCCGGAGCAGGTTTGCAGCACGGGCAGGAATCAGACGCTTGTGGTTGCAGCCCTAACCCAGCCAGCTGCCACTCCTGAAGGTGGGATCAGGCAGGTAGAAGTCAGCTCAGCCCCCTGAAAGTCAAGTTTTTGCTCTGAGCTGCTTGTCCCAGCTGTCTCCATGGTTAATAGAGACATGGAGACCGTGTCTCCATGGTCAATGGAGACAGGGAAGTGCCTTGAGAGGGAGATTTTAGGGTTAACACAGAAGGTTTTTATTATGAGTGTTGTGGAACGCTGCAACAGGTTGATGGGTGTCCCATTCCTGGAAATATTCCAGGCCAGTTTGCAGAGCAAGCTGATCCATTGGAGGTGTCTCTGCCCATGGCAGAGTTTGGGTGAGATGAGCTCCAAAGGTCCCTTCTAACCCAAACTATTCTGGGATCAATCTGATGATTCCGTCATTCTCTGCATCCTCTGTAGGTAGGACGATTTTCCCACTGGCCACAGAGCCTGGAATCACATGGATTTGTCCAAAATGGGATTTTTACAAAGATGAGATATGTCCAAAATTTTGTGGGAACCCATGAAATTTTGTTGGTACCCATGAAATTCCTCTGACTGACCTGGAGGACTTGAGACCCTGGCGGGGGGCTCAGAGACCTTGGCGCAGAGTCACAAACACCTGTGCCTTTGATTTTAACCCATGGAAACAATTACCAACTTTGTGTGAGGAGTTACAAGCCACAAGAATTTGAGTAGAATGATAGTGAATTTATCACAGGGTGAAAAAGTAGAATTTTGAGTTTTTAGGATGGGGGTTCAGAAGCCAAGATGGAGGGATTTGCGTGTGCCTTGTCCTCCTTCCTTCTTCTCCTTAGCCTCCATCTTCTGCTGTGATGGTGGCACTTTTGGATTGGTTTAGAGTAGAGACAGACTGTCTAAGATAGGTGATAGGTATTGGAAAATTATTGTAAATAAAGTACACATAGTTTTTAGTATAAAAAGATAAGGCCACCCCAAGGGTGGTCAGTGTGCCATGAACTGACCCGTCAGACAGATCTTGGTGGGTTGGAGAAAGAATGTCACAGATAACAGCAAATAACCTTGAAAAGCAGAACAGAAGAATCCTGACTCCTTCTTCAGCTGCTGGGCTGGGAAAAGAGACTTTCCAACACATCTCGGGGTCATCCTGACCACAGAGACCCCGAGACCCTTTGAGACGCCTTGGAGGACCTACAACAGGCAGGAAAGTTGGCAGCCTTGGTGCACCCACCAGAGACTCCAAACTATGAATCTGGAGACATCTGGATCCAAAGATGTCTCCACTGAGCAGAGCCCTGGGTGACCAAACAGGAGTGAACATCCCAGAAAAGGAGGAGAATCCCAAACCCAGTTCCCAATCCTTGGAGCATTTCCCTCAGGGGCAATGGTACCTTTCAAAACCAATCCTGGCATTGTGGAAACAGCACTTAAGTTTTATAGTAAACAGGGAAATTTGATTACTGTGATAAATACTTAACCTTAGGAAGAAGGGACATTTCCCTCAGGAGCTAATGGCTCCTTTCCATGAGGTGCAGGTAGAACATGGTGTGAGAATGGTGAGGAGAGTGGTGGCCTTGTTAATCAAGGCTGAAATTGCTCACACAAGCTCCAATTTCTGTTCAAAGACAATCAGTGCCCCCTTGGCATCTTCTTTTCTTCTGTCCAGAGGGAATGGTGATCCCTGCTTTTTCCCCCAGGTGCTGAGGAAAGCCTCTGCTCAGGGCCATTTCTCTATTGACTCAGTTTTTCTATGAATTTATGGTTCAAGACAGGAAATTTTTGATATTGCCTGATCAAAACTGATGCTGGCATTGTGGAACCAGCACCTAAATTTTATAGTAAACAGGGAAAATTGTTTATTGTGACAAATACTCAAGCTTAGGAAGGAGGGACTCAAGCAATGAAAAGGGAAATTTGCTTGAAAGGCTTTGAGACGGTCGGATTTGTTTGAATGTAGTAAATGGTAAAAAACACTAAAAAAAGACCCTGAAAATCTGATGGAGGTCAACCCTGGGCACTCCCAGAGAGGCAAGGGGTCTAAGGGGGGTTTTGCAGATTTCTGCAGGACCTGGAGCCCTTTCCATCTCATGGCCCACCAAGGGTGAGATCTTTCTCTCCCACACCTCATGAGTGCCTCCAGGTAGGATCCTTACACAGCTCTGCCTGACTAAAACTAAAATTGACTCCAACTCAAAATTCCTGAACTGAATAAAAGAATTACTGGTGTTTTTAAAGGACATTTGTGACCTGATGGACTTTAAAACTGGAACTGCCCCAGGACAGCAGGACAGTTGTAACCAGAAAAGTTAAAACCAAAAAATCTTCATATCATCCCAATTTGGATGGAAGAAAAACACTCATATCCTTCTGTACTTTCCTTCATCCCATTGATGACCTTAGTTGAAGGTTCTTAGAGGCTGAGATGCAGCACGCTCCTCTCCAAGGAAGGATATGATGAATAGACCAAAGTGATGTCACAAAAACTGGAATTTCTGAGAGGACAATTAATTGCACAAATCTATAATTCATCATAATGAGTCACATTTCCTCTCTGACAGCAAAAGAAAAAAAGAAAAAACAACCCTTTTCATGCTGTATTGCAGAAATTGAATGACTGTGATAAGAACAAGCCAATTAGGGACATCCTTGAGGGGATTTTGTATTTAAAATAGAGTTCATTTTGCTTAGAGCAGAGACACTGAGCATATTTCTCCAAGGTCCTCTGAGCAGGATTATCTGTGGCTGTAGAAATGTTCAGAGTTCCTAAAAGAACACAGAAAGTAACTCCATGCTGTGGATTATTTAGGTGAGGAATTAAAATATATTTGATGGTTTCTCATAATTTTATATGCAGATTTTTATTTTCTTGCTGAGGACAAAGCTGCTGGGTCAGTGCTGGCCAGGCTGGAACAGATTTCCCAGGGAAATGATCATGGCATCAATTCCAGGAGCTTCAGGCACATGGTGGGAGTGTTGGAGTTGTTCTGTGCTGGGCCAGGAGTTGGATTCAAAGGTCCTTGTGGGTCCCATCCAGCTCAGGACATTCTGTGATTCTGGAACACTGCAGACACCCAAAACCTGGGTGTTTTATTGGGATTGCAAATTAAAAAAAAATCCAATTGTTCATTTGTCTTGGTGGTTTGGTGAAACAGTGATGGCTGCAGTAAAGGCTAGAAGAGCATCAAAACTGAGCTGGGAAAGAGCAGCATTTCTATTTTGTCATGGATTCTCCCAAACTGAGACATTCACACACAACATTATCTCACTTCCTGAGCTTTTCCTTGAACAACAATAAATAAACACAGGTTGATTGGAGTTACCCCCTTACCTTGACTGATCTTTACAGATGACCTCCCCTTCCCTTTAGCCACGGTTTGTCCTGCTTCTAAACCCTCAAACTGATAAATATTCCTGAGAAATGCTGTGTTGGTGTTGGAACACAAGTGATGGTGGACCCTGGCTGAGAGGTCCATGAGCCACAGGTGACTGGAAGCTGAGTTATGTTGCCGTTTAAAAACTTCTGTTTTATCTCAATTCTCAATGAAACGAACTCTCCACTGTGCTTGGTTTTGTGCAGGAGCTTAAATTCTGCATTTGTGAATGGGCAAAGGGCTGGTCTTCAGTGAGGCAGGCAGCTGGAACCACCTGGCTGGCATCAAAACTGACTTTTCCCTGAAAATAGTGCAGCTGGATCCCAAACTGAGCCAGCCACTGGACAGGGTCATCAGTGCCAGGGGCCAGGCTAAAAATTCAATCAAATATGAATAATCCCCAAATCCATGCCTTTTTTGTGCTGCTGAAGAGGGGCAGTTTTACCTGAAAGAGCTTGTGATGAAGGTGATGGACAGGGGGAGGAAGGACACAGCAGTGCCCTGAGTACAGCTGGGCAGGGCACAGATATCCCAAGAGTTGTCAGAGAATTGTTTTGAGACTCACAAATGGCAACACTGACCCCACCAAGCAGGTGGAAATAATGAAAATTAGATAAGAGCTGCAAGTTTTGAGCAAATTGCAGCTTCCCTGGGGGCTCAGAGCTCCAAAAATGACACTGCAACCAACACATGGCAGCAGCTGGACTATTTTTAATGAAGTTTTCATCATCACAGGAACCAAGGGAGCTGAGAAAATATTCACACAAGTGAAATAGCTCTGCTGCAGTGAAAGGTATCCCAAACTTTGTCACTGTGTCTCCTGAGTGCTGCAATTCTGCTTCTACATTTCTGCATTTCTGCTCCTTTTCCTCCAATGCTGTTCGGGGTTTATCTGCCCAAGCAAAAGCATCTAAGATAAACCTGATAAATTATTCTCTAACTGTTATTTCTCCCTGTTGACCCTGGGAGGGCTCTGCTCACATCTGCGGTGAGCTGCAGTGGATCCCATCCC
This sequence comes from Chlorospingus semifuscus, assembly GCA_035048045.1. NCBI lineage: Eukaryota > Metazoa > Chordata > Aves > Passeriformes > Passerellidae > Chlorospingus > Chlorospingus semifuscus. Next base: position 2,279,585 of record JAWWMS010000120.1, on the reverse strand, counting down.
TCTGCCTGCACCCTGCTGCCTTGTGCCAGCTTGAACACCAGGCTTGTTCAGCTCTGTGTGATTTCATTATGCCCAGGCTCCTGGAATGCACAGATCCACCTAGGAAATGAAATATACTCCTCCTCGACTCGAGGAATCAGGGCCTGATTTGCAGGAGAATTTTGTTGGTGGCACCAATGTCCCCTGTGCATGTGCAGCAAACCAGGAGATGCAGCTGAATAATTTTCCTTTTTGGTTTTGTTTTTTTTTTGGTTTTTTTGGCTGAGAAGGCAAGATTTGCTTCAAGGATTACTTATGCAAACAGCTTGCTCTGTGCATGGCTATAAACACTAATTTGGAGAGCCACAGCAAGCCAAGGAGTTGTTTATGAGATGCTGATGTGGTGGAGGCCAGGGAGGTGTTTATGAGGCAGTGGTGGTGCCAAAGCCAAACTGCACCTCTGAGGCACCACTGGCACAGCCCCATCTCTCCAGGGGCTCCACAGAGGGAGGTTATTGCATTCCCTGGGAATCCTGATGAGGAACTCCTCACAATTAACCCAGAGGTGGGATGGATGGGCAAGTACTGAACCCTGCCCAGGTTCTGGCAGCTGAGCAAGAAACTCTTTGCAAAGAGGACAGAAAAGAGAAGAAGAGTGTGGTACTGATCCCCATGGATAATCAGGGTCCACAGTGTCCTTCCCTCACCATTCTGAACAGCCTGAAATCCCAGATTTTTCACTGTCCTTGTAGGAACTGCAATGTTATTTCAGACCTTCCCCCATGAGCTCATCTCTTGTAGTTTGAGGCCTCCTGTGCTTCCAACACTTATTTTTGAGTTTGGCATGATTTGGGTTTCTTTATCTGGGCAGACATGACGTTCTTCATTGTGCTGTGGAGATCCTACAAAGCTCTTGGTCATGGAAAGGACAGGAGTGAGAACTGTCAAGGGCTTCATGGGGGAAACATTTTTTATCAATAGCTGCCTTCCATCAAAAGTCGTGTTGTCCTCAAACCCTCTGCTGAGTGAGGGCCTCTGCTTCTCACTTTCAGCCTCCTCTTTTCCAGACCAACATGTCTTCTAAGCTTCCTTGTAGTTATTTTTTTCCTAGTCAAGTTAGAGTTTTCTTTTTTTTACCCTTTTCCAGCTTGTCTACATCTTAAAATTGTGTGTCCAAAACTAAACCACTGACTCTGTTCACTTACACATTGCTTAATCAATAAACACTTTTAAAGTCAGGAACTTCTCTTTTCTGGTTATTCTTGACTCCAGATTTTGTAGCTCCCTGGTGCCTGCATTCCCAGTGAGTATCTCACAGTAATTCCCAAATTACATTAAAAGAGAATCCCTTCAAGAGGAGTCTCTGCCTTTCCTTTACAAATCCAAATTTCTTACAAATCCAGGGACTTCATAGGTTTTGTGGAACAGATTCCATGGCATTTAATTTGGGAAAGGGGTCAGATATTATGATAAGAATATTGATTAAAAATATGAATTTTTTTAAAATAAAAACCACCAATTGAAAAATGGGCACGGGCAAGGAGAGATACCAGCTGCTGCCCTGAAATAATATTGCAATTGCAATAAGAAACTCCTTTTATAATAAGAGAACATGCCAACGTCAGCAGTGTGGCATCTCCTGGAGCTGTTTAGATGCTGGATGTTTATTTACACAGCAAAGAGCCACGTGGGAAGGTGTTTTTTCTGCAGTGAGTGAAACCTTGTGGCTTGATTTAGAAGAAAGACCTTTCCAAGATAAACACAGCTGGTGTTGTGGCACGGGAACGCGGGATTGGGAAAAAGGAAAAAAGAAAAACCAAAGCAAAGATGACGAGCCAGCATCTTCTCAAGCTTTGGTTAGAGGCTGTTGGAGCCATAATTCAATCAAAGGCACAAGAACAAAACCCTAATCGTTCCCTCCCACCAGGCTGAGATCTGAAAGGCCAGGTATTGTGTTGGTCAGGGCAGGAAATGCTCTGTCAGGTGGGGAGATGGGGTTTTTGTGGGCTCTGGGAGAGGGTGGTGTGTCCATCTCTGCCCCCCGAGCCACAGCTCCTCTGCAATTACAGGCTGCCCGTGCCCCTCATAGCACACAGGCTGGCTCATTATTCACATAATCACCTGGAAAATGTTTTTCTCAGGCTGTATCAAAGCTTTGTTTCTATATCTCTGCCTTTTTGTCTGTCCCCCCGCTTCCCCTCCTTGCCCCGTGAAGCGACCAGGGATGCCTTGCAGTGGAGCCCTTGCCTGTGATTAACGTGCTGACCTAGCAATTATTCACATCTGGATGGGCCTTTGTTCCACTTTGAAGTCTCTCAATGACTTCTCTTTCCCCTCACCTGTCTTCATTTTCCCCTGGGTGCCCCCATCCCACCTCCTCCCTCCCCACCTTGTCTGTTAGCCCTCAGAAGTGCCCAAAATGAAAACAGAGGATGGACCAGAAATTCCTCCCTAATGGGCCCAGGTGAGCTTGGGGTGGCAGAGGGAAGGTTCAGACCTTGAAGATGACCTTTCCAAAGTGCCTGAGTCAATAACAGTGTGCAGCCCTCCCCAGCCCCTTGCTTCTAATTGACAAGGTGGAGATGGACTGGGGGCTCTTTCTTCTCTCCGAGCATGTGGGATCTTTTAATCTTCACCCAAAAAGAAAAAAAATAAATAAAGGGGGAGAGGGAAGCAGAAGGAGCAAAGGATGATGGAAGAGATAGGGTAATTGGCTGGGCACAGAGTGAGGCTGGGGAGCTGTGGTGGGACAAGCGAGGGGTGAGCAGCAGCTCCTCTCACAAATCGTCTTTTGTACGGCAGGAAGGAGGAGGGGACACCTCCCTATTCCACATTCCTCCACCCAGCCACTGGTTCAGGGCAGAGATGAAGGCTTATGGGGCTGGGGGGAGTGGGAAGTCCCCGTGCTTTGAGGAGATTAACTTCTGGAGTAAAACACAGGGCGATAGTCTTTCAAAATTGCCTTCCAGCCGTGACAGGCGCTGCTCAGATTAATTAGATTATGGATGCTCTTTTATATCTGCCAGATGGGTTGGGACAAGGTGGGGTGGGGGGCTGGGAGAGAAATGCTTCAATATTGGTATTTTTTTATTCCATACTGCTATTTTTTGATGTTCCCCACCTGCCTCCAAGCCCTGTGGTCAGCAAAAGGCCTCCAAAGGGTCTGGGTGGGCTTTGGAAAACAGGACTGGAGCAAGCACTGCTGCAGGAGGACATGAAGAAAAGATGTCCATGGTGAAGAAAAGATGTTCCCAGTCTCAAAGGAAGCAGAAAGAAATGAAATGTAAGGTGTGAAGGTGACATGACCAAAATTAGATTTTTCTCCTTTTAGTAGAAGGTGTAGGTGAAATGATTATGGGAAAACACAAATTTTTGTTACCCAAGGAATTACATCCAAAGGAAGCTGTGCCCATTTCTAGCACATTCAAATGAGCTGTCCTCATTTCTAGAGCATTCAAATAGTTTCAGGCTGATGTTTACATATTTTTTATCCACCTAACCTAGAGAATCCCTTTTTTTCCTTGGCTTTCTGGAAATAAGAAGGGGAAGCAGTGTGTGCTTTGCTCCTATGAGCATTGGAATGAGCAGGGACAGAAAAATACTGACTGAGGACACAGCAAGAAAAATGTGGGGTGAAGCCACAAAATATCAAATGTCTTGCAAAGGAAACTTGCTGTTCCAGAAACTTTGCCACAGAATAATTCTACCTGTCTTTAGCTGTCAAAGGATTTAATGCCAAACAGGGCTCCTCATTCCCCTTTTATACCCAATTGCTGGAAACAGGCAACTCTAAGGATGCTTCTCTGCCCTTCAGATGGGATGAAATTCTTGGATTAATTCTCCTTAATTGAGCAAGGCCAATGTGGCCAATTGTCACTATTAAATCCCAAATTACACCTGAACAACCACAGATTTTTAATTAATTTCCAACTTTTGACAAATTCAAAGATATTCCCTTCCAAAACACGTGGTCCACTTGGCAGAGGTTTTGCTGGTCTTGGTGGACCTTCCAAGATGCAAACTGTCCATGGATGGTGCTTTGGCCTCCACTGCCAGTCCATGAAATTCAGCATCCAGGATCTGAGTTTCTCCAGGTGCAAAATTGATCACAGTCAATGTGGAATAACTCATCCACATGGAACAATAAAAATCCACATGGAGTAACATGGTGAGAATAGGGAGCTTGAGACCCAAACAAGACCCGAAGTTTTAAAGAACGAGCCCTGGATATTGGTCAGGATATTGGTGACACCGAACACAAGTGCATGGCAAGTGTGAGAACAGCTCGTGTGGCCAAAATTAGGACATGGAATACCTTGGAGCAGGGAATGTTCTGGTTTTGAGGAACTTGGGACACATTTACCAGAGGGCTGTGTCCCACAGCTGGGTCTGTGGGGGAAGTGAAGCCTGCAGGATGAGGCAACCACGAGGAAAACAGGAGAATGTTTCCCGGTTTAAGTCCTGTGGAGTTGGACAAACCCTGGGGAAAAAGACACGGATGGAGACACTTGTCCCATGTGTGGGAACCTCTGCAAGGTGCAGTGGTGCCTTGTCTGGGTCATCTCTGTCACCACCCTCTGCCCAGACCTCCCTGCTGGTCTCTGACAAGGTGAAGGAACCTCTTACAAAGATCACTCTGGAATGGTTGTATCAAGATGTTCCAACTTTCCAAAAATTCATTGTGTGCCTGCCATGACTGTTTCCTTCCGCTCTCAGAGTTTCAGGAGAACTTCAGGAGTCACTCATGGCCAGAAGGTGGATCCCACAGCACCTTGAGAGCTCTCAGAGCTTCAGGAGAACTTCAGGAGTCACTCATGGCCAGAAGGTGGATCCCATAGCCTGCAGTGGGGACCAACCAGGACCCAGGATGAGCACAGCCACTGTGAACCCCCTCCTGGCTCCTTCCCCAAAATCCTCAGATGGAGCCATACTTGGAACAGCTTTTGGAAGGCCCTGGCTTGTTTTGCCCCCACAGGACAGGTGGACACACTTCCCAGAAGGTCCATCCTGGCCAGCCCTTCAGTGTCACCTCTGGAGGCTCCCAGCCAGTGCCAGACAGATATTCCATGGTTTGGAGGTGACATCAACACAACAGCAGCTCCTTCATTTCCCCTCCAGCTCCATCTCCCCATCCCTGTGCTCCCTGCAGATGTAACCACAGATGGGCTTAGAAAGTTTTCCCTGGTGGGACAAGGGAATGTTTGTCCACCACAATGTCCCATCTGCCTCCCTGCAGCTTCTGAACCATTCCTATTTCATGGGATCATGGAATTGCTGAGGGTGGAAAAGGCCTCTAAGGTCGCCAAATCCAGTTGTTGATCCAGCACTGCCAAGGCCACCACTAAACCATGTCCACAAGTGGGACACCCACAGGATTTGTGAACATCTCCAGGGATGGCAATTCCACCATTTCCCTGTGTGGTCCTGTGAATTGATCCCACTCAGGGCTGCATCCTTCAGTTTTATCCATTCCTCTGAGCTGGGAGGTTTAGAGAGCTACATGAACACGTGCAGGGAAAGAAAATGAAGTAAAATCTGAATCCCAATGGATTTTCATGGATGGGTGATCCTCCTACACCAGGCTCTGGTGGGAGCAGCTGATCTGACCGTGCTCGTGGCCTTGTCTGAGGCTCAATGAGCAGCTCCCATCCCAAACTGCTGCTCAGTGCCAGCCCAAATGGCCCAAACTCACCCCAAACGTGAGCCAGCTGATCATGGCTGGATAGATTGTGCTGCTTTATTCCCCCTGATGTCTTTATTCTTAATTTTAAACCAGTATCCCATGGTGATATCCAACTCTGCTGCCTTTATCTCCCAATTATGCAGGGATTATTGC
>JAWWMS010000120.1:2228805-2245674 GCA_035048045.1 Chlorospingus semifuscus | reverse complement strand
GTGAGGGTGGGCAGGCCCTGGCACAGGGTGCCCAGAGCAGCTGTGGCTGCCCCTGGATCCCTGGCAGTGTCCAAGGCCAGGTTGGACAGGGCTTGGAGCAACCTGGGATGGTGGAAGGTGTCCCTGCCCATGGCAAGGGCTTGGAATGAGATGAGCTTCAAGGTTCCTTCCAACCCAAAGCAGTCTAATTCTAATAATTCTAATAATTCTAATTCTAAAATTCTAATTCTAAAATTCTAATTCCAATTCTAATTCTAATTCTAATCTAATTCTAATTCTAATTCTAATTCTAATTCATTTTAATTCTAAATCTAATTCTATGATTTTTTTTTCTGGTGACCAAGCTTCACCAAGTTCAATGCATTTCTTCTAAAAGGAACATGGAGCTCTCAAATATTCTGTCAGGTTCCTGGTACTTCTCTGCAGCACCTCAGTCCTTAAATTATGCCTGGGGATGGGGTTTGACTCTTGGTTCTTGTGTCAAATATCTCCCACGTGGTTGTGGAGCAGTTTTGGGTGACTTTCGTGAGCTGGGTTGTCTTGAGCAAAGGCCACTGCCTTGGCTAAATGTGACCACAGATTGTGCTACCTTCCCATGGGGGAATAATTCTACAAAAACAAAAGGAAACTTCAGGAGTTTCCCTAATAATGAAAAGTCCAGGTCATGAGGCAGCAATAAGTTATCCAGACTGTTTTCTTTCATTCCTAAAATGATCTGGAGGGGCAAATAGTATCTGTAAGCTGAGAGTAACTGAGATGTCCACTCATGTCTTAGTTTTTCCTATTTAGGTTCAAAAAAAAAAAGGAAAAAAAGATTCTTGCTCAAACCTGGCAAAGTAGGCAACACAGCTTAACAAATAGGCTTATCTCAAGTGCTCTTTAATAAGAATGTTTATCATTTATTTCTGGAAAATATGCTGAGCCCGGAATGCTGAAAGCTCTCCGTGGTGTTTGGCCTGTGTTGCTCAAAGCCAGGCATGGGGGGTGGTTTTGGGAGGGGGATATTCTCTCCCAGTGTGCTGCCCACCTCCCTTCCCAGGGAAAAGCTGTTCTGCATTTATACAATAAATTATAAATGAACACATTTATAGACGTGTTCATTTAGAGCCTCTGTAAGAAAACAGATTTTCTCCAGAGGGTGATTTATTCCAGCTCAGGTCTGTGGTTTAAATAATTGGGATAAATCTCTGGATGTGCTTAAATCCCTCTGTCAGTTATAAAGTCATCAAGGTTGGTTTTAGAGCAGGTTCAAGGCTCCCAATGTAAAGCAATAACAGAGGAAGGAAGGAGTGATTGGAATTGGCAAAACCAACATGAAATTTCTTCTTCTTCCAGAGACATTGTGAAAACTCATCTCTTTGCCATGTTGGGTTTTTATTGCTCTGGAGGAAGAAACTGGGTCCCTGTCCTGGTGATGCTCAGCTGAGAACTGGACTCGTGACAGTTGAAATGGATTTGTTTTATTTATATTTGTGTTGTCCCCTCCCACAGAAGCTGTTCATGGGTTAAATGGTGACAGCACAGGTGACATTTCTTCTTCCAAAGCACACAACTCCTGTCCTACAAGAGGAAGGCATATTTATTTCTTATTTCTCATAACCTTATTCTCATAACCTTATTTCTCATTTCTTATAACCCAGCTGAATTTCAGCGTGTAATATCAAATTCCATCCAATCAAAACTAGGGAACAGTGGGAAAAAGCACCCAAACGCAGAATTAATTAAAATTAATGCACTTTTTTCTTTTTTTTAGATTTTAATTATAAAGTTAACACATCTATCAAACTTAACTGGTAACAAAAAAACAGTTACAAGACATTGCTAATGTGCTGTCAGTAGAAAATGGGGTAAAAGCCAATGAGGTCACAAGCACAACAGCAGAGCAACAACACTGTCCCGATGAGTTATTTCAGCAAATATATACTCTTACTAATATATACATTTATTCATAAAATAAATAATCATAAAAAAAATCATCAGACTTAACAAAATACTGAGAGGGAGAAAAAAAAAAAAAGAAAAAAAAGGTGACAACTCTACTTTGTACAATAGCTTTGGAATTCCAGGTTGTATCATACATGCAATCTGTACACGGGGGCGAGGGCAGGGGTCACAGACAGTGATGGAGCTTTGAAGGAGGCGATGCGATCAGGCAGACAGTCTGTGGGAAGGGAAAGCAACAGCAAAAAAAACCCACTCACAAGAAGGTACTTGTCCCTGAGTGCTGGACAAGCATGTTTTGTACCGTGGGGGAATCCCCTGGGGTGCTACAGGCTTGTGTTTTGTGCCTTCCACACTGCTGGTGGGCTTGTCAGAGAGTCCAAAGCTACAGCAGGGCTTGTTTGGGCAGGCTGGGTCCTGGGAGGGACAGAAAGTGATGCCACAAGGCATTGATGGAGTGGGATCCCACTGGGATGAGGAGGTGAAGGCTGAGCTGCCATCAGCTGGGGACAGGGACAAGCAGGATTACAGCAGAGATCAGGAGGATTTTATCTGGTTTTGGAGTTTTCGGGAGGCTGACCTTAAACCTCTTGTGCTTTCCAAGGGGCAGCAGCAGGTGGCAAATGTTGGGAAGGAGCTCTGACTCCATGGTGCCGTCCCTCAAAACCATGGGTGACACTCAGCTGCTTGCTCAGCCTGTGTCTGCAGCAGATCTGCCTTCAGGATTTTTGGTGGAGTGGAATGAATGGAGAGAAATAAATAAATACTAATAAATAATAAGAAGAAACTCGGAAAAGGAAGGGAAATGGGGAAAGCTTCTCCTCACGCTTTCCCCACTTCCATGCAAGGCTGAACAAGAGCTCCCTTGGTGTGCAGAGTGTGTGTAAGAAAAGGTGCACAGAGACAGAGGAGGAGATCATGTGGAACAGACCCTTGTGGCTGCAGGAACTTTCTCCATCTGGGTGGTGTCCACCTAAGAGCAGGATTTTGCCCATGGATGACTTGGTGGGACCTGTCCATTCCCATTGTGTGCTCCTCAGCAGGAAGAGCAGAGATGCTCCCTTGGCATCAAAACCATGACAAACCAGGTAGTAAAGTAGATTAAGATAATTATTTTTACAGAACAGGTCCACCTCCTGCTCCCCTTGAGACACTTGTGCCTGATTTTTGTTGGTTTAAGTGAGAATTGAGACCATGACCAGTTTCTGACCTCAGAGAATCTAAAGAGAGTTTGGAATCTGGAGTGGGATCCTGCTCATGGATGAAGACACACACAAGCCTGTGTCTGCATGGGAGTCAGACATCTAGACACCCATCTCTGATGGAGAAGCATCTGCATGGCTCTGCCAGATATGCCCTGAGATGCAAGGGAAGCCCACATTCCTCCAGAGTAGCTTTCAGGAGCCACTGGGGTACCCTGGAGCATCCCAGATGGCTCTAGACACCTATTTCAATAATTTAGTTCAGCCCTAAACGCTGAGTTTAGGCAAATGGAGCCCATAATTTGGTTTCTATGGGGATTTAGGCACCTAGCACACATGTAGATACCTGCCTTTAAGCATCTCGCTTTGTATTCCAAATCCCACTGTAGGTGCCACTGCCTGGGAATCAACTCCTGGCCTCGTGTTCATGCTTGAGAAAAAATCTCCTCCTCCAAAGTGGAAATGCACCAAAGACCCCTCTGGAAAATGCAGAAAAGTGGGAACAGATTACTTCCCCAAGACCACAAAGACATCGGGAGGAGCAGGAATGACGACTAAACATCCCTTCTTTGAAATGGAGGCCAGAGGAGCCCCCATTTCCCACCAAACTGAGGAATCTGCACCCCACAGCTGTTTATGGAGACCTGAGCTGGGGGTGAGGAGCTGCAGAGCAGGAACTTTGCTGGAGAACACAAGGGAGGGCAGGGAACAGGAGGATGGAAGGGTTAAAGTGTAAATAAAACAATTCAGCCAGGTGCCAGCACTGCTTCCAGTGAGAGAAATCTGGAAAAAAGAGATACTCCCATAATGAGAAGTCACAACTAAAGCAGCCAAGGTTTGGCTTGGAGGGAGGTAGAAAATAGGGAATTATAGGCATGAAGAAGAGATGAGGTCTTGTCCTGCCCAGCCCACCTTCTCTCCCTTCATCCAACACTCCCTGACATCTCATCCCAGCGGCTGCTGGGGCTCAGGAATGACAGATCTGAGCAGGGCACTTGGGTTTGGTGCCTTTCATGGCCCTGTTTTCATCTTCCCAAATGGGTTTTGTTAAAGCATCAAGGGAAGTCTGGAGTAATTTCCATAGTGCAGACCCTGGGAGTGGATTCACAGCTCCCAGCTCCTGCAGAGTGCTCATGCTGCAACCCTGAATATCCCCAACAACATCAAACACCAGATTTTCAGCACTGAAACCAATCTTTGAAGCGAAAAATAAAAAAAAAAGTGACCCAAAGCTCAGAGTTTTTCTCCTGTATATTAATTTAAGGATGGGGGCATGATAAGAATATGAAGACACATAACAAATGTAACATAATCCAGGGACATTTCTGTGGCAATACCTCTGAATGCAATGAAAACACCAAAAAATATTTGAGATTGAGAGGCAGAAGAAATTGTTTTCTGGGGTTTGTTAATACAGAAATTCTGCAATGCTCAGCTTAGACAAGAGCACTGCAGGGCTGACGTGGTTGGTGCTGACTCAGGGATTTCTGTGCCATGTTGCATTTTGTGGTGTGGTTGTCTCTGCAATCCCCTCCAAATATTAAATCCCAACTGCCTTAGTTCTGCACGTGAAGCTTCCCAAGAGGAGTGGAAGCAATTTTGGAGATTTCAAAATGCTTTGGAGAAGACTGTCAATGCTGGGCACGACACTCAGCTGAGAGAGATAACTGGGATCAAACATCAAAAATGTTCTTCCCTCCCCATATTTTCATTTTCTCTGAGAAAGAGAAGCCCCCAAATTCTAAAACTAAACCAAACTAAGGGCAAAAAAAAAAGAGCAAAACCCAACAAAACAACTAAACTCCTAAACTTTCCATTTCTTTCATAGAAAGAAAAGAGATGAGGCCAAATTCACCCCTCGCAGGTAACGCCACTGTCTTGAATACCTTGGATGTGGAACTGATGGGGCCCATCTGACCCATCTGTTCAGCTAAAGGAGAGGCTGGATAGCAGCATGGGAGAGGATGGAGTTGTGGTCCTTTTCCACTTTTATTTTTTACATCTGTTCCTTTGTTGGGTGGCACCTTGTCCGTTTTCCCCATCCTGCCAGACATACCCCTGGTACAAACCATCTGCCTGAGGACAAAGCTCACCAGGGAAGGACACCAGGGAGCACAGAGGTGAAGATGGCCAGTCCCATTTGTGGGAAATCAATTATGTTTTCCTTTTCATTATAAACTGGAGCATTACACCAAGGTGGGGGAGAGGGTTTGACAGAAAACCATGTCCAGAGAAGCGCCAAATTCAGTTGCCTACACAAAGACATTTTAGGTCATTTTGGACACCCAGCAGCCTCTTATGATCTGTGTGGGTCTTAGGCCATTGAAACAACATCTGGACCCCAACAGGACATTGTAGGGCACCTGTAACATGTCACCAGATGTTTCTATTATTGAGTGAAATGCCAAGACCCTTCCATAAGTAATGTCCTGCTGTTTTCACAGGACAAGCTGAGGCAGAAGGCACCTCTGGGTGGCATTCAGGCCATCTCCTGTAGGGAAGGATGGCACCTCTGGGTGGCATTCAGGCCATCTCCTGTAGGGAAGGATGGCACCTCACTCATCACTGGCTAAATTTTCTCACTGGTTCAGTGGAAACCCTGACTTGTAGGCGGTGGAGAGGGATCTCAGTTTTCCGAAGACACCTCCCAAATTCATGTGTAGCATTGAGCAATGGCCCAAGCCCCCTCTCCAAAACACAGGCCCAGCTCCCAGACCCCTGGCAGGATTTTTTCCCCCCTCAGGGATGGGCAGAGTCACACCCAGGACTGGAACCCCTTTGTTGTGTTTGGGGTGATGAACAGAATTCACTCAGGCATTTTTCATTGACTTTAGTAGCAGCTGCTCAGCCCCTTACATTGGATCATCACAGGGATGATTAATTACATAACAAACCCAAACAGGCACCCACAGGCTTTGTTAAAATCCCCTTGGATGGGGAGGAGGAGTCCCCAGCCACTGAGCTGGTTCAAGCCTGACCCCAGCTTGGAGGGAAGGAGCACAGCTTCCAGCCCATCTCAGATGATGATCAGGTTGTAGCTTCGCCTCCTTGACTCATGGTGGATTTCACGTCATCAGTCTGGACCCACGGAAGAGCTCACAGTCTGCTCTGAGCTCAGCAGCTGAACTCTGAGATACACCCAGAGGGCACTTTACCAAACATAACTTAGGTACCATCCTAAACACCATGAATCACCTTCTGGGTTGTTTCTTGCCATTGATCCCAGCAGAAAATTAGATAAATAGCTTAGATCGGATGAAATAAATCCCACTGTTGCAGTCAAAATTTGTTCACCTCTAGAGGCAATTGCTCAGCAAATGCCCAGTTTCAATTTTTTTTCCCTCCTGCTTCCCAAAAAGGTTCACCTGCTGGTGATGCTGGGCTTGTTCTGGTGCAAAAGCAGAAATTGGTGGATGTGAACATGCTGTGGATGGGCTGGGGGCAGATTCCAGCTCCCACTCATGGAAACCACATTCTCCAACCCATTCCTTCACTGGTGTGGTATAAAAGAAGGAGTTTGAAACCACTTGGCTTAAAAATCTTAGAGTAGAACCAGTTGTGGGTGTGACCCCACTGAAGTCAATGGATTGAAGGGACTGTGGCCTGCAGTGATTTGAATTTCCACTGTTGTGTCACCATTTATTGGCAGAAGTTCCTGGTAGGACGTGTCTGACATCTCTCACTGTGGCTGCTTGCGCTGCATCACATTAAGTAAATCAGATGTATCTTCCCTTATCCCATCCTCTCCAATTTATCAATGTCTTCCACCCCTTCTGTGGCTTTCTGGAGCATGTGCTTTCCTGACAGATTGTGTTTGAATGTTGGTTACGGGTGCAATTTCCCCCTGCAGTGGCTTCCTTCTCTATTTCCCATGGTTAAGTTTTCCTTTTCTCCAAGACTGCATTATGAAAATCAGTTATACATCCCTTAATTGATCTTCATTTAAGTTTTCAGTGACCTATTGCCTTCTCCACGTGGTGTGTGGCCATTGATGGGGTGCACTGTTTACACGGGCAGGTGTCACAGATTGATTTTTCTCCCCATATTTTTCTTTGCTTCTCTCGATCTCCTCTCTCTTCAGCTCTCATTTCACTGCAGCATTTTTATTTTTTTTTTTGCAAAGCACTGATAGAAGTGCCTCCATCAATAAGCAAATCTTGCTTGTGCCCTTGGGCACGGCCCTGAGACAAATGGGTGATGCATAAACTGCACCAGCCTAGGAGTAGTCCCAGGAGACGCTGTGAGTCAGAGCCAGCCCTTGGAGGCATCATTTCCTCCTGTTTTCTCTCTGATGGGATTAAGCTCTGTTTGTTCCCTTCTTCTTCTGCATACTCCCTCCTTTGGTTCCTGGGAAAAGGCTGACACACACAGAGAGGAGTACTCTGATTTCTCTACAAAGATTTCCAGGAGTGATCCAGCCAAGGGCCATGATTACATTGCCATGAAACGGGAATTAACTCATGCCCTGTTTCCCTTCCTGTGCTGAAGAGACAGAATAAACACCCATCCATTGTCCTTTTTCCAGGATAGGAACCCAAAAGCAGGGGTGAGGCAGAGAGGATACAGGGCAAGTGCATCTGGGGCTAAAACAGGCTGTGACTGTGCTTGGTTCACCCCTCATTTATCCCAGCATTGACCAGGAATAGCCCAAGCAGGGTTACAGTGCTGTAGATACCAAGGTGGTGGGCTGAGCTCATGCCTGATCCCCTGCAGGAGCTCCTGATGGAGGAGGTGAGACCTGGTTCTGTAAACTGTGATCCTGATCTGGAGCTGGAAGCAGAGCACCATGCAAGGATGGGCACTCAGGGGTGAGCAGCAGAGAAGGGCCAGCACTGCAAAGCTGGGGTTTGGCTCTGTGTCCAAACCTACCCAAACTCTGGGCTGGCTCACACTCTGGGTTTTGTCCATTTTAATCTGTGCCACTTTCACAGGTGGGAAAGGATGTAGAAATTAGCTGTGGAACAAGGTTTGGCTTGAGTCTGAGACTGCTCCAGCTTGGTAGTGGTGGTGGTGGGTTGCTTCACCCTCGTGTCAATTAATGGGTGACAATGAGTCCTTCAGATCCATGTTCCCAACAGACCTGTGGGCTCAGGCTGCTGCCAAGTGCCTGGGGAGCCTGCATCAGGTGCAGAGAGTGGAAGAACTAAGTGCACTTTCCACTGCTGGTGACAGACCTCCCCAACGAGGTGGGAAGGGTGAACACTTTCCCTTGCCATCCTTTCCCTGGGGTGCTGAGGAGATGGATGTCCTGTGCTCAGGAGTGAGTGAACAGCCCCAGAGACTCACTGCACCACACGTTTCCAAGGAAAACTCACTGGCTTAGCCACATGCCAGGCTGGAGACCTGGAGCAGCGTTCCCAGCTGTGGGACTGCGTCCTCCTCAATGCACACAGAGTCCTCTTCACTTCACACACAGGACACTGAACTTTTCCATACTGTGCACATCACCTGTGTACCAACAGGGAGTTTACAAGAAGTCATCAGCAGTTTTCTCTCTTTCTCTCCCTCCTCTTCTCCCTCCTTCCCTTTCTACAGATGTCACAGGATCCTATGTCCAATCTGGCAGAAGCTACTACGCTAAAAAGCTCACATCAAGAGCTTGCCCACTCTCCAGCTCTGTCAAATATTTGTAGACTTCTCTGGTTCCAAGGCAAAAGCAAAGAAGTAGTCATGTTCTCTATTTAAAAAATCCTTAATTTATCTGCTTTTATTTCTTTTGCTGCTGTTGCTCATATTACACAGTCTGGCCATTGGGTTTTGCAGAGAGATCTCTCAGAAAGCTCAGTGCTGCTGTTCAGCACAGCCTCTGCCTGGCTGAGAGAAAAGGAGATGCTTAGGAAGATGCAAGTCTTTCAAAGGACACTTAATCACACGAGTCACTTCAGGTGGGTGGGAGCAGAGCAATTCCATGCTTTTGCTAACGCTCTTCTTTCCAGCTCGGTGTTGTGGGCTGGTGGAAAGAGCTGCTCTCCTTCCGGAGGCATCGGCGTCGGGGCAGAACTTGTGTGACTGCCAGATTTACCTCAGGATAGCCCAGAAGTCATTAGACCTATTCTATCCAACCAGTTTTAGCCTTTTTATTTTTCAAATTTTTTTGTCCAGTTTTTATTCTTTTTTAATATCAAAAAAAGTAGACTTCTCTCGCGTCTGCAACCTCAGAGGAAGTAGGCTCAAAAATCCATTTCTCCACTCGGAGCCCGGCCAAGAGGGGTTTTACGCCTGATTTATTTGCACGTGTGGACGTCGTAGACTCGTATGCACTCCTGGCAGCGGACGTAGCAGCACCAGTGGAAGATACAGTGACACTTCTCTTTCCTTTTCTCAGTCCTCGTGTTGTGCCCGCGGCCGCAGCACAGAAGGTCACAACCGTCGATGCCGTGGGAGGTGACGTTGCAGATCCTGTCGCGGGTCCCGAAGGAGCCTGTCTCGGGGTTGGGCTCGCAAAAGTTTGGCGAGTTCTCGTAGTAGACCAGGTCCTTCTCAGTGGGGGCCTTGAAGAAGTTGTATTTGGGCCGCAGGGTCTCCACCCAGCCACGGGATTCCCGGTGTTTCTCCACCACCATCTCGGACGCGCTGTCGTACTTGTCCTTGAGGTAGTCGCCGATGACCCTGAAGTCGGGCTGGGACCACCAGCAGGTCTTCACCTCACAGCTGCCCGAGAGCCCGTGGCACTTGCACTTGAGGTGCATCAGCTCAATGATGGACTGCAAAAGAGAAGAAAGGCAAAGAACAAGGAAGATGTTAACTGTGACGGTGTTCGCAGTGGTCCAAGGATGAGGGAAGAGATGAGGATATGACTCTATGTTTCAGAAGGCTTGATTCATTATTTAATGATATATATTACATTAAAACTATACTAAAAGAATAGAAGAAAAGATTTCATCAGAAGGCTAGCTAAGAATAGAAAAAGAAAGAATGATAACAAAGGTTTGTGGCTCGGCTCTCTGTCTGAGCCAGCTGACTGTGATTAGCCATTAATTAGAAATATCCACATGAGACCAATCACAGATCCACCTGTTGCATTCCACAGCAGCACATAATCATTGTTTATATTTTGTTCCTGAGGCTTCTCAGGAGGAAAAATCCTCTTGCAACACAACAGCTCACCCCGTTCCCCCACACGCTTGTTTGGAGCCATTCCTACAGCACGGACCCCATGACCAGGCCCAGAGCAGCACCATTCGATGAGCAATTCTTTATTTTGGGATCCGCGGCGAATCACAGACTGGTCTCAGCAAGCCAAGGCCACGAGGAGTACGGAGACCAGCCGGCGCCCTCGGCGGGTTCCTGGATCACCATCAGCACCCCGATGCCCGTGGTGTGTCCCTGTGCCGCTGCCTGAGGGTGCTGGCCCGGGGTGGGCCCGGACGGAGCGGCGGTGCAGGAGCAGCGGCAGGCCCGGAACAGCCTGCGCACCCGGGAGAGCCGCCGCGGCTCCAGCTCCAGCTCCGCCGAGGCCCTGGGCGGCAGCGCTGAGGGCAGAGTCTGCGTGGCCCGCTCCATGAAGAGCCGCACAGGGGCACTCCGCTCCCGGCCCGGGCTCTCGGTCTGCACGTCTCGATCCACGCGTTGGGCAGCACGCCAGCTCTCGGGTGTCTGGGCGAACTGGTGGATCAAGAGCACTTCTGGCTCGGTCGGGGCAGGGGTGGAGGGTGTGGAGGGCACTGTCGAGACGGTGTCCGGGGTGGCCTTGCCCGAGCAAGCCACGCAGCTCCTGAGGCGCCGGCACTGCCCGCGGGCCGCGGCGTTGGACGGCGGCGGCAGCGGCAGCGGGCTGGACGCGGCCGAGCGCTGTCCCCGCCCCGGTCTGGCCGAGTTGGGACGGCTCCTGGAGCTCTGGTGCGGGCGGGAGTGCCGTGAGGGCTTCTCCCCACGGGCGGCCGGAACCGGGCTCTGGGACAGCTGCACTTGGAGGTGAGAGGAGAAAGAGACGCGGGAGGTGTGGGATGAAATGCTGGCGCCATCCCCGCTTGTCCCTCCAGCCCCGTCCTTCAGCAGGTGCCTCTTGGAGGGCTGAGGGGCGAGCTGGCCCCTCTCCGCGGGCATCTCCATGGCAGCTATCCCGGGGAGCTGCAGCCTCCGGAGCGCGGTGCCCTGCGCTGCTGGAGGGCACGGCCCGGCATGCTCCCTCCACAGCCCCGGGAGCCGCAGCGCCACACGGGCCCCGGGCACAACACAACGTGTCCCCGTGTCACAATGGCCCCGTGGCACCGCGGGGTCCCGGTGTCACAATGTCGCTTTGTGACACAGCCCCGGGCTGTGCCGCCGTGCTGGAGGTGGCAGGAGCGGGCATGGGGCAGCCCTTGCGTTCCGCTCCGGGACATTTATCCTGATGGGGATCCCAGCGCATCCCATGGACGCTCCCAGGGCTGTTGGAGCATCCCCGTTCTGTCCCCGAGCTCCCGGGAAGGGCCGCGCTGTCCCCAAATCTCGGCCCTGCTCTGCCGCGCCGCCCACGAGGTGGCGCTCTCTGCCCGCCAATAAAGCCCAATTATTGTTAATAATTGTTAATTAGTTCCCCCTCCCCCCCCAGCAAGGACTGCCTGGCCCCGTGGCCGCAGGGGTGCTTCCACAGCTGCGAACCCGGAGGTTTCCAGCCAAACGTGAAAGTATGGAGGCAAAGACACGAGGGTGCAAAAACACCCCACCACCCCCACCTCCTGAAAAGACAGAGACGCTGCTAATTGATTTTTTAACCCTGAATTTAATACTCCATTATCCTCCAGCTCAGATGCTTTGCCCTCTCCTTGCCCTGCTCTAGCAGACCAGGGAGTCTGTCCCTAAAGGCGTGGCACGAGATTCTGTGGACCCTGAGGGGTTCCTGAGTGCCCTGAGTGCCCAAGGCCTGGCTGTGGGGGCTGGGAAAAACCCCCTCCCATCCCCAAGGGTTTTATTTTGCCTGCAGCAAGGGGCTCCTGAAATCCCTGCTTGGAAACAAGAGTGGTTTGGGAGGGAAATGTGATAGGGGAGCTGATGGTGCCCTTTGCCAGCCGGCATTAAAAATTCATGTGCATGATGGGCTCTTCCAAATGAGTCCAGGAAGGATGAGTTCCTCCCTCCCTGGGCAAGCTGGCAGAGCACTCCGGCTGCTCCCAACTCAGGTGCCACCAGGGTGTCTGTGCCTGGGGATGGGCTCTGCTCCCTCAGGGTGTGGGGTGCAGGTTGGGATGAGGGACACGGGGTGTTTAGAAAGCTGTGTGTCCCACAGGAGGGTG
Source organism: Chlorospingus semifuscus (assembly GCA_035048045.1). NCBI lineage: Eukaryota > Metazoa > Chordata > Aves > Passeriformes > Passerellidae > Chlorospingus > Chlorospingus semifuscus. The sequence goes on along the minus strand of JAWWMS010000120.1, from coordinate 2,233,316 downwards.
GGGCTGGGCTGGCATGGTGACCTGGAGGGCAGGGAGCAAGGAAACCTGGTGGCAAGGGGTGTGGAGTCCTGGATGGGGAGGGATGCAGGTACCCGAGAGGGGTAAGGAGGGATGCTGGGTGGGATGTGCGGTGCCCCAGCCATGAGGTACACGGGATAACCTGGGCAGGGAAGGATGGAGGGAGGCGTGCAAGGTGCCAAAGGGGGGTACCCAGGAGGGACCAACAGCTGAGGGCAACACAGCCTGGAACGAGGGGTGAGGAGAGAGGTGGGATGCTGATCTCCTTGGAGGGGGCAGGATGGGATGCAGAGCTCCTGGGGGGGACAGGACAGGATGCTGAGCCTCTGCCGAGGATGCTGAGCCGCTGCCGGGGCTGCTGAGCAGCCGCCGGGGGCCGGGCCGGGCGGGCCGGGGGGCGGCTCCACGTGCCTCATTAGCAGGAGGCAATTTAATATTTATGAAGTGTTCTTGTTTGAATCCCAAGTCTTCGGCTCCAGTTACAAGGAGCTGCGTCACCCCGCGATCACATGGTAATTGTTGCTATTTCCAGGATCCCAGCCTCGCAGAGTGGCACAAGAGCTCTTTCCCCTTTTCTTGTCCTTTTTTCCCCGCCGCCTTTTCCCTCGTTGGCGGCTGTTTTCGGGGCGGTTTCTGCTCGCCCCTGGGCCGGCTCGGCGCTGCCGGCGGGCTCGGGGCGATGCCGGGGCCGCTGCCCTGAGCCGGGCGGGCGCAGCCGCTCCGCCGCCCCTACCCGTACCCCTACCCGGGAGCCGCTCCATGAGAGCGGCACCGGCCCGGCAGCCCCAAAATGACCGAGCTGGAAGGGGACTTCACCAAGCTGCTGCTGCTCAAGGAGGAGCGCATCAAGGAGCTGGAGCGGCGCCTGGGCGAGAAGGACGAGGAGATCCAGGAGCTGCGGCGGCGGCTGCACAAATGCCAGTCCGTGCTGCCGGCGCCCAGCCCGCACATCGGGCCCCGCACCACCCGGGCGCAGGGCATCTCGGCCGAGCCGCAGACATACCGCTCCTTCCACGACCTCCGCCAGGCTTTCCGCAAGTTCACCAAGGCAGAGAGGTAGGCATGGAACCCCTTTTTCCCCGCTCTCTCCACCCCCGGTCCCGAGCGGCGTGGCCGGGACACCGCGTCCCCCCGCCGGGCATCGCCGGCAAGGACCGTGCCCCGGGCGTGGAGCGGCTCCGAGCCGCGGGGAAGGAGCCCTGCGGGGGGATCGGACAGCCCGGAGCTCCCTCCCTTTCTCCCTCGCTTCGCTCTTCCCGTCCCCGGCGCGGCTCCGCTCCCGGGGGATGCTCGGCCGGAGCGCGGGGGGGCGGCGGTGCCTCCCCGGCGCTGGGAAAAGTTTGCGGCGGGGCCGGGAAGTTGTTCTGTGGCTGCTCGAGAGCCGCCAGCACCCCCGGCAGCCCCGGTCCCGGGGCAGGTGCTACCCCTCGCCCCGATCCCCACCTTTCCCCACCCCATTCTCCCCAAAAACGAGCTCACGCTGCTCCAGCCGCGCTTTACCTCCTCCCGGTGGGACTCGCTCATCCTGGAGTACTTATCCCACATTAATAATTCCATGATTCTGTTTCCCTGTGCCGCCGTCAGGCACCCACGGAGAGGTTTTTTGGGGGAGTATGGGGTCTGCATCACTCAGCCCGGGGTCTTGGGGGTTGTCCTTCTTCCATCCATGTGGGAGAACTGGGGAGCACGGTGCTGTGCTGGCTGCTGGGGAGGTGGATGTGGTGGAGCAGTTGTGTGTGACCACAGTGTGACCCTGCTTTGGGCAGAAGCTGTGCCTGGTGCTTCTGGAGCAAGGCACGGTCCTGTGTGAGGAGAGATTTGTTTCAGCAGAGCCATTCCTGATGGGATCTGTGTGTGGGTGTGAATCCCCAGCTCTCCCCAAATGTGTCCAGACCTAACTCCAGCCCTTTCCTCCTCTCCTGTGCCCTGCCCCTTGTTACTGCTCAAAGGAGGAGCACTTGGCTTTGGGCTTTTTAAATTCAGTATTATTATTTTTAAATTCATTATTATTATTTTTAATTCAGTATTACTCTTTCCCCTGCCTGTGGTGATTTAATAAAGCAAACTGCTGTGCCCAGGGAGGTATGTGTGAGCTGAGTGTGTCTGTTTGTCCTTCCCTGGGGCAGCACATCCCTGTGCACTGAGGTAGAGGCCAGGTGTTGTGGATGGAGGAGAAATCACCACCAACTTTTCCTTTTGCTGTTGCATTTTTTTGAGGCAGTGATCATCCCGAGCCTCAGGAAGGTGACAGTGACCTGGCACCTGTGGTGAGGGCAGGACCCAGTGTCCCCACCATGAGTAATCACTAATTTACAAGTTGTTAAACCTGCTCATGGCTGCAGCGAGGTTTAGTCCTGGCCTGAGCTTTCCTGTGCTGTCCCCAGTTTGGGTTGGCAGGCCAGCTGCAGGAAAAGCTGTGTCCATGTGATGCAGTGAAGGTCATTTGGCCCATCCTGCATCATTGCCATCGTCCTCAGACGATGTTTCAGCAGGCAGGAAAAACTCCTGGTGGGGCCTGCGGGCAGTTCCAGGCTGCAGCTCCATCCCCTGGCATCCCCCATGCCTCAGCCTCGCTCGTGGTAGCCATGACAATGGTAACCAAGCCAGTCTGGGATTGCTTTTGGCTTTTAATTCTTAATTCTTCCTTTAATTCTGCTTAATTCTTCTCCCGTCTCGTTGCTGGGAGAGCGGCGGGCGGCTCCGTGGTGTGCTGAGCACGCTGCACCCACAACCTCCCTTTTTCCTCCGTTTTTCCCCCAAATCCCTCCCCACCACGGGCTAAACCAAGGTGTTTTTTCAATGGGCAGTGTGTGGGTTCTCGGTGTGGCTCCAGGGTGCTGTCCTGGGGTCAGGGAGCACAGGGCTGTGCCAAGAGCACGTCGAGATCTCCCTGCTCCCAGTGCTGGCTGGAGGCAGGGATGGCTCTGCCTGGTGCCAGCTCCCCTCGGTGTCCCCGGGGCTTTCTCTGCCTCTGGCATCTCAGAACTGCTGACAGCACTTGGCTGATTTATTTATGGGGAGCTCATGCACCTCCAAGAGCCTCCTGTGTATGCTCCAGCAGCTCCCAGCTCTCCATGCCTCGTCCCTGGGACACCTCTTTTCCCAAACCCACAGACAACTCCCACCTGCTTTTTCAGTTTTCAGTTGATGCCAAAAAACCCCCTCTTTTTACCCTTTTTTACCTGGGATCAACCTCCAAGCACTTTTCCACCCCTGAAGATAAAGATGTAGTTATTGACAATATAATTGCATTTGTTTATTGTGTGTAATATACACCGACACGTGAAACTGTCAAGGAGTTGAAAGCAGCAAACTGTGGGATGACAGGAACTCAAAGAGGGATAAATCCCAGCTGAAAGTGGAGAATGGAGTTGGTTTAAATATGTTGTGACTCTTGTAAGGCACCCCTGTCATGTGCAGCAAGGGCAGAGCTGAAAAGGCTTGCAGAGATCCAAAGAACTGGGGTGTGTAAACAGAAAGGTGGTGAAGGATGTGTTATCTTTGGAAGTGTGTTTTTATGCTGTTGTTCCTTCTGATAACCTAGAAATATAAATTTTAATGGCACGAAGCATTGCTGTGTAGCTGGCCAGGTGTATAGAATTATCCATGTACCTGAAAATCAGATTTTCTTTCAAAAGAGCCGCTTTCTGTGCCTGTCCTCAAAATAATTCCTCCTTGTTGTTACTTGATGTATTCCTGCCAGCAGAGACTTGAGTGGAGAGTGGAGCTGCACTTCTTGTAAATGATTCCTTAATTTATTTATGGCCAGTGAGTTTTGCTTCACTTTCACCCACAGCCAGTGAGTGTTTGGGATCACACAAGGCCTCAGGGCTGTCTGATCCAGCACCTGCCAGGCCCTTATGGCAACACAAAGAAGGAAAACCAGTTTGTCCCTGTTTTTCCTGGCAGGGTGGGAGCCATCCGTGGATAATGCAGCAATCCAGGCACTTTGCTAAAGTGATGCCCAGTTGCTAAGCAAAAGCACTGCAGATGATCAATGATGGAAAAAAGTAAATGCTGAGGTGTGGCAAAGCCAGGGCTAAGAGCTGGATCAGCCCTGCCTGTCCCTGCACCCAGAGCAATCCACCTGAGCCCTAATCCCACTCCAGATCATCCTCCCAGGAAATTCCAGCTGCTGCCTGCCTTAATTCTGAGGTGCAATATCTAATTCCAGCTAAATCCTGCTTATTTGGGGCGAGAAGCTTCCTTCAAACCAGGGCAGCATGAAATGACTTTGGGAATTCTGGAATATTTTTTGAATTGTGACTGAATCTTTGCTAAGGCCTGGCCCTGCAGGCAATTCCACGTTTTGTGTGTGGTTATATCCTCAGCTCCCCAAATCCAGCTTGGACAGTGCCATCCCTGGGTTTTTCCATGCCTGTTTCAGTCTGACACAGTGCTGTAAGCTCAGCCTCAGCATCATTTCAGACACATGAGATTCCCCACCCTGTTCCTGGTAATTTACCCGTCCTTCTTGGTTCCCTAACTTTTCC
>JAWWMS010000120.1:2168086-2180776 GCA_035048045.1 Chlorospingus semifuscus | reverse complement strand
CCATTAATTAGAAACAACCACATGAGACCAATCACAGATGCACCTGTTGCATTCCACAGCAGCAGATAATCAATGTTCACATTTTGTTCCTGAGGCCTCTCAGATTCTCAGGAGGAAAAATCCTAAGGAAAGGATTTCTCATAAAAGATGTCTGTGACAGCAGCCTACTGGGTTAACAGTCCTTGCTGGATAATTCTTCATCCATGTCCAAGAACAGCACAAGGGCTATATTTAAATCCTTTTTTTTTCTCCTCTAACCCTGAAAGAATGCCCATAATTGTGTGGCTGAGTCCAACCCTGCACAGATACAGAGGTTTGGAGGTGCCTTTTCTCCCACAATAACTCCCTCACCCTTGCCCTGTATGAATAACAGCGGTGGTGATGGTGATGATGATGCAGCAGCCCTGGGTTTCTGCTGCACCTTTCATCAGAGCATCTCTGAGCGTGGGACTCACCTCACCCCACTGTGACCATCTCAGAGTTGGGAATCTCGGCCAAGCTCGCTGTCTACCTGGATCCATGGAGCAAGATCAGCATCTCCAGAGGGCAACTCAGCCCATCCTGGGAGAGATGCCTCAGATAGGGGGCTGAATCACTGGAGATGCCCAGGAGGCAGCACTGGCTGTGCAAAAATGAGATAGAGCATAAAATGGACACCTTTTTTTTCCCAAGCTGAAAGCAGGAATTGGGAATTTCAGCCTTTTTTTTTTTTGGCAGAATCTCAGAAATCCTTGGAGAGCTGGAAGAGGAGGCCAAGGAAGGTCTTTGCTATCTCTAACAGATTGTTTAGAGCGTTTTGAGGCTGGATTTGAAAAATAATAAGCTCAGTGGCAGCTTCAAGAGGGTGCTAAGAAAGCAAAATTCCCTGAGCTGAGGTTTGGCCGGGACAGAGAATTCCCACAGGAACTAAGGCACACCGCAACACTCAGCACCTTCCACTCGCAGTGCAAGAGATGTTGCTTTGACTTTGTCTTCCCTTAGGATCTACAGAACAGAGGAGGAGAGAGAATACAAGTATTAACAACCCAGTTCCTTGGAAAAAGTCTTTGGAACTCTTTAATTACCCAAGGCAATTAACTCCTTTGCTACACATGTCATCTGAAAAACAACCCAGGCAGCAGAATAATGGCCCCTCCAACCACGTTTTCAAGCCTGGGTCCAGCTCCCAGTGGCCCTGGTGTTGCTTCCATGCCCCATCCTACATCTGGGGCTGCTCCCTGGAGGTCTCCCCGCTTGAGATCTTCCTCCATTCACCTCCTAAAATGTGCCAGGATGGCAGTGCAGGGTTTTAGAGATGTATAAGCCTTAACGTTTTAATCTGCCACCTACACTGCAGTTTATGAGCGCTGTAAATCTCGTGGTTATAATGAACTCATCTAATGATATTGCTGATGGATAAATTCACCTGGGACGAGGAACAACAGTTACTTGCAAATGAAAGGGGAGTAATTTTAAAGTTTCATGTAAACACCTTTGCTGCCTTACTTCTGACTTCTCCCAGCCTAACCCCTCTCAGGGTTTCATGACAAATGGAAAGAATGTGTGTTTGTGAGGCAACCACTGGCTGGCCTGGAAAAGAACCTGCCTCCTTCTCCCCAGCACAATGCTTATATAACTTGGGCACTGGAATGAAGTTTTAGGTGAAAATAGCTCTAATTTTCTGGGTCAGGTGTGCTAAATTAGGGGAATGGAGGGAAGGGATAAAGCAACGTATTAGGCAATGAAAAATGCCTACACAATGCAAAGATATTTAGACTCCTACTCTGAATTTCAATAATAATTAGGACTGTGGCTAGTCCTAATGCTCCCAGTTCCCCCCCACCCCACCCCTAAAGCATCCCAACTTGAACCTTTTTTAAATGCTCAGCAATATAAAGTACATCTTGTGGTTTCAAACCTCTCATTAAGGCTCATCCCCCTGCGCTGAGGTCTGGCCTGGGCTATGTCAGTGCTAAATACCTTGGAGGACTGTGCTCAAAGACCTCAGATCCCTGCAAAGATTGGATTTGGACTTCTAAATTGCTTAAGTGCTTAAGTGCTTGGGGGAATTTTATCCTGAAACTCCTCCGCCAGCAAAGCCGATTTTGAAATGAGAACCACGGATGGAGAGCGGTGTCATTTTGAGGTTTTGGGTAAGAACAGCAGGATTTTCACTGTCCACTGCTCTGGTAAAGCAAATTACTCACATTTCTCACCCTTTCCTTGGAAACTCTCATTTCTCACCCTTTCCTTGGAGAAGGTGCTGTGAATATGCATTGGGTGAGCGCACACAGACCCTCACACACACACACAGGGCTGCACAGAGTTCCTCCTCTGGCTTTCACTGACTCATCAGGCTCACCAAATGTGTGAACTCATGCTATAATGTTCTCCCAGAAAAATAACAAATTGATTTCATTTTTACAGGCTACAGCATGCTATATAATTGGAGACACTGCCTTGTCAACTCAGACCGGTCTGACCCGACCAGAGACATTGCTTACAGCTGTTTACGGAGCCATAAAGTTTCCTCCTCTTTGTTTTTCCTTCCTTTTGCACTCTCTCTCTTTTTTTTTCTTTTTTTTTTTTCTTTTCCCTCTAATGAATCCTACAACTACTTTTCGTTCTGGTTATAAAATACTCCTAAGGAAAATGCAGGAGATTTAGAGAAGCACTTCAGCCAGTGCCTCGTGTTAACACAGGAGCTTGAGCACATATTTAAAACTGAGCATCTGTTTAAGGACTTTTATTGCACCCAGACGGTCAATAAGGAACTTGTCACATTGTTATGTGCTTTTTTTTTAATGTAATTATCGATACCAAATTAGAAGTTTGGATTGGGCAACCTCAGGGATTGTTTCCTTTGCAGACCCACAGCACAGCTCCAGTTTCATCGGGAGCTTTGCCATTTCTCATTGTCACTGGGTCCAAATCTGAAACATCTGAGGAAAGGCAAACTCCTACATTATTTTATCAACTCTACTGAAACTGCCACCTAGAACTGGCACAGTTTTTTTGCATTACAAAAAAACCCACCCTGAAATCTTCTGAGTTTGGCATATTTGCCAAGCACTCACAATAAGCTTAATTTTTCTGACCAATGTAAAAATAACTGTTTTGTAGAGGGTGGATTTGCAAGCAATTGTATTTTTTGTAAAGATCTTTTATGTTTATCTTTATCAGGATCTCAAAGCTAAGTGAAATGTTTTGATTTTTTTGGAAAAAAGGGATTTCTGATCACACGCCTGATTTTGCTACCATGAAAAAGTTGCTTCACTTTGAACTAATGAACTGGAAAAAAAAAAATCCCCAACCCAAAAGGGCTTTTCATCTACTTGCACTATCCATCAAAATACCTTCTAAGTACTTGGCAATAAATTATGGTTGTGCTTCCTTTCATATCACTCATTCATCATGGAACCTGCTCCTCCTTTGGCCTGAAATGTCACAATTCTCCTCTCATTCAGAGCCTCTGAACGACTCAGGGACTGATCAAGAGGGAATCAGCTGTTCCAGAGTCACAAATAGATAAAAACTCATCTTGCACCTTCTCTGAGGACCATTTCTGTCCCAGAGGAAATAATGGGAATATTTGTCTGGATCCTGGTCCTGCCATACAGAAAAGGAGCATGAGAGGAGATCAGGAAAGACAAACTTCCCTCCAGAAAGAGGTTATAGATCTGTATTCCAGCTTTTAGAAAATGTGTAAAGCAGCAGAAGGCAGAGAGCTCCTTATCCTCTCCTTCCCTCTCTTTGGGAAAAGCTGCAGCAAAAGATGACCTGGTATTAGAAATAAAAAATCCACATGGAGAAAGGACACGAACAACACCAGAGCCCAAAGAGAAACCAACTCTTATTTACCACTAAAACAGCAACAAGACTGCCATGAGGCCAAAGCTCAAACTTTTTTTACTGCTTATAAAATTATTTTTTTTCCTCAAATGAAAGCGCAATTTCTGCTGCAACAGAACAACTGGATTTTCTTTTCTTTTCTTTTCTTTTTTTTTTTTTTTTGCAAAGAAACTGCTTTGCATGGGAAAAAATCCTCATGGCTCCTTGACATGTTTCAGCTAGATCTCAGTAAAATTAAAGAGGTACAGACTGATGAGTCGCTCAGAGGTACAGGAAAAATGCCAGTGGATGTCCTGGCATTTGTATACACCTTGAGAGAGAGAAAAATTCTCTCTCAGAGATCATCTCTCACAACAGAAAGAATAACAACCACAATAAAACCCGGTGTAGGGAAGGAAGGGAAAGGTTTAATTTGCTTTACAGCACTGACTTTTAGCATTGTCTGCAGATAGCTCCTGTTTACTGAAATGGATGTGCTGGATCTCCTTCAGCCCAAAATTCATTCTGCTGTGAGGGGAGCAGCCAGGGAGGTTTCAGCCATATGGCAGCTTCATTTTCTTGGGGTGCTAAGCAAAATCCCCCCATCTGGCAACCCCTCAACAGTGACAAGGACCTAAAGTCAAGGTTTTATAATCTGTTTTGGAGAAGGGAAGCCATATATAATATATATGGCTTTCTTTCTCCAAAACACATTTATACATTTATTCATTTATTTATTTATTTATTTATTTATTTATTTACACAGATATATATATATATCTCAGTGTAAAAATATATATATTATTATATATATCTGTATAAATATTTATATTTATATTTATATTTATATACATATTTATATTTATACACATATTTATATTTATATTTATATTTATACACATATTTATATTTATACACATATTTATATTTATATAGATTTAGACTAGGTGTTCAAAGGAATTCTTCCCTGCGAGGGTGGTGGAGGGCTGGGATGGAATTCCCAGAGCAGCTGTGGCTGCCCCTGGATCCCTGGAAGTGCCCAAGGCCAGGTTGGATGGGGCTTGGAGCCACCTAGGATAGTGGAAGTGTCCCTGCCCATGGAACAGGGTGGAATGGGATGAGCTTTAGGGCCTCTCCCAAACCATTCCATGGTTTGATGACTCTCAAGCAAGAGGCCACCCACTCTCCAAATCTCCTGGGTGAAAAAGGGTGATTTATATGAAAGGTTCTTCCAGAATTCCAAAAACACATCTAGAGCATTACGGCACCACGTGTGCAGCACCAGAGGAAGGACCAAGCTTTGCCCTCCAGGCTCCTCTCCCCAAACCTGCTGGGGTCTGCTGCTCTCACACCAGGAGCTGGGGCTCAAGGAGTTTCCTCTCCAGGTGCTTTGGCAGATGTGGTGCCCTGCTGCCCCTCAGAGGAACAGAACTGCTCTCCAGGGTGGAAAGTCCTTGGCTGGTGAGGCAGGGCCTGGATGGAAAACATCTGGAAAGGGCCAGGCTGGTGAATGGCAAAGAAACTGGGGAAGGAGGAGGAATCATGAAAGAGAAACACGGAATGGCCTGGCTTGGAAGGGACCTTTAACTTACTTCCAGATCCCCTGCCATGGCAGGGACACCTCCCACCATCCCAGGTTGCTCCAAGCCCCATCTAACCTGGCCTTGGGCACTTCCAAGGATCCAGGGGCAGCCACAGCTGCTCTGGGCACCCTGTGCCAGGGCCTCAGCACCCTCACAGGATAGAAATCCTTCTTAATATCTAATCCAGCCCTATTCTCTTTCAGTGTACAGCCATTCCCCCTTACCCAGCCCTTGTCAATAGTTTATTTCTGTCTTTCTTGTAGCTCCCTTCAGGTCCTGGTCACAATTAGGTCACCCTGAACCCTTCTCTTGTCCAGGCTGAACCACCCCCATTGCAGGCAGGAGGGGAAAGATTCTGAACAAAGTGAGTGAGTCAGGAATTGTCCTTGCAGCAGCATAAACTACCCCAAATCTCTGACCTGGGGGATGGAACAAGATTTTGGGTGATGATCCAACGACCCCTCAGTGCTGGGGGCATTGAAGGATTTGGGAATCTCTCTAGGGGCAGCAGCAGCACCTGCACACCTGAGCAGCATCCCAGCCCTAATGATTTCTGTCTGAGAGTGGCTGGGCAGCTCAGACAGGCTTCCAGACCATGATCAGCTCGTGGAGGGCTGATCACTGCAAGGCACAGATACCAGCTTTGACATGCAGCAAGGGAAGCGGCCAAGAATTTGGGAAAGCAGTCCCAGCTTTCTGCCCAGGCTCCCCTGCCAAGATCCCTCCTGTGTTTACTTTAGAAACCAGAGACGAGCCCTCCTCAGCATAATAATAATAATAATAAAGCTTCAGGGTCACTCAGCTTAGCAGATGGATTCCTTCCAGCTTGGATTTCTGTGCAGAACTGAAGCACTTGGTGGATCTGGGGGATTGTGCAATGCTCATAACTGGGTTTCACAGGAGATCTGAACGGTGACAAAACCATTCTGTGGGAAGGGAGACAAAGCAAACCCATCCATGGACCTCATGTGGGCTCTGAGTGGCCACAGGGACCACTGCAGAAGTAGCTGTGTCTCACCAAAGAGCTGCAGTAGCAACCAAAGAGCTGCTCACTCCCTGGTTTTCAGCTTTCCATGTTCCTAAACCCTAAATACACAATCAGAGAATCATGGAATGGCTTCTGTATGAATGGTTTTTCTGGGGATTTCAAAGCTCACCCACTCCAACCCCCTGGTCATGATCAGGAATGTCCCCAGCCAGGTCAGGCTGCTCAGAGCCCCATCCAGCTTGACCATGGATGTTTGCAGGGATGGGACCCACCACCTCTCCGGGCAACCTGTGACAGTGAAAATGCACCAGAATGTGGGAAGGTAGGGATCTAAAGGAGATATTTTGACTGGCCAGAAATAATTAACTGAACAAATCACTCAAGATTTTAGCAACTTTTTTTTCTTTAAATTAAATAATATAGGAATTTTCAACTGCCCATACTGCCTGGAAAAGGGAAAGTTCAGTTTTACAGGAATTTTACAGGAATAACATCCTAAATGGTGTAGAGGGTCTATAATTACTGTCTTAGAGCACAACTCTGGGGTTTATGACAATGCTGAACTAATTAATTAATGGAACTCAGTTCCACAGATTATCACCAAGGTTCAGAGGAACAGAAGGGGATTTAGCAGCAGTAGGAAGGGCTCAGTTGTTTTACACAAAACAGGAACACCTGGAGCTTTGACAGCCCAAAGACACCGGGGCTTCGAAGGTCTCTGAGCTCTTCACCTACAGGACATCACCCCATCTATCACCAACCAGGAGGGCAGAGAGGACGCTTTCTTTGGAAGGGATTGCTCAACTGCAGGGCTGAAAATGGCAGTGGAAGCAAAGCCATGAGCATGAGGATGTCTTTACCCCTGGTGCCACCATCAGATGTTCTCTGTTCCCTTCCCTTCCCTTGTGTACCCACGCACAGACACACCTATTGACACATCCCATGTTTGGAGGCTTGCTTGAACATTTCTCTGCTCTGGTGCACCCAAGCATCCACCAGAAACATCAAGGGTGCCCTCAAGGAACTCTTTCTTACACCTCCTTTTCCTACTAACACTGACTAATAATATTTGGGAATCAGAAACTCAGGACAAGGCGGGTGAAGTCTCCAAAGGCTGGTGAGATATCTCAGGACATTCCAGGATCAGTTTGAGTGCACAGGGACATCTCTAGGAGGTCCCAAGTGCCACAGGTTTTCTGTAGGACCCTTGCAGTGGCTTCCAGCCCTGCCTGGGTGTCTCAGGTACCACTGGGAATCTACACCAGGATTGGGAACCTCAATGGGGACCCTCAGCTGCTGTGGGTGGCCACAACACAGAGCTGAGCCAGCCATCCCACAGGTCCCAGGTGTCCAGTGGGAGGAACTGGACACAATTAGGAGACAAGCAACTTGGCCTAGTCAAGATAGCAGTTTCAATTAGAATTTAAGTCATGGAGTTAAGTCCAGTTTAGTGCTGGACTCCGTGGCCATGAAAGTGTAATGCTACCTGTGCATCCCTGGAAGTGTCCAAAACCAGGCTGGACAGGGCTTGGAGCGCCCTGGGACAGTGGATGGTGTCCCTGCTACAACATGGGGTGGAATGGGATGATCTTTAAGGTCTCTCCCAACCCAAACCATTCCATGATTCTGTGATTCCTCAGCTGTGAGTTACTGCAGTTCAGGTGTCCAATGGGATGAATCCCACCTCGACCTCAGGATTATTTAGTTAGGTGATGAACCAAGAGGTTTGTGTTCACCTGTACCAAACCCTCTGGCCAAAGGTGTTCAATGGGATGAATCCCACCTTGACCTCAAGATTTTTTAGGTGATGAACAAGAGGTTTGTGTTCACCTGCACCAAACCCTCTGGCCAAAGGTCTGGCTCTGAGCTCCACAGTGCAGGTGTCCAACAGGATGAATCCCACCTCGACCTCAGGATTTTTTAGGTGATGAACCAAGAGGTTTGTGTACCAAACCCTCTGGCCAAAGGTGTCCAATGGGATGAATCCCACCTTGACCTCAAGATTATTTATTCAGGTGATGAACTAAGAGGTTTGTGTTCACCTGTACCAAACCCTTTGGCCAAAGGTGTCCAATGGGATGTATCCCACTTTGATGACAGGATTATTTAGTCAGGTGATGAACAAGAGGTTTGTGTTCACCTGTACCAAACCCTTTGGCCTAAAGTGTCCAATGGGATGAATCCCACCTCAACCTCAGGATTATTTAGTTAGGTGATGAACCAAGAGGTTTGTGCTTACCTGTACCAAACCCTTTGGCCTAAAGAGTCCAACGGGATGAATCCCACTTTGACCTCAGGATTTTTTACGTGATGAACAAGAGGTTTGTGTTCACCTGTACCAAACCCTCTGGCCAAAAGTCTGGCTCTGAGCTCCACAGAGATTTGCTGAGAGCAGAAGGGGAGGCTGCAGTGGGGTAGAAACCTCCTGTATGGGAGTTATAGCAAATACAGGAGCAAAGCCCCAAGCCCAGCAGTTCCCACTGTAGACCAAGCCAGGGGCATCCTCACCAGGACGCAAAATTCTGAGCTGAAGATTCAGCACTGTTCCACTCATTTGCCTCCCTGTGAGATGGTTTTTCCTCAGCTGGGGCAGGGGAACTGCTGAGAGGCAGTCACAAAAGCTCTGGAATTCTGCTGAACTCCCTTCCAACAACACTGTAATCTCATGGATTCATCAACGTGTATAATTACCAAGTCAGACCACCCATTAACTCATCTCCTCTACAGCACTGGCCTGAATCACCTCCTCCAGAGAGGTGCCCACTCTTGATGCAGAGATATCCAGAGACAGGGAATCCAGCATTCCCCCAGGGATGTGCTGACCCATCCTCCCTGTGAGAGCTGCTGGAGCCACTCTCGTGGCACTGGTGGCAAAGAGGTTTGTGCACAAGGACTGTGGCTTTCCACACATGGCACGTGCAGGTGCTCATTTTGACTCTGCTGAAATCACCGAGACCTGAATCCTGTCTAGAACAGGAAGCAAGAAGAGGAAGACAGCCAGCCCCCCATAATTTTTAACCTGGGTTTGGTTGACGCCCTTAAAAATAATAATTAGAGGCTTCCCCCGCTCCCTGCAAGAGATCATTTATTGCTTCTGCTGTAAAAACGAGTTTGTAGGTGAACACATTGGAAACTCTCAGCTGGAAGTGTTTGTGCTGGGTATTCACTGTGCTGAGGCTGATCTCACCCAGTGGGTGGTGGGGAGAAGTGGAAGCTTTGGGGTTTTCAAGGGGACCTTCCTGCCCTCCTGCTTTCCCCTCTCTCCTCAGCACAGCTCACCTCCTTTTCCTTTCTGAGCAGCAAACTGCTGCTGCTGTTATTGACACATATTTCAAACAAGCCCGTGCAAGGGACTCGAGACACATTACATTGCACATGGTGCCCCGGGCCACACATTCGCCTCCTTACACCGACAGCACGTTTTGCTTCATAAAGAATGTGCAGGCCTTCACCTGGAGCTATTTATCTGCTGTGCTCCAAAGAAAGGAGAGGGGGAGAAAGCCCCACATGCCCACGTTGGCTGTTAACCCCAAGCTCCAAAACCCTAAGCAGCCAAACATTGACCTCTCTGGCTGTGAGGTCCGAGCCACTGTCTGCTGATGGACCTGGACAGATGCCTGCAGCCCATTCCCCACCTTTCTGGGCACCTGAATTTAGGAAAACCCCTTTTTGCACCCTGACTGACCCACTCCCACAGCTCCCAGCACATGCTCCATCAGGGAACACAAGCAGAGCTCCCAGACTCCTGCATCGCCCCACCCTGGAAGAGGAAGCCTATCTGGTGATTAAAAGTTGCTGATACACACCTCTTTCCAGGATCAGGGTAATCTTCCCTTGCTGTTAGCAACATTTTTTTCCCCCTTGCTTTCTCGAAATCTTTCCATCATTGTTATTACAACGATAACAACAATAATTATTACTATTATGCCTTGAACCTGAGTCTGAGATTAGGGCTCCCATTGTGTTAAGAGCTCGGTGGAGAAGTGTCAGGGAGATGATTCCTGCTGTAAAAAGCTCATTTTCTGCACTCAGGCAGGACAGGAAGGGGTGAAAGAAGGAGAGAAGGGGCCAGGAATGAGGCAGGATGGGAGGCAGCAGCGAGGAGAGAGTGAAGAGCAGCGAGCAGAATAGCAGGAGTCAGCACTGGTGCATTGCCTAAGCAAACCCCACTCCTTGTCTGTGTCCACACATGTCAAATCTCGACAGGGAGAAGGGGAATGCTCCCTTCAGTTTCCCAGCTGCAGAAATGTGCATTCTATTATTTTTCTTTTTTTTTTTTTGACACAGCAGCAGGAGAGCCTTCAGGAGCTGCTCACAGCCATTGCCTCTTCTCTCCTAGACCCCTGCTTCCAACATGCCAAATTCCCTGAATAAAGAATAAAAACCCCTTCCTCTGTGGCAAAATCAGGGTGGAGAGCTTTCCTCCACACAAAAAAAATAACCCTGCTCTGATTTACCTTGAAAAGAAATACCTGCACTCCTGTCCTTTTGGGGGCTGGAAAGCTGCCAGGGATCCGGGGTAAGGAGTTGCTAACATCGTGCCATACTAATAATTCTTCATTTCACCCACCTTTTTTTCTGTCTCTTTAGATTAGATTTGAAGTGCTGCAGGGCAGGGACTGTCTCTTGCTATGTGCACACACGGTGCTCAGGACAAGGAACCTTTCCACTTCCTTGGAACTGGCAACTGCTAAGGCATAATCATAAATAACAGGGAAGGTTCTGAAAGGCAAAATGACAACAGGGGGCTGGGAGGGCTCTGAAAAAGTTTTGAAAGCTTTTTTTTTTTTTTTGGTTTGGTAAACGATTAAAAACAAAAGGACATGTTTGCTGGTTCTAAGAAATCAATGATTCTACTGGGACTGTGATACAGGAGCACTACTAAAAGTAAAAGAAAATTCTGTCCAGGTAGAGCATGAGAAGTTTAAGAAAAGTGAATGCAATTCTCTAATTCACCTTTGCTCTTAAAAAAAAAAAACAAGAAAATAAATGTGGTTTAATGAAGTTTAAGAAAAGTGAATGCCTAATTCACCTTTGCTCTTACAAAAAACCCAAGAAAATAAATGTAGATGAAATCCCATGGGGTGGTTTAAAAGCTCCCAGCACTGCTCATGAATCTCACTCACTCCAATCCTCAAAGATTCTCACTCAAAGATCAGGTGAGAGGAGTGGGAAATTGTGAATATAAATTAGCACACCAAAAGGCAGATAAGTGATAAGGAAAGCCCATAGTGGATAATCCATGGTCAGCAGTGTTAAGAACATGAGGATGACCAATAAATAATTGCTAAATGTGTTGTTAGAGAACATACAGAGATATTCAAACACACATTTGTAGTCCCTAATAATGTATTAACCTCCTGGAGATAAACAAGGAGATAAGGAAGGAAGGGAATCTTGGATATTTCTGGATAACTACTGTTAACATTTGTAATAAATCTCCAAGTGATGATGGAAAACAAGAGAATGCCAAATAGGTTAGGAATCCACTGTGCTGTTAAAGAGCAAATGGATAACTGTAAATCTGTTATCTGGCCCAAAAGGGAATTGGATGATACAAGACTGAACCCACAGAGGATGGAAAAATTGTAATACAATTAGTGGTAGCAACCACAGTTCTATGGAAAACTAATTTTGTGCAATTTTTAAATAAGGTTGTTAAACAGAGGTGATAAAAGTGATGTTGGTACAGCATTTTTAGTCAGAATATAAAGAAAAAGAGGGAATAAAGAATTCAAAATGGTCATATTTAGGATCAGCAGAGTACAAAAGAAATACATGGGGAGGTGACAACTCTCCAGTGTCACTCTGCTGAGCAATGCCATCAAACAAAGCTGGTTTTAACTGGAACTCCCTGAGATCACCTCAGTGCTATTGAACTTTCTTACCAACAGCCCCAAAAACTCCACCACATAATCACTGAGAGAGCCTGACGGACGTGGAAACATCAGAGGGGTGAGAGGGAAGGACACGGGCAGGGCAGCAGCGCAAAGAGAGGGGTCAGGATGTCACCACCCAAAGCCACCTCCATGGCCCAGGTGCCAGCCAGGCTTGTGGGGGTGACAGGAGCCATGGAAAATCCACAGGGCGATGTGAGGATGTGGGAACTGACCCCAGGATGGGAATGCTGAGCACAGCAGGGCTGGAGAGTGAGCCCAAAGGAGGAGGGAATGACCCAGAACCCAGCACAGGGGAGCACTGATACCTCAGGTTTTGGCTTTTATATTTTCACATTCTGTGCTGCTTTAGTGTGTGGGTCTGAGCTTCACATCAGGGCATGGTGAGCTCTGTGCACAGAGCAGGGAGACA
>JAWWMS010000120.1:2073175-2084992 GCA_035048045.1 Chlorospingus semifuscus | reverse complement strand
TGAGGGAAGAGACGAGGATCTGACTCCATGTTTCAGAAGGCTTGATTTATTATTTTATGATATATATTACATTAAAATGATACTAAAAGAGTAGAAGAAGAGGTTTCATCTCAGAAGGCTAGCTAAGAATAGAATAGAAAAGAATGATAACAAAGGCTTGTGGCTCGGGCTGAGAGTCTGAGCCAGCTGGGCTGTGATTGGTCATTAATTAGAAACATCCAAGATGGGCTAATCAAAGATCCACCTGTTGCATTCCACAGCAGCAGATAATCAATATTTACATTTTGTTCCGGAGGCCTCTCAGCTTCTCAGGAAGAAAAAATCCAGAGGAAAGGATTTTCATGAAAAGATGTCTGTGACACCACTTACACCACCAAACTCCTTGGGTGCTTGGCTGCTTCCCCTTGGCTCTGCTGTGTCCCTTCCCTCCCGGACAGAAAAATTCCCTTTTCCAGAGCCTATGTGGCACTGCTCCTGTGTGGCACTGCCCTCTGCTGTCGGTGGCTGCGGGGACAGCGCCCGAGGCCACTGCTCTGAGCAGAAACACCGAGATTTCTGTCACCTGGAGGACCTGGAAGCCACCAAGCTGTCCCAGGAAGATGCTGCATGCGTGGTCCCCAAGCAGCAAAGCCCTGGAGGAGCCACTGCCTGCTCGGGCTTCCCTTTTTGTCCTGGCTGGAAGCAGAAGTGGGAGCTATTTTTGGAAAGAGTCACACACACAGCCAGGGCATCACCCCGGGTCTGGCAGAGAAAATGAGTAACAGCAAAGGGGCTCACTGCCTTTCCGTGACCCACAGGGGCTGCCTGGAGCAACTGGAGTTTCCTTCCACGTGCTGGGATCACCAGCTTCTTGGGGGTGTGCGTGGAAAATGACTCCTAAGCTGCTTTTTCCACCAGAGAAACGCTCAGGAAAAGCCTCCCAGTGATAACACTGCTTGTCCTGGCCTCCACCTACAGGCCTGCCTTGCCTTTTCCCAAGCTGGAAGAGCTCGGGTGGCAGGATAAGGACACTCAGCATGAGCCTGGCACTGGTCCTATCTGCCGAATTCTCCTCCAGGAAAGGCCTCTAGATGGGGCTTTAATGAAATAAAATGACTGTGGTGGCCCCACGGGGCTTCTGACCCCCAGCACCCACAGGGGGCTGACTCGGTGCCACTTCATTGGGAGAAGGAAGCTGAGATATTCCCAGATAATGGTGAATCACATGGATTTGAGGAAGCTGGAGTGGATGGGACACCCACCCCATGCAAGTTTCAGCCCCCACCCCAAGGGGTGATGATGCAGAGCCACAGTGGGAGCCCCACATCCCATGCACGGGTGGATGTGGGAAGCTTTGAACGGTGCTTTTCCACAAGGCTGCTTTTGTTTTGGCAAAAATGTGGTCGGAGACTGGGCTGAGATATTTTAAACATTAAAAAATAAAAAAAAAAAATTAAAATCTTTGTCTTTCTTACCCCAAAAATAAGCAGAATCCAGTTTGCACAGTGCCGGGAAGGATGGAAATGCTCAAGGGTACAGTCAGGGGTGAGAATAAATTTATTGAGCTCAATTTTGTGTCACTTCAGGAGCTATTCCAGGACAGAAGGTTCATCCCCATGAACTGTCCCCCGTGTGGCTCCTGAACTGCTCTGCCCACACATTCTGGGGGTCAGAAACACCAATGACCCCACTCTGAGCACCTTGCTGTTCATCATGCACCAAATGTCACCTGCTGGGCACAGCTCTGTGGGGCTGAGCTTAAACCCCCAGAGACGGTGGCTTTGGAGATGGCAGCCTAGTGCCAAGTGTCCTCCTGGCTGCGTCCCCACGGGGACACGGGCTGGCTCAGCAGTGTGACACACACATGCTCAGCAGGGGAACCTTCCCGTCCCCGGGTGCTGGAATTACCTCCAGGATGACGGTGACAGTGACATCGACAGACCTGGAAAAACGCTGCCGGCCACAAGGGTGACATTCAGGGCATTAACTGCTTCCTGCCCGGGCCGCTCCGTGTGCCTGCACTGCTCACAGCGCTGTGGGTGTGCACACGAGTGTGCAACGGCTGTGCCTTCCCACATCCGACCTCTGCACAGCTGCCCAGATGTGCCACACCTATCCTTTCCCCAGCTGCCCACCCCTGGCACATCCTGCCCTTTCAGGACTGCTCGATTCATGCACAGCTGCCCAGATGTGCCACACTTACCCCTTGCACATCTTCCCTGACCCTTGCACCACCACCCAGCCCTGGCATCTGCAACACCCTCACCTTGCACACCTGCCCCTGCTGCCCGTGCCATGCCCAGATGCCAATCCCTTGCACACCCACCCAGATGTGGCACACCTACCCCTTGCCCAGCTGCCCACCCCTGGCACATTCAACCCTTTCAGGACTGCTCCATTCTTGCACAGCTGCCCAGAAGTGCCAAACCTCCCCCTTGCCCAGCTGGCACATCCAACCCTTTCAGGACTGCTCCATTCTTGCACAGCTGCCCAGATGTGCCACACCTGCCCCTTGCACAACTTCCCTGACCCTCGCACCACCACCCAGCCCTGGCACCTGCAACACCCACGCCTTGCTGCCCATGCCATGCCCAGATGCCAATCCCTTGCACACCCACCCTGGCACACTCATCCCTCTCTCCCCTGCCCCTCTCTCTCCCCTCCTGCCCTCTCCCCTTCCCCACCGCGTCCCGCGCTCCCCTCTCCCGCTCCGCTCGCGTTCCCCGCTCTCTCCCCGCCCCTCCGCTCCGTGTCCCTCCTCCCGGGGCGTGTCCCCGTGTCGCAGCCCGCCTCTCCCCCGTGTCCCTCCCCCCCGGCGGCCCCTCCCCGGCCCGCCCCGCCGCCGCTCGGGCTCTCTCCGCCGGCCGCGCTATAAGAAGCGGGGCGGGCGGCGGGGCCGCAGCGGGCGCGGCGGGGGAACGAGATGAGCAGCGCCGGCGCCGCTGCAAGATGCTGGATGGACACGTCCTGCTGGGATGGCTCTCCTCCTGCGCGCTCCTAGGGCTGCTCGCCTGCGCCCCGCGGCCCTCCGCCGCCTACTTCGGGTAGGTGCCCCCCGCTCCTGCTCTTTAACTTTTGCCCGAGTTTGTGTTTTCATGCTCAAGGGGTTTTGCGCTTTGGTGGGGATGCTGCTGTTCTTCTGCGGGCACCCTCCGTCTCTCGGGGGTGCGGGCATCCCCTCCTGGAGTGACAGCCGGGACAGGGGCAGCGACAGCGCTGTGCCCGCGGCTGTCCCGCGTCCCAGCGCTGGGAATCCTCTTGGGTTTGCCTGGCGGGACCGGGCGCTCCGGGAGCCGAGGGTCGCAGCCCCCCGGGAGCTGCCGGGTTGTGTGCCGGGGCCAGGGGCGAGTGAGCGCTTCGTTCCCCCGTTCCCCGCAGGGAGCGGACCTGCAGCGCACCAGTAACCTCCGCAGCACGGGACAGGGCGGAGAAAACTCCTTTTTCCCCGCAATTAAAGCGTGGGTTTCTACACCAGGTGCCGGTAAGGGGGTGCTGCCCGTTGTTTTTTGGGGGATCCGCGGGTGCGGGCGCCGCATCCCCGGCGCTCACCTGTGCGCGGCGCGGGGCGCGGCCGGCAGGGGGCGCTCCCGGCCCGGCGCGCGTCCCGCAGGTGGATCCCGATCCCTTCCCGACCCCCGATCCCGGAGAGTTATCCCCATTATCCCGGGGGTTTTATCCCCATTATACCGAGGTTTTATCCCCTCGATCCCGGGGATTTATCCCCCTGTTTTTATCCCTCTTATCCCGCTCTGTGCGGTGAGCTGGACCAGCCAATTCACCCCGCTCCCGTTCAATGCCCCCCACAGCCGCCTCAGCTCCGTGCGGGTTTTCCCTCTGTGCTTTTTGGGGCCTTGCTGCGTCTTATCCTTAATTTTAAACCATTTGTCGCAAAATGTTGTCGGTTTGAGAGAGGAGTTTGACGCGAACACCTGTGTAAGAGGTTTTTGTGTAAGTTTACACAACAGTGGGAGTTCTTGCTTCTTTTTCTTTTTTTTTTCTTTTCCATTTTTTTGGGGGATGTTGTGTTGCGACCACTGGTAGGAGCCACTGGACCAGCCCTGGAGAATGTTTTAGCAGACTTGAGGTTTTTCCCCCTTCTTTCCAGTAAAACAAATCCTGGTGTTGAGGCTTGTCCATTGCTTGTGGTCTGGCAAAGTTTTCCAAACAGCGCTACTTACATCTTCTGTTTCCAACTCCGCAACCGTTTCACTTCCTGCTGCTGGGGCTGGTTTTCTAAGGAAACAGCCTGTCCTGTGTGTGCAGGTTTTTAGGAAAAGCCCTTTTCTCCCTGGGCAGTGTGCACAGGGCTGTTCCCAGCCCGCTGGCTCATGTGTCTGCCCAGGACCACCGGCACAGTGCAGCTCAGTTGTGCCTTGGAGACTGACAGGCTCTGCAAGGAGCTGGGCTGTAACTCTCCTATTAATCCCTGCTGGGCTGCTATCTGCTCTAGAGCAGCAGGTAACTCATTCCAGTTCCTTCTGGGGTTTCTCTCTTGGCTTGGAGAGGTTTTAACTGTAGGAGGGACATTCTGAGCCAAGGGCAGGGTCTGCTGTCTGTCCTGGCTGCTTTGGGATTTTCTCTGTCTTGGTACAGCTGCAGTTTCTGGTTTGAGACTCCCTCCCTGGCGGAGAGGAGATGCTGCCAGATGTGCCCCCAGCCAGATGTGCACTCTAGGCTGCTGTGCTGTGCAGTGGAGTTTGCTTATGCAAATCCTCCTTGTCTCTGGTTAAAGCCCCAGTGAAGGAGCAGCTGACCCCCTCTTTGTTCTTCCAAGAGCAGAGGTTGCACTTGCAGAGCTGCTGGGGCCACTGGGAATAGTCAGTGCTGAGATCCCAGCTCCTGGTAATCCACAAGTGTGTGTGGAAGAGCTGAGCCCTCCTTGCTGTGGGTTCCTCTCTGTTGGTAAGGAAAGAAATCCCACCTGGTAAAAGCTGGCTGTTCCTGCAGAACTCCCCAGTTCTCTCTGCAAGTAGAACTGCAGAGAGTTCCTGCAGAACTCCCCAGTTTTCTCTGCAAATGCCCTGGGAAGGCTGGTATTGATCTTTTTTCTTCTGCCACGTGCATGAAGGAGCTGCTCCAGGTGAGGCAACACGTCTGTTCATTCTGATAAATCCTTGCTAGCAGCTTGGCTGAATGACCTGAGCTAAAACACACCCTCCAGGCAGGGAAAGGGATGCTTCTTTTGAAGCAAAGCCACTTTTTGGTGGCCTGCTGGCTGCTCTGGGTGCTGGCATCCCTGTGGAGGAGGTGGTGGGGCACGGAGTGAGGCAGTGCTCAGCAGATGTCACACTTTGGCTGCTCCCTTCCGCAGCCTGGAGGGGGTTAGAGACAGCTGTGGATGATCCCTTCCCCCCCAGCCCCAATGTCTTATTTCAGGGAAAGAATTCCACGTCTCCAAATGTTTGGCCTGGTGGGGAATGAGTGCCCAGGGACAGAAATGGGGCATGGTTACAGGGTAATGAGATTGTGTCAGCATGGAGTTATGTTTGAGCCTGTCCCAGGAGGGGATGCTGGGCTGGGGACACCACGGCTGGAGGCTGCTGTGCTTCCCTGGTGTTCTTGGAGGGATGCACAAGTGGCTGAGTAGGATAAATGCCCTCTGGAAGCAGAGTTTGGGGTGTGTGGGAGTTAAACTGTGGTGCAGGTGGGGCTCTTGCTGCTGTTCTGCTCCATCCCCAGGCTGTCTGACTGGGAGATGTGCTAAATGTGATGGTCTGTGGAGGAAGAGAGAGATTTTCCCTTTTTCTGAGGGGAGTTCTGGCAGCTGGGTGTTGCTGCCCTCCTCCTGGAGCAGGTGCCAGCAGGACCCAGGGTTCCTGCACCTGCAGTGATGCTGAGCAGAGCTGAGACCATGCAGGCACCTGCTCAGGAGGGGTTTTGAGGGGTTTGGCTCTGCCCTAACTCCTGGGAAGCAGCCGGAGAGCCTGGCCGCAGGGATCAGGGATGTGGTGATGCTGCAGCTCCTAAACCTTGGCTGATAAGAAACTTCTTAACAGAGAGGAAAAAGCATGTCTGTAAAACTGAGCACAGCCCTTTGTGCACTTAGAGCTGCCCCTCAGGAGGAGGAGGATGATGGTGGTGACTGAATTTTGTGGAATTTTGAATTTTTGGGGGGAGGCATTGCCTGGGGCTCGCTGTCAGCCCGCTGGGATGCACTGGCTGCCCCAGGGGTGAGGCTGCTTTTGTGTCCAGCCACGGGCGCTGCAGCTGGGCTGTCTGAGCACTAATTTGCACCATATTCCAGCAGGCTGCTGGGGGGAGTCTGGAGCAGCCCCAGGCTGCCAGGATCCCTGAGAAAGCATTGCATTTCAGTTTTCCTCCCTGCTCTGCTTTCCCGGTGCCTGACACGCTCTGGGCGTGGGTACCTCCCCTCCCTCCCTGCCTTTCCTGTCTCCAGTGTGGCTGGGGGTGGTGGAAATGCCAGAGCAGCATCTGGGAGTTGTGTTGGGACTTGCACTTCTGGGCTCTGGAGGTGGCAGGTGACAGGATTAGCCATGCTGGGGTGACAGGGGGGCTGAGGAACTTCAATCCTGCTGTGCCCTGTGCTGGTGGGAAGGGAAACCAACCCGTGGGAGCTTCTGCTTTCCTGATCTGTGAATCTGAGGTGACCCAGGCCATAAATCAACTCCTCTATTTTCTGTTCTGATTTGGAGTCTGATTCAGTTTTGAGGCACCTTTTTATTTTTTTTTTAATTATTTATTTTTTAATTCTTGCTGGAAGGAATATTTTTGCTGCTGGTTGGGATTTGCTCTGCTTTCCCCCCGGGAGCAGAAGGATCCCAGCAGCTCTGCCCCCTCTGCAAACACTTGTCAAGACAGTAGTAATGTTACAAGTGGCTCATGCTTACATAGTGTTTATATTGACAGATTGCAATGTTCTGCATAAATGTAACTGATCTGTCCCCTGCACGCAGGCAACAGGAACCCTCAAATGCTCACGGGGGGAGAGGGAGGGAGGCAGGGGAAGCATAGCTTGCCCTAATTTACCAGCACACCACTCACTGCGGGCTTTGCAGTGTGGGAAGTGCTGTGTATTTTTATTCCCTTTGGCAGGTGCAGGATAGGTGCCCTGCTCTGCTGTGGGGTAGAGACCTCGCTGTTCAGGGTGTGATTTTGTTAGGAGGGACTTGGAAAAGAGTGGGATGTTGGACTTGAAGGGGCTGTTCATGTGCCTTCAGGGTTCCTGAGTGGGGCATGAAATCACTGTGAGTTCCAGTGTCAGGTGTAGGATACAAACCTCATCCTTCAGGGTGTGATTTTGTTAAGAGAGACTTTGAAAAGAGTGGGATGTTGGACTTGAAGGGGCTGTTCAGAGTGTGATTTTGTTAAGAGAGACTTTGGAAAGAGGAGGATGTTGATCTTGAGGGGCTGTTCTGGGTGGGTTCCTCAGCAGGGCACGAAGTCAGGATGAGTTCCAGCATCAGCTGTAGGATAGAAACCTCATCCTTCAGAGTGTGGTTTTGTTAGGAGAGAATTAGAAAAGAGCAGAAGGTTGGACTTGAAGGGGCTGTTGAGGGTGTGATTTTGTTAGGAGTGATGTGGAAAAGAGGAGGATGTTGGACTTGAAGGGGCTGTTCAGGTGCTGTGAGCACTCTGGGGTGGGTTCCTGAGTGGGGTGTGAAGTCACCCTAAATTCCAGCGTCAGCTGTGGGATAGAAGCCTTGTTCTTCAGGGTGTGATTTTGTCAAGAGAAACTTAGAAAAGAGCAAAAGGTTGGACTTGAAGGGGCTGTTCAGGGTGTGATTTTGTTAGGAGAGACTTGGAAAAGAGGAGGATATTGGGCTTGAAGGGGCTGTTCAGGCACTGTGAGCACTCTGGGATGGGTTCCTGAGCAGGGCGTGAAGTCACCGCAAGTTCCAGAGTCAGTTGTAGGATAAAAACCTCGTCCTTCAGGGTGTGATTTTGTTAGGAGAGACTTTGAGCAGGATGTTGGATTTGAAGGGGCAGTTCAGGCACCGTGAGCGCTCTGGGATGGGTTCCTGAGCGGAGTGCGAAATCACCGTGAGTGTCATCTGGGATGTCCCCTCCAGAAGAAGCAATCCCAGGGGCTCTGCCAGCTGGAGTGTCCCCTCCAGGAGAAGCCATCCCACGGGCTCTCTGCCCATTTTCCCAGCCCGTGGGCCGCTCAGGGGGATGGCGGAGCCCGTGTGTGTGGCTGTCACTGGAGGGTGGTGTGGGGCCACGTGCAGGCCGCTCCAGGCCGCGGTGGCTCCGCCGGGCTCTGGCGTGTGTGAGATGGAGCAGCTGCTTCCCAGCACGACCCAAAAAAACAAAACCTGGCCTGGGCTGGCGAGGCAGGAATGCAGCAGGCAGGCAAACACAGCTGGAGTGCCCGGAAAGGCCGGCTCGGCCATCCCGCCCTGAGCCGCGCGTTCCGCCGCTCCCACACGGCTCTGCGGGGTTCAGCTGCTGCTTTTGGGCTTTTCCTTGGAAAAATGGAAGGGTTTGCCTGGTTTGGGTGGGTGGGTTGGTTTCTTTTCCCCCCCTTCCCGTGCTTTTTTGGAGCTGGGTGAGTTGTCGCTGCTGTGAGTCCTGCCTGGCTTGGCTCCCAAAGTTGGCCTCTCTGGGTCAACTCAAAGCAGTGTTTAACCTCCATTCCTCTGGAGAGAGAACCCTGTGCCCAGAAGCAGCATGTGCTTTGGAGGTGCCTGGAAGTGGAACTGGATTTGATGAAGTGCCATGAGTGTGGTGGCAAAGCCAGGAATATTTGGAAAAATAACCGTGCCAGACCTGCATCTTCATCCCTGGGGAGCAGGATTTGTCCCAGATCGGGCTGGGAATTGCCTGGAAGCTCCTCCTGCCTGCAGAGTATGGAGCAGCATTAACTCAGACAAGAATTAGTAATTTTTTGGCTTAAGTAGTGGATTGATCACATTGCTTGACATTTTGGAACCACCACCTTGTGCCTCAGTTTCCCTCACCGGGGGCTGTTCCTTTCTGAACTCAGCGTAATGATGAGCACTGCTGCAGCCTCCATGTCCAAATATTGCATTTTTCTTTTTCCCAGTGCTGTAAATGACACCTTGGAGGGGGAAGATGGGTTGTTAGGAGAATATTGAGTGGATACCTGGCAAAGCAGGAGGCTGGTGACTTCCTTTAGCCTGGCTGGTGATGCAGAACCAGAGACCAGGAATCCACAGGACTCTGGTCTCCTGCTGAAAGGCCTGGTCAATGATTAACTTGATTTCTGGAAGCTGCTGACAACAATAAAAGGGAGTCCAGCCCCACAACCCCAACACAAAGAGCCCCAGAGTGTTTAATAATTAAAGGCCTTGTGCTTTATCGGGGTAATGAGAATGGCCTGAAGGCTTATTTGGTGGCAGGTAATTGAATTAGGCTGTGGGATTGGGAAGGGGGAGCAGGTGAAGTGGAAAGTCTGGAAGACTGCATGGAGAAGCCTCTGTGATGCAGCTTAGTCAGAATCTTTCTGACCAGAGCAAGTTTTGTCAGTTTTTGCTGCTTTCTTCGTGTTTCTGTCGGATTAATTCATTCTGCTGGCAGACTTGGTATAGTTTCCTCTTGGAGAATCATGGAATGATTTGGGTTAGAAAGATTTTCTAGTTCCACTTCCTGCCATGGGCAGGGACAGCTTCCATTATCCCAGGTTGCTCCAAGCCCTGTCCAACCTGACCTTGGGCACTGCCAGGGATCCAGGGGCAGCCACAGCTTCTCTGGGCACCTGTGCCAGGGCCTCCCACCCTCCCAGGGAAGGATTTCCTCCTAACACCTCACCTAAACCTGTTTTCTTTCACTTTAAAACATTCCCACTCATCCCATCACCATCTACCTGTGTAAAAAGTTCTCCCCAACTCTCTTGTGGATATTCCTGGCCCAGGGATGCTCCATTCCATTCTCTTCATTTAAGGATGTGCTGACAGTGTTGTTATTTCTAATAAATGTTGGTATTTCAACATTCTTTAAGGATTTTTTAGTGGAAAATCTGAATCAGAAGAAACTGTGGAGGTTAAGCTCTTGTGGGGGTGGCTGGGCAGCCAGAGGAGGTGCTGGACCAGTGACCATCACTGGTGTTCCCACAGTGTGAGGCATTCGTGGTCCAGAGCTGCACAGGGGTGGTGGCACATGGAAATCTTGGCTCAGGAGAGCTCAACACTGGATTTGCCTTCCCTGTCTCCTGTTTCATCCCTGTGCCTTGATGCCTTCTAAGAGGGAGACAGGTTTTGCAGATGTTTAATCAGAATATCCCCACTGTGCGGACCACCAGATGTGGGAGGACTTCTGATGCCAGAAGCTCCATGTAGATCCCCTCTGCTCCAGTTCCATGGAATAATGTGGCCCCTTCAGGGCTTGTGTTCTGTCACCACCTGAGTTCTGTAGAAGAGGAAGGGGTCAAAGCTTCCCCTGATTATTGAGGAGAGAACTTGATGCATTCAAATTGTATTGATGTGCTCTCTCTCAATTTCTGTCCCTGTGCTTCTTTGAGACCCCTCTGGGGTGGGATGGTGCTGAGTTCACACTGAAACCTTCTGTTAAACACCAGCTTCCCAAGTTCCCAACTCCCAGGGCTGTGTTGGAGCAATCCAAGAACTCCCCTGGACCTGTTTGTCCAACCTGAAACCTTCTGAGGCTCTGGCTTCCCTCCACACTGGAGCAGCCCCTTCTCTCTGCAGCCAGAACAGCTCTCTGCTGGCTTGTGCTGTGTTCCTACACTTGGTTCTTTGACCTGAGGAGCCCTGGAGCACAGGGCTTGGTGTTTGCACTCCTGAATGGTCATGGGGGGCCACTGCTCCTCCTGCACAACGTGGCTGCAGGTTCCTGACCAACATCAGCCAGCTAGGATTTGCTTTCCTGGCTTTTTCCGGTGTTCAGGTCAAGTTGAGAGGACCCAGAAATTATTAGGATTATTATTATGGAAAGGGTTAACCCTTTAGAAGCTTTTTTTTGATGTCAAGATGCAAATTTTTTTCCTCTTCTCCTGTTTGTGACTGTGCTTTATAAGGTTCCTTCAGCTGCTGGCTGTAAGTGCTAATGAGCCTTATCTCTGCAGATACTGTCATAAAACACACTTATGAAGTTTATCAGCTCAGCAAGCTTTACATTTTATTGTAATGTGTGTTTGCACTTCCCCAAGTGGAACAGGGAGTATTTTGATTCCGTGGATAAACACAGCACTTACAGGATTTGCTGGAGCTGATAGAAGAATATATCCTGATTTTTTTTTTTTTTTTTTAAATTTTTATTCTCTCAGCTCTTACCAGGAACTCTTGTTTCAATTGAATCCAGCAGCTCCTGATTGGTTTATAATAACAGACTGGAATGCTACAAAACACATTCTCTAAGGTGTGGGGAGCATTTTGTTAATTCAGTTGCTGAAGGATCTTGGGGGAAGGGAAATGACAGGTTAAAAAACACCTAAACTTGTTTTTGGGGAAGAACACAGAGGAAAACCTCTTTTCTCTTCATCCACCACAGAAAACGCAAACTCAACAATGTCTGACAGAAATGCTGAGTCTGGGATACAGCATGGAACACCCAATTCCTGTTGATTCCCAACAGGCTGGATGGGAGTCGGCAGGAATTTCATGAGCAGATCCATTTGGCCTAGCTGATTAAAACAGCATTAATTGCTCATGGAGTTTGGGGCAAACTTGCTCTGATTTCTGCATTTGCCATGTGCTGGATGGAGGAATTTGGATGGAGCAATTTCCCAATTGGAGCAAAACTTTCCTTTCTTGGAAAAACTTCTTGGGGTCTTCCAGAGTGGAGCCGCAAAACTGACCATGGAGCAGAGCAGGAGGTGGCTTTTGTGGTGTGGAGCAGCAGGTGACTTCCCCTAGACATGAGTGAAGCACTGAAAGGCACCCACAGGGACATCTGGGC
>JAWWMS010000120.1:2010860-2033268 GCA_035048045.1 Chlorospingus semifuscus | reverse complement strand
AAAATTTTATAGATAAGAATTAATAAACAACCTCAAGACCGAAAAGTGAAGAGTCCAGACTCGTTCTTCAGCCGCACAGGCCGAAACAGAGACATCCTATGTCACAGAAATCTTTTCATGAAAAATCCTTTTCTTAGAATTTTTCCTCCTGAGAAGCTGAGAGGCCTCAGGAACAAAATGTAAACATTGATTATCTGCTGCGGTGGAATGCCACAGGTGGATCTTTGATTGGCCCATTTTGGATGTTTATAATTAATGGCCAATCACAGCCCAGCTGGGTCGGACAGAGAGTCCGAGACAGAGCCTTTGTTATCATTCTTTTCTATTCTTAGCCAGCCTTCTGATGAGAACCTTTTCTTCTATTCTTTTAGTATAGTTTTAATGTAAGATATATCATAAAATAATAAATCAAGCCTTCTGAAACATGGAGTCAGATCCTTGTCTCTTCCCAAATCTGAACACCCCTGTGAACACCGTCACAATCCTACACATCTCGGGGCAGCAATTAACAACCAGCAACCCGAGAGTTAACCAGAGTCCCCCCAGGGCAGAGAACACCCCCTTCCCCGGGCAGGACCCCAGAGCATCCCTGGATGAGCCATCCCGGGATGGGCAGGAGCGAGATCCAGCAGCAAACCCAGCACTGGGCTCCTTCAGCTCAGGCCAATGCTGTTTAGGACCAGTTCTGGTCTCAGACCCAGCCCAAAGGGGCCAAACCAGGCTCTGCCAGGGGTGTCTCAGGTGGAGGCTGCTCATGCCCCAGCTGGGGGTCACAAATCCTCCTGCCCCGCGTCTGAGGATGGTCAGGATAAATCCTGCAGCCAGATCTGAACCCTGGGCTCAGGCTGGGGCCTGAAGAAAGACCCCGAGGGGCTGGAGTGAGTCTAGAGCCAGGAATGGAGCTGAGGAAGGGCTGGAGCACCAGGGAAGGGTCTGGAGAGCTCCTGAGGAACCTGGGGGGCTCAGCCTGGAGAAAGGAGGCTCACGGGGGACCTTCTGGCCCTGCACAACTCCTGACAGGAGGGGACAGCCAGGACAGCTCAGGCTCTGCTCCCAGGAAACAAGGACAGGAATAAAGTGCCTGGGGAAGTTTAGGTTGGTAAATTTCCTCACTGTAAGTTTGTCCAGCCCTGGCACTGGGGCAGTGCTGGAGTCATCACCCCTGAAAGTGTCCAAAACCCACAGGAATGTGGCCCTTGGGGGCCTGGTTAATGCTGCTGATGCACTCGGTGGTTTTCTCCCAGCCTGGATGATTTCTGCACCTTGGGAGCAGGAGGGCTCAGACAATCCAAGGCAGCCAAAGAGCCGAACTTGCCATCTCCAGGCGAAGGAGCTGTGGCTGAAGGGTCCTCGTGGTGCAGCTGCAGCTCCGGGGCTCATTCCCATCCCCGGGGAGAGCAGGAGCTGCAGCCAAGCCTCGGCGGCTGAGCAAACACGGGCGGCTGCTGTCCAAGCAGGCAAGTGAATCTGGAGGCACAATTTGTCATCTAATTGCAGCCACACCCCCCGGGATTAATTGCTGCATTTGAATTCAAAGCAGGGCAGATTTACGGCCCCATCAGGTTTCATCAGCCGTTACTGGTGATTGATGCCCAGCTAAAAGCACTGCAAACAGCCAAAAAAGGGCTCTAAGAGGGGTTTTTTTTCAGAGTTAGGAGTATTTGGGTTGTTTGATCATCCCCAAACCTGCAAGAAAATGGAATTAGAGCCTTGGCCACATTTGCTCCAGATTGCATTGAAGATTTTTGGCCCAAATAGGGTTTTTTTCAAAGTTAGGAGTATTTGGGTTGTTTGATCATCCCCAAGCCTGCAAGAGAGGGGAATTAAAACCTTGGCCACATTTGCTGCAGACTCCACTGAAGGTTTTTGGCTCATGCACCAGGGGAAGTTGCCTCGGGAGAGTGTCTAAGATTTGCACAGAATTATGGGCAGGAAGAAGAGTCAGGGAAACAAAACCCTGATGCTTTTCCACATTCAAAGCCAGAGGGACATTTAGCAGAAATAAACTTTTAACCAGGATAAACCATTAACTACCATCTGCCTCTGTCTCAGATAAAGAGGGGAAATTAACCCCACCCTGCCCCAAGATCAGCCATTGTGAGGCTGCAGGTGTGTAACCACCGAGGTGCAGGGTCAAAACCATCCCTCAGCCACCCAGATCCATCCCATAACCTCCCAAAAGCATCCACAGCCTCCCCAAACCATCCCTCAGCCACCCAAAATCATCCCACAGCTTCCCAAACCATCCTATAACCTCCATTTCCCAAACCATCCCTCAGCCACCCAAATCCATCCCTCAGCCACCCAAAACCATCCCATAACCTCCCAAAAACATCCACAGCCACTCAAAACCATCCCACAGCCATCCAAAACCATCCCACAGACACCCAAAAACATTCCACACAGTTCCCAAACCATCCACACCCTCCCCAAATCCTCCCTCAGCCACCCAAATCCATTCCATAACCTCCCAAAAACATCCACAGCCTCCCTAAACCATCCACAGCCACCCAAAAACATCTCACAGCTTCCCAAACCATCCCACAGCTCCCCAAACCATCCCACAGCCACCCAAAACCATCCCATAACCTCCTAAGAATATTCACAGCTCCCCAAACCATCCCACAGCCACCCAAAACAATCCCATAACCTTCCAAAAACATCCACACCCTCCCCAAATCCTCCCTCAGCGGCCCAAAACCATCCCATAGCCTCCTAAAAACACCCACAGCCTCCCCAAACCATGCCACAGCCACATAAAAACATCCCACAGCCATCCAAAACCACCCCACATCCTCCCAAAGCCTCCCTCAGCCATCCGAAACCATAACAGAGCCACTCAAACCTTCCCTCAGCCCCCCAAAACCACCCCACAGCCCCCAAAACCTATGCTCAGAGCTGGTGATGCCCAGAGCTGCCCCAGTTCAGCTCCTGTGGGGTCCCAGTATGAACCAGCAAGCACTGGTGCTGGGCCCTGATGGCCTGAGGCTGCTCAGAGCACCCAAAGGTTCCCCAAAAACATCTGAGAGTACCCAAGAAAGTCTTTCCTCCATAATAGAAACCACCTTTTACTGCAGGGAATGGGGCTGGGAGCACCCTGGAGGGTCAGGGAGCAGGAGGGGCCACCCAGGAGGACCAGAGAACATCCAGGGAGAAACAGGGGTCACTGAGGAGCTCCAGAGTGTAAGAGCATCGGGGAGTTGCATGGTCAGGATGGACGGACACGAGAGATCTCTGAAGCCAGGTCGTGGAATTTGGGGTTTATTGCAAAGGGCCAAGTGCAGGGCCCTGCTGGGAGCTACCAGACACAGCTGGAGCAGGCCTGAGAGAAGAGAGGGGGAGAGAGGATGAGAGGGTCAGAGAGTAAAAGGCAAGAGCTAAGAGGCAAGAGGTAAGACAGCAAAGTTCCCATTCCAATACAATAAATCTCCTTCTGTGTTGAATATTCTGATTCTCAGTAACCAATCTAGTACAATATACAAATCCTACAGCATTTCCACACAGCCTATAAGAATCACTACATTACCATACTGTGTTACATTTTAAACCCTAAAAACTCCTCTTTGGGCCCCTTCTGCCAAGCTGGCAGGGTCTGCTTCGACCCTTGGAGCTGCCTGCAAGCAGAGGGTGTTGTTTCATCAAAAGGGAATTACCTTCAGCCAGCCACACCATTGTTTTCCCATTGTTCAGTACCTGAGGTATCTCAAAGCTCGCTTTCATTTCAATCTAGCTTATAGTTTCCATATTCTCAAAATCTTTTGCCAGAAAATCATATTTGTAAGGCTTTCCTGTTTCATCTTCCCCAACACTTTAAGCTGCAACTAGAGCCTGTCCATGCTTGTCCCTGCAGGTTTCAAGGAGACAGCGTTCCTGTACGCCATCTCCTCGGCAGGGCTGACGCACGCCATGGCCAAGGCGTGCAGCGCGGGGCGCATGGAGCGCTGCACCTGCGATGAGGCGCCCGACCTGGAGAACAGGGAGGCCTGGCAGTGGGGAGGCTGTGGGGACAACCTCAAGTACAGCAACAAGTTCGTCAAGGAGTTCCTGGGGAGGAAGCCCAACAAGGACCTGCGAGCCAGGGTGGACTTCCACAACAACCTGGTGGGCATGAAGGTGCGTTGAAGGCGCCGTGGGGTGATGGTGGTGGTGGGGTCCGGCTG
Organism: Chlorospingus semifuscus; assembly: GCA_035048045.1. Lineage (NCBI taxonomy): Eukaryota > Metazoa > Chordata > Aves > Passeriformes > Passerellidae > Chlorospingus > Chlorospingus semifuscus. The sequence goes on along the minus strand of JAWWMS010000120.1, from coordinate 2,029,108 downwards.
CTGTGGGGTTTTGGGGGGAATTATGCTGTTTTTGGGTGTGGAATAGGAGTGTTGGAGGTGAAATGGATGGAGTGGTGCTCCTCCTGGAGGGGAGAAGGCTGAGCTGTGGGATTATGCCCTGGTTTTTACTGTGTAAAACCATTGGAGAGAGACTAGACGGAAAGGAATGGGACTGGCCAGGTTTAGGAAATAGGGGGTGGAGATAAGGATTGCTGGTTTCCCATAGGGAGGAGAGGGTTTCACACCACAAAGGCATGGAAAGATAGGTTCCTCAGGCTTACATGAGGTAGGACATGGAGAAAGGGTTTTATGCTGCCACAATGCGTCCTTGAGGGACGCTTCTCTTGCAGCAGTTCAGTAGAGCATGGACAGTGTAGCATCTCCTTGGCCAGGTTTCTTTAAAACTGGCTGGAGAAACAGCTGGCAGGGAACCAGGGTGGAGAGATTAATTTCTGGCTGATCTCAGACCTAACAACCCCTTCAGTTTTGTCTTCTGTGTCACCTAGAGCACAGAAACCTCCTGTGTCACCTAGGGCAGGAGACGGTGCTTGGTTGTAGAGTCCCTTTTTGCTTTTCCCATCTTTATCCTCTCTTCCTGCTCTTTACACCTCCTCTGAGGCTGCCTAGGGGCCTCCCTGCAGGACTGCCAGAGTTCAGGAAGCATTTGGACAATGCTCTGGGGCACATGGTGTGATTTTTGGGTTTGTCCCGTGCAGGGCCAGGATTTTGACTCGATGATCCCTGTGGGTCCCTTTCCAGCTCAGCATTTTCCATGACAGATGTAAAGGACAAAGTGTCTGCGAGTGCTGGGTCATCCCAGCAAGGGGAAAAGGAAGAGGCTTTCCACCTTCTCCCATAAAATGCTTGGCTGTACCTAGCCTAGAGTTGCTCCAACACGAAAATCCCTCAGATTGGCCAGCACAGGTGCTTAGGATCAGTGTTTCATTGCACCAACCTCCAAGGGGGACATACTGCAGGGCCAGAAATAGCCTCGAGCCTTGTTATTGTCTGTGTGATTGGATGCAGGCTTGGGGCTGGGATGGGGGACCTGGGTCTCCAGTTTCCCAGGCAAATGCAGCCCAGCCAGTTGTGCATTCTAGGAATGGCCACCCCAGCTCAGTTGTTGCTGTGTCTATGTATAAAATGTCATTCCTCGCGACGGAATTGGGGCATCGGGGAATGCCACCAGCCAGGGCTGGCCAGCAAAGTGTCTCCCCCTCTCCCCACTACCAGATGCTCCTAGACAGCGCTGAGATCAGGATTAGAAATATCCTGGATTTAGCTGGTGTCTGGTTTTGGCTGACAGCTTTCCTGCTCTGGATTAAAGGGCTCAGTGTCTCTGAGCTCCTGTGGCAGCTCCCTGACGTGTAAAACAGGCTTTGCAGGATGATGGGACTTGTCTCAACCCTGGTGTTGGTTGCTCTGTCCCATCTTTTGGAGTTGAGTGTGTAGCAGATGGGATGGCAGTGGAGAAGGTGGCCCATGGTGGATGTTTCCATGCTGGATGTTTCTCTGAGATGTCCTGGCTCTCCTTTCATTCTCCTTCCATTTGGAGTTGACTGTGTAGCAGATGGGATGGCAGTGGAGAAGGTGGCCCATGGAGCTGTGATTCCATGCTGGATGTTTCTCTGAGATGTGCTGGCTCTCCTTTCATTCTCCTCCATTCCCATCTTTTGGAGTTGAGTGTGTAGCAGATGGGATGGCTGTGGAGAAAGTGGCCCATGGAGGCTGTGATTCCATGCTTGATGTTTCTGTGAGATGACCTGGCTCTCCTCTCATTCCAGAGTCGCGCAATACAGTCTCATTAAAACGTCCAAGGATGGGACTTTGGCTGCCACTGGCAGGTCCGTGTAGCTCCAGGGATATCCAGCAACAGTGGCAGGGCTAAAAACCTCCCAGATGAGTTTGGCCCAACCCGCAGTGTTCCCAGTCCAGGAGCTGCAGTCAGGATGTCCATATGGCTGAGGCCACTCTTGGATTTAGGATTTGTGTCCTCAGTTGTCATCTGTGCTCTACACTGCATGACTCTGAGCTAAACGAACTCCAAGGATGAGCTGAGAGGTTGAACCTGCCCTTCTGTGTCCTGATCCTTGTGAGTTAGCTCCCAGGGGAAGATGCAGGACTCCCCAGCATCCTCTGCCTGCACTCCCCTTGGCACAGTGGGACTGTGGCCACCAGCAGTGGTTTCTCAGTGTGGTATCTGCAGCTGAACAGCTGAGTAACAGTTGTGACGGCTGTCCAGACACCCAGAGCCCTCCTGGCAACCCAAGTCACAGACCTCTGCTGCAGGTCAGTGATCCACTGCTCCTATTTTTGTCCACCCACAACGTCTCTGTTGAGCTGGGATTGCTGTGTGACAGCTCTCCTTTGCCTGTTTGCAGCAGCAGTTGAAATGATTTCTCTATCTGTGCTGCTGGATATAATAATTCATTGGGCCGTGGCGTGGTTGGAAGCCAAGCCAAGCAGCCCAGCAGGCTCACAGCTCCGCCATGGAGCCTGGCAGAGAAGGAGGGAATGTTGAGGAGGAAACTTTCAGGAAGGTGGTGGTAGAAGATCAGGAGAACACATCTGTATGTTTGGGATATGTGGCCCTAAACCTCTGGCATAATTCAGTGTCACTAAGATGATGATCAGTGTGAGGACCCAGACTGGCTTTGTGACTACAAAGCCAAAACTTGCAGTGCTTCATATTTCAGAATATTGAAACCAGTTTGACCCTCTTGATGTGGTGGATAGATTGTCTTTGGCACTGCTTGCTCTCAGGTGTGGATTAATATCAGGTTTGATCCCTGTTCTTCCTCCTGTTCCCACTGCAAGTGCAGGGATGAGGGGATGGAGGCTGAGAGCACTGCTGCATTCCTTGCTGAGTTTGTGGATATTTTCCTTGAGGAAGGCAGTGAGTTAAAGATGATTCTCAACACGTTTTCTGTGCCTTCAAAGAGGCTGCTCACCAACGAACTCCTGCCAAAAAGACTTTGCCACTATCAAGCAGGGTTTGCTCACCCAGTGACTGCAGCAGAATAGAAACCCTTTTGGACTCACCTAGCGTGGTTATTGGAACAATAACTCATCTGGGTTTGATTTGGGGTGGATCAGAGGCAGTAGAGGGGTGCAGACAGCCTTGATTTGTGCCATTTTGGAGCTGAGCAGTTTGGAGCTGAAGTTCTTTCAGTGTGTGGATGTGTGTGTTCACTGAGGGAGTGGAGAAGTCTCTATGAGTGATACAGCACAAGCTTGGTGGTCTCTCACTGCTTCTTTACGTGTCATTTCTCCCATCTACTTACTCCCAACCATGGCAAAACATACAAATAGTCCCTTGAGACCCAGCAAAAAAAGGACCTGTGGTGGACTGACTAATTTGGCAAGCAACCCTCTCCCCTCCTGGTCACCACACCAGTTTCTCCATGGTGTCACACCAGCAAACAATCCCTGTATTTCTGCGAGGGTGACATGATCCTATCCCGCCTAGTTTTAGTGTCTCTTGGTAGACGTTCTCATTTAATTATGAATTCACTTCTGCTTTTTTACAACCTTGATGGGCTGCCTGTAATTTTGCTGCCACCAGTGAAATAATCACTGAACATGTTGTGCCCATGGTGGCTCACCAAGTTATATGATATGACCTCAGTGGTTAATGAAAGGGTGAGCTTGTCTAGTGTGAGGATGAGGTAATTAGACCAGGACTTCTCCAGCCTTCTCTTTATTGAAAAGCAGGAGCTCTGAATAGACCACTTATTAAAAAAGCAATTTCCCTTCCTTTGCCAGATCTACTCTCCCTCATTCAGCCATTCTTTCCGAGGGGTCTTGGGTGGAGAGGGTGTTTTGGGGGGAGAAGTCAACTGTATTAAAGCTCCATTGCCAGCAATGAAGTTTCTGAGTTATATTAAATGAAGCCCAGGCAGCCTTGCTAAAACTCTCATCTTCTCTCCATCCTCCCCGCTTTTCCCCCCTGTACACACAAGTGCAGCCCTCTTTTGTAACCCATTAATGAAAAGGCGGAATATTAGAGCACTCAATTAGTTCCACTGGGCTTGAGTAAGTGATGTTTTAATTAAATTTGCCCAGTTTCTCAGCCAAGTATCATTAAACATGACTTTCCAACTCCCTCTCTGGAGCGTTGCTAAGTTTCTTAATCCCAGGAGTGCTGACCTCTTCCAGAGGTATGTCTGGTCAAGCATGTCTTACAGATCCAAGGGGCACAATTAAAAGGGGCTGCTGTTACCCTAGGAAAAAAAATTATCATGTTCTCACTGCCTTTTCCCTTCATCCTTCCACAAACCTTTGCCTGAAGTCCTTGTATAACCACAGTTGTCTTGAGTGTTTAATACAAAATTTTGGGGAGGTAGAGATGGAGAAGAAGAAAAGGTCTCTCTTCAAGCAGTTTCCTGCTTTGAAACTGGTTCCTTTCATGAGGATTCGTTGTTTTTTGCACAAGATGCTTTGCTCTGTGTAGAGCAAGTGTTTCTGAAGGATCACAGAATCCTGGAATGGCTTGGGTTGGAAGGGACCCTAAAGGTTGCCTTGTCCCAAGCCCCTGTCATGGTCCTTGTCACCCCTGTAGGCTTCAATTCCAGATCCACCCTGAGGCAGCTACACCTGGAACCATCTGGGATGCTCTGGTGATGATAGAGGGAGGTGCCTGGACTTTCCCTTGCTGTTGACTTGCTTACTTTGGAATTCCGTCTGAGGAATGGCTTTTCCCCCCAGGCAGCGCTGGCAGGGATCTCTCTGGAGGGCTGGAGATGCACTCTCCATATCAGGGAGATGTTTGCCCAGCTATCATCTGTCTGAGGAACTTCATGAGCTATCACATAACACGTTATCAGAGCATGCCACCCTCTTCATTTCTGGAGCTCTGTTGGGCAGAGGGGGGAAATTGAGACCCAGAAAGATTAAGTGACTCACTAAAGGTCACACACAGGTGGAGGGAGGCACAACTCTCCTGTTGCAGAGACGGTGTTTACAAGCACTGACCATCCAGTCTCACACAGTTCCTGCTCATTAACACAGTTCCAGTCCAGCTCCAGGCTTTGCTGCACCCTCATGGTGTGTAATAATTGCTATTTTGGAGCTTAATCCACTTGGTGCATGCAAAAAACCCAGAAGACATAAAGCATCCTTCTTGGCAGTTTTTTAGGGATGTGTTTGCAGTGAGAAATGGGGCATCACATGTTTACCAAGGTACAAATCAAACCCAGCAAATAACAGCCTGAGAAGAGCTCTTAATGTACAGATCAGTTTTCAGGGCCACCACTGGTATTAATTGCTGCAGGTTATGACAGGTAGGAATGCCCAGGCGTGCTCTCTGGATTTTCCTCTCATTTCAGGCTGAGAATGGCTCAGCCAAAGCCTTTCTTAGGCCTGGAAATCAATACTCTGGAAAAAAAATTGCTTGCTGTGTCCCATAAGTGATTGCAGTTGCTTGTTTATGTGGAGCTTTTTTAGCATGGGAAGCATGCTAGGAATACTGAGCATGGGGAAAATACTTCTGAAGTTCTCAGTTTTAAGTAGGGTTATGTTGTTCTATGCTTAAATGTTTGTGTTTTAATACCTATGTCACTGAAATATGAATGTTCCTATTTTTTAAAGAGGGAAGGGTAGTGGGAGGGGAAAACTGTTCTGAAAAAGCAGGTTGAGAACAGACTGAAAAGAAGGGTTTTTAACAAGGTAGAGGAAAAAAGAAAGGATGACAACAAACAATCTGTGAAATTTTTATAGTTTAGCCAGTGGCATTGGCCAGTGTGAAAGGACAAGTCTGGTCCACTGGTTGTGTGTGGGGACTGTGGCTGCTGTCCAAACAAACGTTAATACTTGAGCTGAGAGAATGACTAAGCCTATTTAGATTGGAGAGGGGACAGAGAGGATTGGATTTGTGGGGAGGCATCCCAAAGCCCTTCCCAAAGCCAAGCAAGACTTTTCCCTGGATGAGCTGCCTGTGAGGAGGCTTTGCTGCCTCCTCTCCCCCAAACCATAGCGAATGGTTTGAAGCCCTGGAGCCGCAGCCCAGCCATGACGACAGCGGAGCAATGAGCGCGGAATTCCCACGGCCGGCTGTCCGCCCTGGGCTGCTGCTACCCAGACAAGAGTTGTCTGAAAAAAAAAAAAGAAACAAAAAAAAAACCCACTGCCAGAGCCCCGTGACCCAGCTGGGAATGAATGGGAATCCTGTCCTCGGCGTTTCAGCTAAAACACTAAGAAATTGTGTGTTGCAGCATGTCTGAGACTGATCATGACGGGGGCACTCAGTCTGAGCTTCGCGCCGCACCATTGTTGGGAGGAAGGATTACATGTTGCATAGCAATGCTCTGCTGTGATCCCTTTTCCCCATGTAAAGCCAGTTGGGAAGGCAGTCCAGCAGAGCTATCTGGTTTCCTCCGAGCTGGAAAACCCCAAGAAAAACGGTTCTGTCTTACTTTGTGTTTCTCTCATTCTGGTTTTGTCAGTGTTGGGTGTTCTCACGGCAAGGTCAGTGGGAATTTGTGTTCCTAAGTCAAGCTAAAAATCCTTATTTTCGTCCCAAACTGTTCTGTTTGATACTGCCAGACCAGGTGGTTGTTCAGAGGAGAGTGGGAGGACAGAATTCACATGTGTGATGCCATCCCTGACCCACCACTTGTCTTTCTTTGGCTTTGTTTTCATGGTGGGAGCTCTCTACAGCACACAGTACAAAAAGGATACTCCTTGTTGCTGCTACTCCTGAGTAACTACAACACTGCTGCTCTCTGGTATCTGTGGAGTTGAGGCCATGGGGAGCATGAAATATTTTGTGCCTTGGATGGAAGCTGAGCCTTTCTGCTTCATATCTGTGACAAAGGTGCAGGTGGCCACATCCTTGGTGCGGATGAAGTGATTATTCAGTGGTGAGTTCAGAACAGGTTCAGGTCTGTGTAGGACGGAGGGAAATCAGGCTCTGAACTGTGATGAGCCCTGAAAAGAAAGCAGGAGCTGCTACAGCTCTTGAGATATGATTTTATATGGTAAAACCTTACTCTTCCTCATCTAACCAAGAGTCCTTTGGCAATAAAAACGGTGTTTTTCTATCCTGGAAGAAGGATAGAAGACCTTCAAGTTTGAAAGCACGATCCAGACATTTGTCCCAGGATCCAGCCAGCAAAGCTTTCTCCAAGCAACCTGCTGACTTGGATCAGTCTTGCTCTGCTTCCTGAAGAAATGAGGTGGATTTAAGTGTCTCTGACAGGAGCTTGCACCAAGAGGAGGAAAGGTCGTTGTGGAAGCTGGGGAGCGGGACGGGAACCAGAAGGGCTTTGCCAAGACTCATTTTGGCTCGTGGGTGGCTGGGGCTGCAGGCAGCAGTTCCCCATCACGCAGCGCCTCGAGGAGCTGCAGCGTGACTGACAGCAGCAGGGGAGGCTGCCTGGGCAGGGAATTTTTCTAGGATTTTCACTCTTGCTGCCTCGTAACATTCTTGAGCCCTTCCCGGTCCTTCCAGGAGAAGCTTTACGGGGCGGCCGGGATGCACCGCGCTTGCACGGCAGCCACAGGAAAATCTGGATTTCATGAACTGCTGCATTCATGGGGACAGGGACAATGGAAACCTTTTATGCTTTGGTCCACTAGAGCTGTCTCTTGCTTAACAAGGAGCTAGAAGCGAGTCAGGAAAATCCAGACTGGGGTTCATGTGGAACTTGAGTCCAGATTAGGAGAATAGAATTAATCTACCCAAATACACTTATTAGTACCCCTTGAGGGACCTTTATGCTGGTGGAGGGACAGCTGGTGTGAGAATGTTTTAAAGCACCTCAGTTAGTGCTAGGTGGAGATATTTAAACACCTGAGTTTGGCCCAGAGGGCAGGATTCTGCTCACAGACTCCCCTGAACTGAGGAGCCTCTGTGTGGGCTGGGTCCCCAGGCTCCTGTTGGTGATAGAGATGTGCTCAGCTGTCAGAGGGAGCCTGGAGAGCTGTTCAGTGGAGCAGGTGTTTGCCTCACTGCAGGTCCTGCCCTGCTCTGGCTGCCCTGACTGCGATGAGAGTTCTGAGGTGTTTCTCAGACTGAGGTGTTTAAACTCGAGTGTTTGCCTCGGTGAGGTCAACCCTGGCTGGCTGATGTGATTCAAGTGCCTAAACCTACATGCTTACACCTGACTGAAGGTCCCGCGCCATCAGCCAGCTGCCAATCCATCAGGATCAGGTTTTCCAACACGTGCTGGGCTGTATCCACCAGCCCCACGTGGATGCCTTGGCTGCAGCGCTCCTGCAACGTCAGCACTCCCACAGAGCTCCAGAGAGGTGGCTCCTGACAAGAACAGCCCCGACTCCAGGTTCCCTTCCTGAGTTTCATGACCCTGTCTTGTTCAATCAGCTCCAAGCCCAGGAGCAGGACTGCAAGCTGAGCCAGTTCTTGTTGGTTTCTTGCTTTCCCAACTCCTGGGCAATGGGGGTTGTCTCCTTTTCCAGGTGGAGCAGATGCAAATGCGCTGGGGGAGGAGGAAAGGTTGAGGAAAGCCTGAAGTGATGAATGACTGCAGTGTGCAGCCCTTTCCCAAGTATCCCAGCAATTTCTGCCCGCTTTGCTGATGGTGTGGGCGTGAAATCAGGTGGAGGAGCTTTGTTTCACACGAACTCAGCTCTCACTTGTGGACAAGCAGCGAAACAGGACTTTACACCAGGGAGGGGACGGGTGAGGGTTGGGGTTTTCCCCCCTCCCCCTCGGTGTTGAAATGTGTTCTGCACGCTCTTGTCTGACATTGTGGGATTTCTTGTGGACTTGGCGAGACACTTTGGCACACAAAGCGTGACAGCCCTTACCCAAGCCATCCCAGCTGAGCGCTATAACCAGCAACACATCTCCCCCTGTAACCCGTCACCGCTCTGAATGCTACTGTGTATTATTGGATTGCACTTGCAAAGGTCTTTGGCTGTCACAGGAATGAAGTGTGACCATTGGACAGGCTCTGCTGAAGGCTGCATTATGCATATTGTCTTTCTAAAAGTGTTTCTGGAATATCACAATTGGGCCAGGCCCCAATTCCGAGTCCATGACCTATTGCACGGTTGCACATGGGGCTCAGCAGGATTCGTGCAGCCAAATAATTAAGAACCGGATGGTCAGGAAATGGACTGCAGCCAGTCCTCTGCTGTCAGGAGGCCACAGCAGAGCCAGATGCCATCATGGGCACGGGGGGAGGTTGTTTTCTTCTGTTTTAGGTACCGTAGATGCCCAAAGGAAGGGCACTTTCTACAGTACTTTGGTCCCTTGTCAGGACCCAGCTCTGTCAAACAAACTCTGTCCTCACCTGCTGATTTAAGGGGTGGTTGTATCTTACCCATTTAAAGTCAACATAATCTAATTTTGGGGAAGGGGCAGAGTGGGAGAATTAGAAATACAAATTTGTGTTTATAATCTGTGGGCAAAATGTGGGCTTTGTGTGGCTGTCCAAATAACATCTCTGCTCATGTGTTGCCCATGGAGGTACCCCAGGTAAATCTCTCTCTGGAGAAGCAGAGATGGAACATTCCAATGCTGTTTCAAGTAGATGGATGTTGTTTTGTGCCGTGAAACTTCTTTATTGCATTGATTTGAAAAGAATTGGATCCTTTGTTTGGCATCAGTCAGTTGATGATGCTAAACTAAGATTGCTTCTTCTTGTACTTGGGTTTGGGGTCCTGTGGTATGGAGAAGGTTCCTATCATCCACATTTCTGTTCTGGAGCATGTGCCACCCCACCTCTTTCTGTTTCTTCCACTTTTATGTCTTACCTACTTATTACTGACAAAGATAAATAGGTCTTAAAATATGTATTAATCTCTTAGTTTTAGCACAATTTCAGATTTCTATCTACACAATGAGTGGCAGCACTGGACAATCTTTGTGCACCTTTCTAGTATCTTTAATTAGCCAATTAAGCGAAGTTTTTGCAGGTGAATGTCATACTCTGGGAACTGAGATCCTTTTGAAGTATTTCCTGTAGGATGTGTTTTGAATGTCATACTCTGGGAACTGAGATCTTTTTGAAGTATTTCTTGTAGGATGTGTTTTCTGTCTGATTGCAACAGATGTATTGTCATCAACTTTGTGTCCCTGAAGCATCTTCTAGAAAATATCATGTTTTACTTGATGCTTTGATGACTGATTCTCTTTGGGGCCATGTGTGTGTCTGCAGGTCATCAAAGCCGGTGTGGAGACCACCTGCAAATGCCACGGCGTGTCCGGCTCCTGCACCGTCCGGACGTGCTGGAGGCAGCTCTCCCCCTTCCACGAGATCGGCAAGCAGCTGAAGCAGAAGTACGAGACCTCGCTCAAGGTGGGCAGCACCACCAACGAGGCCACGGGGGAAGGCGACATTTCCCCCCCTAAAAAATCCATCCCCGGCCACAGCGATCAAATCCCAAGGACTACGGACCTCGTCTACATTGACGACTCCCCGAGCTTCTGCCTGATGAGTCGCTATTCCCCCGGCACCTCGGGACGGAAGTGTTACAAGGACAAGAACTGTGACAGCATCTGCTGCGGCCGGGGCCACAACACGCAGAGCCGGGTGGTGACGCGCCCGTGCCAGTGCCAGGTGCGTTGGTGCTGCTACGTGGAGTGCAAGCAGTGCACCCAGAGGGAGGAGGTTTACACCTGCAAGGACTGACACGACCCGCGGCTTCTGCTGCACTTGGGCCAGCTTGGAGAACTGCCTATGGAGACAAACAGGGTTTGATTGACCTTCTGGCATCTGGAAGCTATGTTGAGACATAAGCACTTTGTAGGGTACAGGTGACCCAGCTGTGTTGCTGTTTTGTTTTGGGGTTTTTTTTGTTTTTGTTTTTTTTTTTGTTTTGTTTATCCTGTAGACTGAATTTTCATGAGGTCCAACCATGTGGAAATAAGTGCCTGTCACACTGGGGTTAGACACCAGTTGACCTTCACCTTCGTCGTCTACGTAGTTTGACGGATCATTTCTCCTTGGAACGTTGTTTCAGCCATCCTCCATGAACTCCTGGGCTAAGAGATTCCCTTTGGCATGAATATCTTGTACTTCTTTATTCCTGGAGCTCACCCAACTGCTCAGAGAGCTGAGCAGATACAAAAGATCTTTCCGCTTCAAGTGCGGTGGTGCCAGAAGTGGACATTTATTTCTTCTAAAACTCAAGAGGGATTTGTAGGGAATAATGGGTTCTTCCAGTGGAGTTTCTGCACATGGAGCAAACCAGGCTCTGACAAAGAGACCCACTGGGAGCATCAGCTCTTTAATGACAGCTCCGTGTCCGCCTGCATCGTCACCAGTACAGCTCGGAAACGTTGGGTCCACCACACTGCAGACAGAAATAGATCCAAGAAAGAGGTTGGGAAGACAGCAGAACACCAGATGTGCCTGTCCCCTTCAGTCCAATCCCATTCTTTATTTAAAACAATTCACCCAAATGCAGGCTCTTTAGCACTATCGCTGTCTTAAATTGAATTTTTTTTTAAACCACTAGATACTTTTGTTTCATTTTCACTTCGCGCATGATTTATTTTTCTCTCCTCTTCCCACCTCTTGCCGATGGAGGTCAACCTGTGGTAACTGCTTCAGAAATCCCAACTGGAACTCGTTGAGTTGAATTTGGACGTGTTTCTCTTGAGTAGGACAAGAGGAATCCGAGTGCCTCTTGGAACCCGGGGCTGTCTTGCCTTGTGGAGCAGCCGTTTTGGCCTGGATCAGACCTCTGGAGGAGCTGACTTTTCTTTCCTAGGTCATCATTCCATTTACTCTAAACCATGGCAGTGGTACATGACACAAGCTGTATGTAAAGCCCTATGCCCTTAAGATGATTTTGGTTTGTTTTTTTTTAACCACTAGATCGAGAACTGTACTTTAAAAAACACACCTGCTAAATCCTAACAAACTCATGGATTTGGAATAACCAATCGACACAGAGACAACCTGAGAGAAGCCAGAAATTTGACTGCAGGGGTTGATCACTCCAACGCTGTGAAACACATGACAACCTCCAGCATTTCTTTTTTGCTTGGAAGAGGAGATTTACAATCCAGGACTTGGTGTGCCAATATTCTTCGTATAAAAGTGGATTGGAGGCAGCCAGGGAATTACCTGAATGAAGATTTCTAAGGAAAAAATGGGGAGCAGAGGGTGTTTTGTTTGATTTTTGGTAGCAATTTTTGATTGTCCAATAGTAGCAATTTCCACTGAGTTTCTATAAGCCATTGATCTGGTGTTCAAAAGAGGAGATTCTCAAACATTAGTAAAAATTAGTAGAAGAAAAAGAGCAATTTCCCAAGATGAACCGTTATTTTTCAAAGTATTTTTTTCCTTATTTTTATTTAATTTTAATTTTTTTCGCCTAAATTGTAGCCACTAATATTTAAGCTGTTCATATGCATCTACTGGGAAGAGAAAAGATAGATTTGGGGTTTTCTTAGTAACAAATACTGACAGTCCAGCCTGGCTCGTTGGCATCAAATCTTGAGGAGAGGCAAGGGGAGGAACAGGGTGTTGCTGTTTAATAGCACCATGGCTGTGCAGAGTGAAGCAAAATGTCTCTTTTTTGGTGTTTCCTTATTTGCTGTACAATTTGGAGGTTGGGATAGTGCTGGAGGAGTGAAAGTGGAATCCACATGTGGAATTCCCACCTTCCACCCGAGCAAAGCACCAGGAAGGACTCACAGCTTTTGGGAAAGTCACCCCTAAGCAGTTTATCTAATGGTTTAAAAAATAAATCGCCTAGAAACCTATTATTCAGTGTGTATATATAGATATGTATGCACACCTTGACACATAAATATATATATATATATAAATATTGAACATTTATTTATTGTAAAACCCTTCAGAAGGACCTTCTTATGGTTTCAATGTGGTATTATGTTAAATTCTCTTTCTCCCTCTGTCTCTCTCTCTCACACATATGTGCAAACTCACTGTTACATTTTTGTGTGTTCTAGAATAGCTCTTCCCCTTCAAAGTAAAGCCAGATCCAAACCTGCTCAAAACAGGAACTTTGGGGTCTGAATTACTATTTCTGGCACCATTCTTTCTTTTTTTTTTTTTTAATCTGTTCTTAATTAAAGGATGGGCCGCAATTTATGTGCATTATTATTATTATTAATAATTATTATTATTATTATTGTTATATTTAAACCATGGGCCTCATTTTCCTTCTTCTCACTGGTGTCTCTGTCTCCGTTGACCTCGCTGGAGTAACTCCACATTGCACTGGTGTGAGAGGAGAATGAGTCCCTAGAAGCAGAAGAGAGGGGAGTGTTGGCATGGATATCCTGGCCAAAAAAAATTCCAGGATGGGATGGGATGGGGTAGGGAAGCTTGGTGTGTTCAGCAGTGTCGGGGAGAGAGAGATGGGTGGGAAATAAAGCAGATTGTCCAAGCTTGTCTAGAAGGAAGCAGCAAAGAGTGAATGAACTACTGAGTGAAAGAGCTCTTCTGTGTATTATAACTCACGCACTGAAGCCTGGATGCTTTCTGTAAGTATTTAAAAAAAAAGAAGACAAAAAAGAAAAAAAAAGACAAAAAATAATTGCAAAAAAATTAATAACAAGAAAAAAAAAGCCACCACAAATTGTATTTATGTTCATGTGGATATAGTACTTGCCTGTTATATATTGTAAATAGCAAGGTTTATTCTCCTGTGGTTAAAAAAAAATTATAAATAACTAAATAGTAGCGAGGCACATGTGTTAAATGTATAGGCAGTGTATAAAATATACTAACACTCTGAAATCAGGAGAACTTGTCTTCTTGGCCTTTTGACCTAGGGTGGTAAAACAAATGTGGGTTATTTTTCTTCTCCCCCCTGCACCATGCTGTGGGTGTGTTTTGGGTGGGGGGTCTTTAGTTCCAGCGTTTTCCAATGTTTGCCTTTATCGTTGAAGAAGGAATTGGGGCAAAAGCCTCCTTTTGGAAAAATCCAGTGGAGCTTAAGTAGGAACTGGGAGAAAATCTGTCAAACCATCCCAAAACCCTTTGGAGTGCTAGGCCTGGGTTTTCTTATGGTGAGAGATGTGTTGGAGTTGAATTAACTCATGGAGTATGAGTGCTACTCCATCCACAAGTCTGGAAAACCCTAATTAAGAGACTGGGAACTCCTGTATAAAACACTGGGGAGTGTCCTGTAAAACCCTTTTTGTCCCAGCTGGATTAAACTGGATTTTTCCAGAGAGGCTGATTCTGCCACCACACCATTGGATCTCCGGTGCAATTCAGTGAAATTGCTCGGTTTTGTAAAACTACTTCAACAGTGGATTTGGGTCCCCGAACTTTTTCATGGTGTCATTTCATATATATATATATAAATATTAAAAAAAAAAAGTGCAAAGCAACTTTCCCCCTTTTTCTTATCCCCAGAGAAACAGGATTTTGCTCAGATGTAACTGGAGAAGGACAGATGGGTGGAGGGGAGATCTCTGGTTCCTGACTCCCTTTCACCCCCTGTCCCCGCAAAAGTGTCAAAGTGTTGGTTCTCCTAAGCTGATCCAGCCAGATCAGTTTTGGGGTGGGGGGGTGCAACCATTATTTATATAACTTTTTTATTAAGTTTTTTAAAAAGAGAAGTTAGGTGATGGAAGAATATTTTTATTGAATAGTGCATTTTAGTTATGTCAGAAATATAAAAAAAATATATATAATATTTTTGTAAACAAGGCAAACTGAAAACGTTTGCTGTTTTATATTAGAATTTTCTATTAAAAGAAATAAAACCCCACAGAAATAATTGTTGCACCCGTCATCTGTTTTTTAACAAGCTTCTATTCTGTGTGACTGACTCATTTATGCCAGATGTGGAGAAATGCAAAACAAGTCCTAAACATTATGTTCTCCTTATCTTCCAGTTATCAAAAACTGCAGTTGGTGAAAACAAGCAGTGCTTAATCAAAGGGGATTTTTAATTATTATCATTATTAATGCTAAATTGAAGAATGAGGAGCTTGTAATGGAAATATAAAAAAATCTACCCCAAAATTTCAAGTTTACCCTTTTTTAGCTGAACATCCTGGTTTTGAGATGGGTCTGGATGGAGGAAATCCCAAATCTATTTGCAGTTATCAGGGATTTGCCATTGAGCTCAGCTGGCTTGGGAAGAACGGCTCTTAAAAAGGTGGTTGGGGAAAATAAAATGATAATCTGAGTACTTTGGAAGGTTAAATGAAGAGGACCAAATTCCAGGCTTGATCCAACACAAGCAACTTTTATCTATTTGAATGGGGCAGTATAAAACTGGGGAGCTGGGAATTCCATCTACTGTGATTCAGGAAGTTTGTCCATCACCTTGGGAAGCAGGGAATGATTTATGGACCCTCTGTTTTCTTAAGAACTTTCAGGATTGCTGGTTTTGAGACCTGAGCAGGGGCTAAAATAATTTCTGAGGAGATTTTGCTGTCAAGCAGCTCGTTGACATCTGCCTTCCTTCAGGCCAGGTCTGGAATTCCTTTGTCCGCGGTTTTTCAGCTGCCCTGTTTTAGGGAACATACAGTCGGGTGTTTTGGCTGGGGTAGGCTTGGATGAGACCCCAGATGAAGGGACAGATTTCTCAAGGGTACTTTCATGGAGTAGATGCTGCTTAAGGTGATTTTCTGGTGGATTATGGTGCCTGTGAAAAATTCCTCAGTTGATGCTGCAGTAAAATCCGGTCTGTTCTGTACCCTGTGGAACAGGTGCAGTAAAGCTCCTCATTCCCAGTTTATCCAGCTCTACGGGCACATCTGTTGGGTTGAGTCTGGCTTCCGTGGCCAGCTCATCCTGGATTTCAGTTTTTAGGGTGCTAATTAGGTGATGACTTTTAGAAAGAGACGTTTTCCCACAAGAAATGCAAGATGTGGCCTTTCTGGACCACATCGCTCAGTATGGCACAGGATCGGGTCCAGAGGAACCATAGGAACCATGGAATGTTTGGGGTTGGAAGGGGTCTTCAAGATCCATCTCATTCCAACCTCCTGGTTGAATCTGTTCAACCCCCTGAAACCTGGTCATGGATATTAGCACTGAATAGCTTTTAGATTTATTTTTCACTAACTAACATTGGATTTGACCAAATTATTCACAAGCAGAATATT
The DNA here is from genome assembly GCA_035048045.1 of Chlorospingus semifuscus. Taxonomy (NCBI): domain Eukaryota; kingdom Metazoa; phylum Chordata; class Aves; order Passeriformes; family Passerellidae; genus Chlorospingus; species Chlorospingus semifuscus. The sequence goes on along the minus strand of JAWWMS010000120.1, from coordinate 2,013,093 downwards.
TCTGAATAGAGCAAATAAAAGAAAAAAAGGGAATCTTGAGGCTTTGTGGGTGGGGAGGAAAGGAAAATGGATTTGGCAACACAGTTTTACTCTGCCTTCCTGTAACTACAATTCCTCAGGTGCAGGGAGGGAGTGGGGAGTGAGGCCAGAAATTATGCAGACACATCGACTTCACCTGTCAGGGGAAACATCGGAATTTTCGCTTTCTCTCAGTTGTTGCTGAGTGTTTTCAGAAATGGGATAAAACCCTTCTAGCACTGGTCAAGATGACCCAAAAGGCCAGGAGATGACTTCCTTCAGGGGTGTTGGGAGAGGTGTTGGCACTGATGTGGGTCTGGAATCATCTCCCTTGGGAAAGGAGCCCCTGGTCTGCAGCTCTGGGGCACCTCTGGAAGGTGCTTGGCCCATGTGGAGGTGCCAGTTTTCCCTGCTGACAGTAGAAGGGGATAAAGACATCCAGCTTAGTAGAGGTGAGATTGAATTCAGGAAAATCAGGAGATGTGTGGATAATCCTTCCAGCTCCCCTTGAGCATGGATCCATCTGAAACACCAATCACCAAACCAGCCCAGGAATTTCCCTTGGACCACCCCACCTTTTTAATTTGAAGCAGGAATGTAAAGTCTAGGATTTGTTTTGCACACCTGGGATGGCATTTCCTTTTAAAGGGAGGTGGGAATACTAACATGAAGGATTAGTATTTTTCTTGTTTTTCTTTTTGTTTTGTTTTGTTTATTTTCCAATGTCTTATGGGAGCCTAAGTTATTTTTCTCTACCTCATATGTACAGCTTGTAGGTATAAATCTGATTCTGAGTGACTGTTGAGAATGTATTTAAGTTATTTAACATCTTTGTATAACAAGAAAAAAGAAAAAAAAGCAAGAACAAATGAAACAATAAATGTATTTTAAATTATACTTGAAGCGTGCTCCTATTTCTTCACATCTGTTGGAAAAGTCTTTGTACAGTGGTTGTGGGAGATCCTTCCTTCAGCCTTATTCATGAACATAAGCCTGGCCTTGGGGCTAATTTAAGCCCCAGAAGTGGTACCCTGAGCTGGAGAAATGCCTCTCCATCCATTGCAAATGACATCATTAAACAAACTCAGGAGGCTGAAGGACTCCATCGGCTTCCCATGGGATTCCATGGTCATCATACTTTGCTGGAGAAGTCAGGATACCTTGGCAGAGTGTCCCTGTCAGGATGTGATTCCAAAATAACTGCCTGGAGCTCAGAATAGGTTGGACGTGGCCAAATTTAGTCTGGGGGAATGACAATAATTTAAAAACCTGTTGTTATCCCAGGCTCTGACTTGCTTGACGCGTTGATGTCAACGTGTCCTTGCCTGGCACGTTGTCTTGCTTGATTAAATGTCCTTTTCTTAACAATGGACCTCTGGAGCTGTTCAGCTCCTCATTGCAGCTGAGCTTTAAATACCCAGAGTTGGGAGGGACCCACGAGGATCATCCAGTCCAACAATCCCACCCTGGGTATCCCTGAGAGGATTTTCCAAACCCTCCTGGAGCTGGGGCAGCCTTGGGAATGTGTCCATTGCCTGGCGAGCCTGGGCAGTGCCAGCACCCTCTGGGAGAAGAAAATTTCCCTGATATCCAACCTAAACCTTGGAACAAGTACATCTTTAAGGTCCCCTCCAACCCAGACCATTGTATGATTCTGTTACTTTGAAAACTCTCACTTGTGTCTCCAAAGGGTTTCCAAAGTCCCTTTGCCTTTCCAACTCCCTCCTTCCCATGCACACAACATTCTTGCATTTATTCATTTATTTTACCTTCCAGTCCCATTTCCTGCTGTGGGAAAAGCACCCAGGCTTTTTAATCCACCCCTTCAGAGCTGGTTCCTTTACACAGAATCAGTGCTGTCATCCTCAGACAGAAATGCTGGAGCTTTACCCAGGATTGTGCTGGTGTTGGGATGGTGTCCCACTGCTGTTCTCCTCACAGATGATTATTCACCCAAGGAATTGTTCATTAAATCAGTGAAAACTCTGACACAGCTCCAGCCTTTCCCCAGTCACAGGGAGCAGAGATCAGAGCTGCCCTTCCATTCCCAGAATTCCCAGAATGATCAGGTTGGAAGAGACCTTCAAGACCATCGAGTCCAACCCAGCCCCAACAGCTCAACCAAACCCTGGCACCCGGTGCCACATCCAGGCTTTGTTAAACACACCCAGGGATGGGGACTGCACCACCTCCCCGGGCAGCCATTCCAGAACTT
>JAWWMS010000120.1:1955009-1966790 GCA_035048045.1 Chlorospingus semifuscus | reverse complement strand
TTTATTTTTATTTTTATTTTTATTTTTATTTTTATTTTTATTTTTATTTTTATTTTTATTTTTATTTTTATTTATTTGTATTTCATTTGTGCCACTTTTACTGAGGACAGAGGTTCTCCGGACCCCAAATCAGACTTGCCAAGCCCAAGAAGACAAAGCCAGGCTTATGTTGACAGCATGGAAAGAGGGAAAGAGGGAGAGAGGGAAAGAGGGAAAGAAGGAAAGGGAGAAAGAAGGAAAGAGGGAGAGAGAAAAAGAGAGAAAGAGGAAAAGAGGGAAAGAGGGAGAGAGGAAAAGAGGAAAGAGGGAAAGGTGGAAAGAGGAAGAGAAGGAAAGAGGGAAAGAGGGAGAGAGGAAAAGAGTAAAAGAGGGAGAGAGGGAGAGGGGGAAAGAGGGAGAGAGGTGAGGGGGAGAGAGGTCCTGCTCCACCTCCTCCCCATCAGCCCAGCCCAGGTTTTACCGTTCCTTGCCTCTTTATTTTCCTTGCAGGAAGGGCTGGAGAGCTCCCCACACATTTTTGTTCCCTCTGCCCCTGCCTGGGCTGGCAGGAGGGGTTGCTAAGCGCTCATTGTGAGTGTTTGTACACACTCGCACCAGGTTACCGCGAAAATTTGGGAAAGACTCAGCCTGGAGGTGACGTTTTCATGGATACAAGGTGACTCCCTGAGCAGTTTTCCAGGGGTGCAGGGAAATTCTCACTCTTTGCAAACATCAATAGGATTTAATTTTTTTTTTTTTTTCAGATAATGCCAGTATTTTTGTTGTTCTTACAGCCTGCCCTATGACAAGACATCAGCAGGGATTGGGAAAAATCCTGCTTGGAGTAAAAGTGAGAAGAAGCTGTGCTTTCAAGGGCTGCACATCATTAAATAAATTCATTTGCATCACCCAGGGACAGGGAGGGGGCATGGAGAAATTTTATCCCTGCCATTTGTTTGGAAATTGGGAGCGGATGCAAACCAAGCCCCTCTCTCGGGTGCTCTCAGCCTGGAAGAAACCAAAACCCCCACCCACCCAAACCTGACTCCAGTGCTGCTTTCCAGGGGTGTCTCAGCAGCTCTGGAAAATCCTAATTCCAGTGTCTTTAAGAGCTGGACTGGGAGACGGGAAGGGATTCTCAAAACACAGGCTCCTGGAGCCACGACAGGACTGAGTGTGAGAGAGGTTCAGGGGAAGTCTTAAGCAGCAGGAGGGCAGAACAACAGCCCTGGTGCTGTATCCTGATCCTGCTCCAGTGGATTTACAGCTGGTTCCTTTCCTGGAATGAGAAGATTAGGATCGCTGGAGCTGCGTGTGCGTCTTCCAGCAAGGAGAAGTAGGTATGCAGCAGCTGTAAAAATAAAGAGCCCTCTCAGGCCGTCGTAGTAAAAAGGTTTGGAAGCTGTTGAAAGTGGGGTGGGGTGGGAAAATCCTCAAATTTCCTACCTTTTCTTTTTTTCCTACCTTTTCTTTTTTTTTCCCCCCTTTTTTTTTTTTTTGGGTATTGTGAATTTTAGCCTGCGAGTTTTGAACTTGGTTTGAAAGAATAGAAAGAGATTTTTACGAAATTGGGGGGAAGGTTTAAAATTACAAAAAGGCTTCAATACTTCCTTGAACACTCACAAAAATCGGGTGATTTTTGTCTTTTTGGTCTCATTTTGCTTTTGTCTCATCTTGCTGCCTTTCCCAAGAGCCCTGCTGGTGTTGGAGGGCCTGGCTGTGGGGAATCTAGGCCACAAAACCTGATGAGAGGAATTCCAGAGCAAATTGACAAGGCTGGGTTGGGTGCTTGGTTTTGTGGTTGGTTCAGCTCATATCCATGATTTGGTAGCTGAAAACCCATGGGAATCGTGGCAGGAGAACTCAGGTGAGCAGGGATTGCCCACCTGTGGCTGAACTTGTGATTCCCACTGAAGGAAGCAGAGTGGAATCATGGAATCATTGAGGCTGGCAGAACCCTCCAAGATCCTCACCCAGCAGTGCCAAGCCCACCAATAACCCATGTCCCCAATTGCCACACCCACAGACCTTTTGGACACTTCCAGGGTCGGATTTTATCTCCCAATGGGGAGAGATGACACTGGGATAAATGAGACCCCTTTTTTTTCTGGATCTGGATGACTGGCACCGCCGCAAACATTCCTCCCAGTCCAGATCCAGAATCAGAGGATTCCTCCTACCTGGGGAGGTCCCCAGCCCACGTGCTCCAGGGAATGGGATGGTGCCTCCAAAGCTGCCAGGCAATGCAGGTTTTCTTGGGATAACCAAAACACAGTGGTGTCCATCATTAATTTACTGATTTTTCTGGTGCAATTAGGCTTTTCTGGAATTTCACATTTAGGTGAGTTTTCTGGAATTTTACATTTAGGTGAAACTCCCCTACCTAAATGCAAATTCTTAATTCCAAACCCCTGAATTTCCTCATTTGATACCAAAACCAGGGAGGAACTACAGGGAAAGCAGAGTGGACTGAAATGGTTTCTTCTCAGAGAAGAAAAAAATTAATAAAATTGTTCAATAAAAAATTTTCATTAAAAATGTTCATAAAATTTTCATTTTATGAAAATACCCCGCTTGCCTATCAGTAAGTGAAATGTGTCAATGTCTTTACACACTGAGGTGAAATTATTAATTGTGAACTTACTGGCTTGCTTATTCTAATTTTGAGTCCCCTGGGCCTCTTCTCCCTCTTTTTTACCTCTGGATGTGCTCACTTGAGCAATTCCTTCCAGGAAGTTTCTCCTTCCAGGAGGGTGCTCCTGGTTCTGAGCTCCATGAGGCTCCACATGGGCAGGAGGACACCACAGCACGTGGTTTTCTTCCTCTCATCCTGGTTCCATTTGTTTTTTGAGAATGGAGGTTGATATCCTGACTCAAATACACATCCAGAACCTCTCCTGACTCCCAAAATGCCATCTTCTAAAGGAAAAATATTCATAATAACACTTAGGGAAAGCTGCCCTTGCAAAGTTTCTCGCTGACTTGTGTCAGCAAGAAATCAGTTTATTTTGGGAATTTCCATGCTGTCCCAAAATTCCATGTTAAAATTCCTGATTAATCTTCTTACAACATTATTAATCAACATTTCTTTTAAATACACAAGGACAATACTGGAGTTTGCAGAATTATTTGTTGTGCAAAGACTTCCCCCCGCCCCTTGCTTTATAACTTTTCACAGCCCCTCACAGAATTTGTTGAGCAACCCCTGAGATTCGAGGCTGGTTTGGACTCAGTCCTAGAAAACAAGCCAAGTAGGATAAATAAAATAAAACATCTGGAAGTCTAGCCATCAGAATATCATCAGATATCCTCTGATTCCGAGGGTATCTTGTGTATGGAAGGTAATAATCTGAGGCATTGGGCTGTTCATAACACATAACTCTCCCAAAGAATGTGGAATGAGACACGAAATAATGTTGATCTGTGTTGATTGTCTCGAAAATTTACTGTGGAAAATCATGAGGTCTGTAATGAATAGTTGGATCGCTCAAACAAATGTCTGTGCCAATAAAACCTAAACATATATTTAAAAAACAAAGATAACAGAAGTCAGTCTCGCTGAGCAGAGATGGAGGGAACAATGTGAAGGATAAACACTGTTGAAAGGGGGGAAAAGGCAAATAAGGTTCTAATTAGGGGGAGGGACCGAATAGATTACACAGAAAAAGATAAAAGCGAGGAAACCTAATTGGAAACACAGCAGTGTGGTATCAAACAATCCAAAATATGTTATCTGGGACAAGTGGGGGTTTGGATCTTTCCACAGCGAGGAAAAAGGTTGATGCTCTGGAGTTTAGGAGACAGGAAGCAGAGAGAAGAAAAAATATTAGTCAGGACGAAAATCCCATTTCCCAAATTGAGAAAGGCCATGCAACCCTTCCTCCATGTGGAAAACTGCAATTTCTTCCTCAATCCTCATGGAAATACAAGAGCCCAGAGTGATGTTCCATGTCCAAGGTGCTCATCAAGGACCTGCTGTTTCTTCAGGTCTTTCAGTGCTGGTGGAAGCAGAACCCAAAGCTCAGCCTGGCTTCTGCTCCCACACCATCTCTCCATGGTGGCCCAGGAACAAAGAGTATTCACTGAATTTATTAACTATGATATTAACTATGGACACTTCATGGAGTGGCAGCAGGAAAGATCAGTGGGGTGTTGGCTGGAGATGGTGAAAGAGATGGAGAAAGGATGAGAGAAAGATGGAGAATGGATGGAAAAGAGATGGTGAAAGGATGGAAATGGACTTCTTGTTCAGTTTGGGATGGTGTCTGAACAGACACCTTATCAGGGGCTTTGAGGATCCCTTTGGGACCAAACCCTAAATCCAGATTCTGAGGAAGGATGGACAACAGAAGAAGCAGGAAATTGCACTCTGAGATTATGGAACCCATGTTGATCTTATGTGCTGCACCTGGAGGCTGGATTAAGTTTGTTCTCTGGAATATGTTTGTTCTCTGAAATATGTTTGTTTTCAGGAATATGTTTGTTTTCTGATATAGGTTTGCTTTCTGGAATATGTTTTTTCTCTGGAATATGTTTGTTCTCTGGAATATGTTTGCTTTCTGGAATATGTTTGTTCAACCCCCAGCACTCTGTGGAATTTTCCTCTGTGGTGTCCTCGTTGCCAGATTCAGAATAAAAAGCACAAAAAAAGGGGTCAATTTCCCCCCAGATTCTTTATATTTAAAGAGAAGGGAAGATACCAGATCTTGGAAAACTCCCTGGTTAATATTGACGGCCTTTCCTTACTTTCTTTCTCCCAGGTTGTGATTTCCTTGAATTAAGGCTCCAGCTTTGGATTTTGATCCACTGAAAGTGAGCAGAGGTTCATGAGACCCTGCAGGTGCCCACAGCAGTGGGTTCTTCCTTTGAAGGGACGTGCACAGATTGGGAAAGTTGTTTTGTAAAAAAAGAAAATCCCATTTCCAAACAGCTCCAAGCTGGATTGATTGGGATGCGCGGCCACACTCGGCAAATTCCCCCCTTGTCGAGGATGCTCCTCATGGATTTGGCTGCTCCCTCTCCAACCAGCCCTGCCAGCAGTGCCAGCTCCTCAGGAATTTCCAGCACAGGCATATTTGTGGTCATTTCTCCTCGTTTCACAGGGCCTTGCTCGGCAGTACTTGGAACATGTTGGCCTTGTGGATTTCTGGCAGGAGGCTGGAGAGTTGTGATCCCTCTAGGAACAGTCTGTCTGTCTGTCTGTCAATTCTATCTGTATTTTGAGCAAGCTCAGCTGTGCCTGGGATGGGCCTTTCCTTCTCAGGGATGCCCATCCAAAGGCCCATCCCTTCTCTGAGAAGCAGCTGCCCTGGTTTTCCTGATTTTACTTTTATTTTAGTAAGCAGGACCATGGGATCATCTTTGCCATGAGTCCCCCTCAGCCTGGTCCATAGATAGCTTGCTCCTGGAGAAAAGCTGCATTTTTAATCTTTTAAAAAGGAAATATATTCAAAATGTTGAATGTGGCCTTCTCTGCTCTGCTATTCATAGCAGAAGTGTCACAGATGCTTTTCACTCCTTCCCTCTTCTTCCTTTTCCCCCAAAATCTTGATGAATAAACAAGAAATATGAAAAAGAGGACAATTTTAGCCTTGCTTAATGTGTTTTGAGGGTCAGTGAATAAAACTTCCCAGTGCAGTTCACAGCACCTCTGGTTTTGTAAAAAGATCTGATTAATAATGTGGAAATAAAAGTTCACTGTTCTGTTCACCCCATGATGGCACCAAGTGACCCAACCACCCCAGACCTGACAAAAAAACCCCAACGAGCCAATGGTGAAACATCTCTAAATAAGGAGAGAAAAGACGGATTCTAAAAATGAACGATGCCTCATCTCAGCATGTGGGAAAACTCTGAGGTTATTGCTGGGGGCCAAAATATAAAAAGCAGCTCTCCATATGTTCTCTTGATGGATTTGAAGCAGGGGACCGAGCTGTGGTTGAGGTTTGCAGCTCAGATATGGAGTGATACAGTCACAGAAAAATTTGGCACGGCAGCCGAAGGTCGGGAGCGGCGGTGCAGACACAAATGGAAAGTTGGGAGGCAGGACAAAGGTTAGGAAGCAGCAAAGGGATCAAACAGCCTCAGGAGCAAGACCTGAATGCAGCATCTGGGGTGTCTCATCTGTGTACTGTTCCCAGCAGGAGATGGGATGGAGTTTGTTTTTTGGATGTTTGAAAAAATTTATCCACGGAAAAGGTGGTCAAGCACTGGGCCAGGTTGCTCAGGAAAGGGGTGGAATCACTGTCCTTGGAAGTGCTGAAAGATTCATGGACAAGGTTCTTGTCCATTTCTGGACAAGAAATGATCTATTGGTGGACGTGGTTGGGTTCGATGATCTGAGTGGTCCTGTCCAATCTTCCTGATTCCATGGTTGTCCCCTCATGGTTCATCCCCTCTAAGCTTTTCCCAGATTCCTGGTGGGAATCCATCTTTTCTCTCCTTATTTTTAGCACTGGATGAGGCTGCCCAGGGAAGTGGTGGAATCACTGTCCTTGGACAAGGTTCTTGTCCATTTCTGGACAAGAAATGATCTATTGGTGGACGTGGCAGCGCTGAGGCAGTGGTTGGGCTCGATGATCTGAGTGGTCCTGTCCACTTCCTGATTCCATGGTGGTCCCCTCATGGTTCAGCCCCTCCAAGCTGAGTTTTCCCAGATTCCTGTTGAGAACATGGATTCCCGGTGGGAATCCATCTTTTCTCTCCTTATTTTTAGCACTGGATGAGGCTGCCCAGGGAAGGGGTGGAATCACTGTCCTTGGAAGTGTTAAAAGATTCCTGGACAAGAAATGCTTTATTGGTGGATGTGATTGGCCTTGATGATCTGGGTGGTCCTTTCCAGCCTTCCTGATTCCATGGTTTTCCTTTCATGGTTCAGCCCCTCCAAGCTGAGTTTTCCTGGATTCCTGGTGGGAATCCCTCTTTTCTCTCCTTATTTTGGTTTGCCAGGCTCCCTCCAAGTCCCTGCATGTGGGAATCTCAATCACCTGATTGTCTCCCTTCCTTCCCATTCCCAAGACAATTTTCCCTGGAAAATTGTCCGTAAGATGGAGCAATTCAGGTCAGAGGAGGTTTCAGCTCACCTTTTCCAACCTCATGCTCAAAGCAGGGTCAGAGATGAGGAGAACTCATGGGTGGGTGGATAACCTCTCCCCTTACACCCAGTTTTTGTGAAAGAATGATGAAAAAGGACCCTGGAAATGGTTTTTCATCTGACATTGAGGGATGGCCTTTCATGAGCCAAGCAGGGTGGCGTGCCACTGGTCACCTCGAGCCCTGGGACAAGCAATGATGTCAGGCTGGCAGAATTTGTTTGAGCCTCTGGAAAAGCCACTGATTTCAAAATGACCCAAAGCTGTGAAGAAGGGCCCTTGTTTCTCTTGTTCCAGGGATTCTGAGTTCAGCATTGCTCATCATTTACAGGGAATGGAATCAAAAGATGGAATTCTGAGAACAGAGTGACTGATCCAGAGCTAAATTAGAGATAAAGAACAGTGCTGGTGCTGAAGACAACACTAGGTAAGTCTGGCTGCTCTAGGAAGTGGTTTCAACGTCTCCACTGCTACAAAATTACTTTTTTTGGTGTCTTTTTGCACCATCTGAAGTGTGCAATTGCACCATCCTTATTCTCTGAGTCAAAACTGGGGTTGATATAAAGGAAAGAGGAGGTGTAATGTTCATTTCAGTCGATATTACCCATCTAAAATTAGATGTCTTATATAAAATATTTTAAAATATTTTTATATGTTTTCCTTTAGAGGGCAAATTATCTGATTCCAGAGGATCCTGCCATAAATGAATCCATGTCAGAGGATCATTCTGAGGATTAGGAATGGAAAAGGGGTGAATCAAAGTGAGCTAAATACTTCATTTCAGAATATTACCTCTGATCTGCAAACCTGTTTTGCTGAGAATTCTTTTCCAACGTTAAAGCAGTAATTTACTCAGCAATAACAATGACAGAAACCTCCAAATTAGTTAATTATTAGGCCTTGGACACTCCAGATTCTGATATAAACTAATTTTCCCCTTTGAAGCTTATGATTTTTATTCCCTGCTCTTGATCACAGGCTTCTCACTGGGAGCAGATGAGGCTTCAGGATTAATTACCAGGCTTAGTGTGATGGGTGCCCTTAATGACTCCTGCTCAGTGATTTTTCCAACTTTGTTAACTCCCCTTGACGTCCTGACCTGCTTCTCCCAGCTCCACGAAGCTGCCACATCTCCTTGGATGTCTGTCTTTGCAGAGAGCCCTAAGAATTCCCTGAGGCTGAGTTATCAGCTGGTTTTCATCTCATTTCCATATTTTTTATTATTATTAATTTTTTTTTTTGTTTTCCTGCCGCCCCTGCTTTCCCGGGCTTTTGTTTAGATCCAGAAAAATGAATAAATATCCCAGCAAAAGGCATTCCTGGAAGGTTGGGGTGCATGGAGCCACAGGAGCCATTAAAAGTGTCTGCAGGGCACAGTTCCCAGGCCGTGCAGGTGGGGGTGGGATTTCTCTCATTTTAATATCAGATGTCTGCAAATTATTGAAGTCTGTGCAAGTCACTCAATTCTTGCCTTTACAGCCTCCAGACACCCCTTCCCTCCCTGACCTCCAGCTTCAATTTCATTCAAGGCCTCTAGAAACCTGTTAGAAAGAAAAATAAAAGCAGAGCCAACCAACCCAAACACCCCAAATGGGTTTTCCTTCGCAGCAGGTAGAATTTGAAGGCTGTCAGACAGGGCTGTCTCTGAGCATCTCAGGGATTTTTTAAAATCTATTTTACTTCCAGCTGCTCTCTCCTCTCCAAATTTTCCTCACCAGAGACTCACTTAACCCCAGCCCATTACAGCTGACTTAAAGCCCTGCAAAGTCAAATAAAGAGCAGCCACATTTTCAGCAAAGTAGGGTCAGTTCTGGTTTAATTCAAAATGGAAAGCCAGGTGCTCTAAGTGCGCTTTGCAAGAGGGGGTTAAGTTACAAAAATAAACTTCCTCGCACTGGCACAAGCCCGTGGAGAAGGAGCGAAAGAAAAAATTATGCTCATCCAATTCTATAGAGCTTGGCAGGAGATGGGAAAAGCAGAGCAGGGTTTCTAGGAAAGCTCAGGGAAAGTCTCTGCTTAGAAAGCTGATCTGGTGAATTTTGCTTTTTACCTTTTTTTTTTCTTTTTTTTTTTCCTGGATTCTCACAAAACCACACAGGCCAGGAGGGATTGACTTCAGTGTCTGCGACAGTGCACTGGTCCAGAAAGAAGCTTTGTGCAGATGATTCTGTGTGTGCTGAGCGTTTCTGTGGCCCTGCCTGAAGAGATAAAAAGAAAGCCCCAAAGTGCAAAGAGCACCTAAATCCTCTTAAATGTTCCAGCCATGAAAAGCCAGACACAGCTGATGTCTTTATCTATATTTGATTAAAAAATCATTTAAGTTATGACCTTAAAATGAGAGTTATTATCTCCAGATCCCTTGGGAAGACGAGGATTGGATTTGGGGATGTGAAACTGATCCCATTCCACTTTTCTCTCAAGCTTTTCTCTTCCTGCAAAGCACCTGGACCTTCTCCAGGTGTCCATGGTCCTGCTTATCCAGGAGCACTCATCCAGGCCTCTGCTCCTGCTTTTCCAAGGGATTTGGTGCACACTGATAAAGAGGGTTGGGATCCTTGTGGGGTTTTGCTTCTGAGCTCTGGATGATGGGGCTGGGGTTTTTCCCTCTGGTTCAGACATTAAATGTGATTTCACTCTGGAATTTCACTCTGGAATGGATGAAATTAAGGGAAACATGGATTCCTGGAGCATTTTTTCCATTGTGACCCCATCAGCAAAATGGAAATTCACAGAGAATTCATTTATGGATATTTGAAATTCAGAAAAAAGTATGGCGTGAATAAATCAGGAAATTCTGATGTTTAAAGATAGTTCTTCACAAAAATAAAACTGTTGGTGTTTTGGTTTTCAGGAGCATATCAAATGGTGTTGGACATGCTGTTGGTGCTGGTGTTGGTGTTTGAGAAAGGGAATAAAGGCCTTCAGTCATCCATGACCAGCTTGGAAAAAAAGGAAAATGACTCTCCCTTTAAAAAAGCTCGAAGGTTTAAAATTGTTCCAACATTTTGAAGGTCTGACCATGCCCTCAGTCCCACTGAGAAGATGGAGCAGTAATCACATGATTTTTTCACTTGCATGTTCCCCATAATGAAGGAAAACCAAGGTAAGAGCACATGGATCCAACCAAAATGGGGAAATCCAGGGATTGCAGGAGTTGTTGTCCCAGTCTTTACCTGGAGGGATTTTTAGGCATCCCTCACTCTGGAAGACAAGTAAATAGGAGGAAACATCAGGCTTCTTTTAAAAAGAAAATATAAATTCCTAATCCTCAGAGGTGCAGAAGAACCCTTAAAGAGGCAAAATGGAAAAAATTCCAGTATAAAAAGGCAAATAAAGAGCCTACCTTTATTTTTGCAGAAGTCTGATGAAGTTTAGGTCCATAATAAGCCTGGGGTGGGAGGGGGGAAGGCAGTGAGAGGGGCTGACTCATGTTTTTTGAATGTTTGGGGTTAGCACCAGTGTGTTTGGCGAATTCTTCTGTGTACTTAATACGTGTGAAGGAAATTATAATTGGTCCATAGATGATTTGTTAACTAAAAATAGGGGCTAAAGCTGTAAAAATATTTGTAACATAAAATTTCAGCAGCTCTTCATCATTCTTTAGTGCTTTTCCCCAAGCATGTTGTGAGCTATGGGGTCTCTAAACACCTCTCCAGGGTAATTTATTGGAGAGCTGATGGCAAAGCTGAAGAAGAATTTCAGCACTTGGGGTGAGATGTGCAAAGGCAGCTGAACCAGACGAGGACCTACCAAGGAAATGGAGCAACTGCTTCTCCATCACAACGTGGAATTCCCTCGGTGTTGTCACCTTGCCAGCACCTTTTGGGCTGTTAGGGATTTGTATTTCTGAGTGAGGGTGCAGCAGCTGAGGTTTGCCTGTCTGAACAGCCTCCCCTTGGTGGTTGAAGATGCCCCCAAAGCCATAAGCTCATCCCATCATTTGCTGTCATCTTTCCATTCCTAATTTTTCACGTTCTTTCCATATTTTGAACAACTTTCTGCCACTTCTTCCTTTGAAAAAGCAGCAAAACACCTTTTTGGACACCCCTTTTTCAGGCAGCCCAAACAGAACGTTCCCAGATGTCCTCAGCAAACTTTGCCTGAGAGAGGAGCCCTGGGTGAGTCAGCCCTGTGTGGTCTCACTCGTTACGTGGCACGTCACCTCATTTTTTTGGGTACACGTAGGGAAAGTCACAGGGTGAAGCTGGAACTGATTGAAAGTCCAGTTGAACTCGGTGGAAAAATTCCTCTCTTGACCTTCCCAAGCTTTGGCTGCTTTCCAGGCTCATGATGTTCACACCTCCTTAATGCAACCCCCGGCGCTTGAGTCATGTCGAGCTGGGGCGGGGGAAATGTCAGGTAATGTGGCCTCAGCAGCCACCCTGGAGGGGACTCAGCCTTTCCCAGCTCTGTCCCGCTCCAGCCTGGAGTTTATGACGTGCTCCTTGTCCCAGGGCATCCCAACCCAGCAGCAGATTTGGTCTCCATGCAATGGGAGCTGCCCCAAACACCTCGGCCTTGACCTCAGCCCTGCTCCTGCTCCTCTCCATGAGCTCTGCCCCCTCCCCAGCCATCCCCCTCCTCCTCTTCCTCTCCCCAGTCCCATGACAGAGCCGTGGCCGGCTCCAAAAATCTGTCAGCTGGAGTTCCTGCTCCCTGAAATGATGGGGGATGTTTTGTGGGATGGTCGAGGCCTGCTCAGTGTTACCTC
>JAWWMS010000120.1:1904971-1940809 GCA_035048045.1 Chlorospingus semifuscus | reverse complement strand
TCCTCCTGAGAAGCTGAAAGGCCTCAGGAACAAAATGTAAACATTGATTATCTGCTGCTGTGGAATGCAACAGGTGCGTCTGTGATTGGTCTCATGTGGTTGTTCCTAATTAATGGCCAATCACAGTCAGCTGGCTCGGACAGACAGTCTGAGCCGCAAACCTTTGTTATCATTCCTTCCTATTCTATTCTTAGCCAACCTTCTGAGGAAACCTTTTTCCTATTCTTTTAGTATAGTTTTAATGTCATATGTATCATAAAATAATAAATCAAGCCTTCTGAAACATGGAGTCAGACCTTCATCTCTTCCCTCAACCTGAGACCCCTGTGAACACCATCACAGAACTGGATAATTTTTGAGGTTCTTTCCAAGCCAAACCATTCTGTGATTCCATAAATCCCTGTCTCTTTCCACGGGAGGTGTCTGGATCTGATGCATGAAGAGTGGATTGCATTTAGCTCACCTGTTAAAGGGCACGAAGAGGATGAAGATGCTCCAGATGGGATTTCATGGTGTGACAGGGATGAATCATTCCAACCACCTACTCTGCAGAGCTCCTGGTGCCCTCCCCATGTCTACGGAGGGAAGCAGTCACAACAAAAGAATTTGGCTCCATGAGTAGGTGGTCAAGACAGTCCCACCTTCCTCCATTCCCTGGGAAAGGAGCCAGATTCTGGGAGCCCTGACGGATGGATGGTTGGGGTTCTTACCAGACTTTTCATTACCAGATTAAACATCCCTATTTTTGCTACTTGAATCCCACTGAACACAGTTGAACTCCTGAATTATCTGTGTGGCTGCTGCCTGGGGCAAAGTCTGAGCTGAGTTTGACAGCACTGCTTGTGCTGGGAGCAGGGAAGATGTGCAAAGATTTCCCTGGAAAAGGCAAATCAGTAAGAGTGATGTTACCTTGTATAGCATTTTATTTACCAAAAGTCTTGTAGAGTGTGGAATGGAAGTTAAAAGTTACTTTGACAGGGCCATTTTGGGTGGATATTCCAAATTGTACCAAGTCCTCAGTGGAATCAGGAGGACGTGGGTGGGACCCACTGTCCAGAAGAACAATTCCAGCTGTTCTGGAATAATCCTGGGCTGAAATAAAGGATGGAACAGCTCCCTTCTCAGATACAGACTCACTGTCCTTGCAAGAAGCTTCTCTGCCACTTCCAAGTTTCCCTCTTGCACTGATGAGGGAGGTGCAGCTTTTTAGCCAGCCCAGATAGAAAATCAGCCCCCACCCAGCCCATGATTAGGGCCCCTCTCATTATTTTAATTTTGGGTTTGCAGTGAGACGAGCTGGCAGCCTTGCACCGCACTTGGCACTGCAGAAGAGTTTAATAATCACCTAATAAAACTTTTCATCTGGCTTCCCACATCTCTCCCTTTCCCAGCTCCCTGCCCTTCCCTGCACTCTCTATCAGGGATGTTGGGTTTGGAATAACACACATCACTGCTGTAGCAACCAGCTTCTCCCTCGCTGCAAATACAGGTATTTGCAGGTACCGTAATTCCCAGAAATCCCAGAAATTCCAGCCAAAATTGCCTCTTGTAATCTGTCTCTGTGAGTTTCATCATGCCCATTTTATGGGGTTCCTCACTGTCTCCAGGGATAAAGGAAAATTTGGATCTTTGTTTTATGTTTGTCAACAGCACTTGGGAGCTATTCAGTAATGAGATGGCTCAAGGTGTCTTAATAATCCTGACTTTTCCAAGGAAACTTTGAATTTCCCAGCCTGGGTTCTTCCAAGGAAGGTCAGAGAGTTCTGGCCTTGAGCAAAATGATGGATTTGGAGTTTAAAATCCTGATCAATATCAGTCTGTGACTGCAATCCTGTCCCTTAGGGGATACAGGTTCCCTTCTCTCCCTTGCACTGGTAATGCCAGGCAGCAGCCTTGAAATAAATCCATGCAAGGGAACAGCACAGCTGAAAAATGAACTTTTTTTATTTAAAAAAAAAAGGGGGGAATGGCACTATAGATGTGCTATAATCGACAGCTCTTTACAAAAATTGCAGCTGAGCAGCAGGAGACAACTCTGCTCGTTTGCCTTGTATTGGATGCTCCCCTTTGGGCCAAGGAGAGGAAATGGGAATTAGAACTCTCCTGAAAGCAGCAGAGCATTCCTAGGAAAATTTGGAGGGCATGGAGAGAATGAGATACAGGCAGGGGCAGAAGGAGGCTGGAGGGAAAGCAGGGAGCTGGCTGGGGAGCAGAGCAGGGCTCCAGTGTGACAAAGACAAATTCCCCAGGGCGCCAGAGGGGACTGAGTGGAATAATTTGCAATCCAGGATGCTGCTGACAGTTCCTGGAATGAAAACAAGCCTCTGCAGAGAGGCTCCTCAGGCCACTGGGACCAGAGGGGGCAGGTGGACAGTCCTGGTTACAGCTGCTGGTGTTTCTGATCCTGCTTGGTTTGAGCTTTCCCTGCTAAACCCCAAATGAGGAGTTAATTCTTTTTCAGGTTCTGAGCTTTTGGTGACTTCGGGGAGAGTCAGTGGCACAGGACAGAGGAAAATAGGGCTGATTCCTTCATGATGGTTTAAAATGCCTGAGGGGTTGAGATCATGCTAAAACTGACTTCAGGCCTCCTGGAAATGCTGCAGATTCCCACAAATAAACTTATTTATGAGTTTTCAATGAATTTATTTATGAACTTTATTTATTAATTTATTCTGCCATTTTCCTTGGCCAGTTGATGGAACAGCAGCATTTTCTTCACTTTAAAGTGGCTGCATTCAGCAGATCTTGCGTCTTTTATCCAAAGACCTCTTTTATTGACTCCAACAGGAGGTGAGATTTACAAGCTCAGGTAGATTTCTACACCATAAATACCTATTTTTGCTACTTGAATCCCACTGAACACAGTTTAACTCCTGAAATATCTGTGTGGCTGCTGCCTGGGGCAAATTCCGAGCTGAGTTTGACAGCACTGGTTGTGCTGGAAGCAGAGAAGTTGTGCAAGGATTTCCCTGGAAAAATCAGTAAGAGGGATACCTTGTGTAGCATTTTATTTACCAAAAGTCTTGCAGAGTGTGGAATGGAAGTTAAAAATTACTTTGACAGGGCCATTTTGGGTGGATATTCCAGTGCTGGGCAAACTGTACCAAGTCCTCAGCGGAATCTGGGTGGGACGCACCGTCCAGAAGAACAACTCCAGCTGTTCTGGAATAACCTTGGGCTGAAACAAAGTTCACTGCCAGCGGATGGAACAGCACCACCTTTGATGGGCAGTGGGGGTTTCTCTGTGAGGAATCCCATCCAACCTCTGCCCTGGGCTGACCTTGCTCGGTTTGTGAAATCCGAGAGGATCCCGGCCCTCGGTGGCCCAGCGTGCGTCCAAGTGCACTTGAGGAATGCCAGCAGGCAGAGAGGCTGGGTAAATGTCTGAGAAGGCAAAGTTTCCTGCTCTGTTATTGTTAAAAACGCTTCTATAGGATCCTTTCTTGGAGAGGTCATTCTGATTTGTTTCCTTTTTTTTTTTTGTTTTCAAAAGTCGCTTCGGCATCTGATACCTTGTGCAATGTATAATCCCCGTGGTCCAGAGAGCTTGAGAGCGCCAGGAAATCCAGAATTTTGGCATGGATAGCACAAGGCTGCCTGGTTTCTCTGTGTTTGTGGGATCTCTGTGGCACCAGGGTCCATGGTGTGCTCAGGGATCAGCTGTAGGACCCTGGCAGGGAATCCCCCACCCCTGCAGGAGCCCTGGACAAAGGAGGTTTGTTCCTTAAATGAGGGCTGGGAGGAATAAAACACTGACTGCTGCCCTCCTTGAGGGGAGCGGGAGAGAGGTGGTGGCCAAAGGATTGATTGATCACAGCACTTTGAGTGCTGCAAACATCTCTGCAGTGGGAGGTGGATAAACTGGGGGTGGGCAGTCCTGAAGGATGGGCCTCCTGCAGGTTGTGGAGCCATGGATAAATTACATTTATCCTTCCATTTCACCTCCATGAGCTCCATAATTCATCTCTAGGCCAACAGCAGCTCAGCCTCTGAGCAGCCTGGGAATTCCTGATTGGAATTATGAAAGGTGCTGCTCTTTGCTCTTTGCTTTCCCAGGTAAAGTTCTCTCCCCCTTTTCCTCTCCAGAGTGACCCAAAACTCAGGGTGGGATCCAAATAACATCTGTGTGAAAAGGCTGCACCACACAGGGAGCACTGAGCAGGATTATTTTGCTTTATGGAATACAGATAGCTTGATAATATTAAAATTATTTCAATTGACATCCCCTTTGTGGACAGGACAAAATATTGCAGTGACTCAAACAAATGCTGTCTCCTGTTTTAAAGCAGTGAAAATGCCAACTGCCAAAATTCAGTGGTAAAATCAACTGTCAATATTCAGTGATAAAATCAACCGTCAATATTCATTGATAAAATCAACTGCCAGTGATTTTATTACAGTGATCTGGTAGGAGCAGATGATATAAAATAGGATTTGGACAGGTGGAAGAATTTCTGGTTCCCATCAGCTGAGGATCTCCTCCCTGGGGTTTTTTCCTGAAAAAATCTACCTCAGCACTGTGAGTCCACAAATATCTCCTTGGTGGACCTAGAACCCCCCTTTCTTCCTTCAGGAGACTTTCAGAGCTGGAATTCCACACTTGGGAGTCTTCCTTTCCCCAGGCAAATTATAGCAATTAAAAAAAAATTCAAATTATTAATTGTAGCCATGCATGGAGAACACTCACAGGAGCAATGCAATTGAAAAAAGCAAATATTGGTGCACATGGAGAAAACTCAGATTAATGGTTCCTAATTAATCAGAAATTTAGGATAATTTTCTCTCTATCTCTCTCTAACCAGAATTTTTACAGGACAGGCCTGATGTTAAATAAAGCTGAGATTGGCAACTTCCAGTCCTGACTAGAAATTGATAATTGATAAGAAATCAAATCAGTGAATGAGAAATTAATATTCTTCATTCATCTGTTAAAACGGGTAACTCAGGAAGAAATAGAAATCTAAATTCTCTCCAACTTTGGGAGAACTAAGAAGTTATTCTGGCATGATGAAACCCATTTTTCTTAAGTTAGAAAATGGTCAAAAGCCAGTATTTCTACAAACATGCAGCATTGATGCTGAAATTGAAACACACCCTTGATTTCTGTTGGGAAATGGATCCTAAATGTCAAATTCATCTCACCTGACTTCATTATTCATCTCACCAAGGTTCTTTTGGTAGCCCACAGAGTGGGAGATGCAACCCTAAAAAGTGATTCTGCCTCTCTGGAGGTGCCTGGATTTTTCCCCAGAATAAAAATAAAGGCAAGAGTTACCAGCTAAGACTTAAAGGTCCCATCCAGATTGCGTGGTTAATGGTCAAAGTGGCTTTCAACAGAAAGGGCAGGAAAAGAGTCTTTATGCAGAGAAAATGGGAGAACCTGGTGAGTAGAAAAGGCAGAGATTTTCACCAAGAACTGAAAGAACCTCAACTTACCTGTCCAGTTCCAGTTTTGTTGTTTTACACATTCGGGAGAGCTGAGTGCCCCTTCTACAACTTAACACACTGAGATAAGGAGAGGCAGAAGTGGAAAGATCCCATATTTCAGCTGGAAAACCCCAGCCAGGGATGTGAGCGTGGCTCCCAGGCTGTGCATGAGCCCTGAGGCCAGGATGGGCAGGATGCATGACCATGATTTTTATTCCCTGTGCTGAGAGTTTTACCTGCAAAAGCTCAACCTTTCATGGTTCTGTGCATCCACAAATCATCCAGGCTCTGTTAATGCCATTTGTCCAGTGCAGCAGAGCTGGGGAATTTTTTTGTCCCAGAACTGGGAATTCTGCAGCTGCTGCTCTGGTGGGAAGTCGTGGCTAAATGGCCAAATTTTAATTTTCTATTTGATGAAATTCAGGGGTAGTTGAAGAAGACATTTCATGGGAAGTGGAAAAAGTCAGTGAAAACTGACTTTTCAGGAGGCAAGGAATGGAATGGAATGGAATGGAATGGAATGGAATGGAATGGAATGGAATGGAATGGAATGGAATGGATAAGACAGGGAGTAAATGCTCTGTAAAACTGCTGCATGGGGTGAGGGTTGTGCCTTTTGACCCATCTGCACCCCTGGATCCTCTTTCAGGATATCCACGGGCCCACCTTTGTGTTTGGCTCATGAGACAGGATTACCTGGGGCTTTAAAACACTCCAGAATGCAAATCCTCACATATCCAAGGCATGGCATCCCAGGGGATCTGCAGCACGGAATTCCTGGGGCTGAAGCTTGAGTTTTGACAAGAGAAAAATTGGTCAACCTTGACCTGCTCAGCTCAGGGAAGAAGTGGGAAATCTTTGGAGCTCTGCTCGGTGATTCATGGGGGTATGAATCTCCCCGTGCCTGCGAGGACCAGGCAGCTCTGTCAGCAGCAGCAGAATTAGGAGGAGCTGCAGGAAGAAGGGATAAATGTGCTTTAACTCAACCACAAGCCATTGGTTGCATTCCTGCAGGGGAACACAGGAACCAGCCCATGGCATCACCGGGAATCTGATCCCCATCATCAGTTTATTAAAGCTGCATCTTAGAAATGCACGCACATAGTGGGGATAATTCCCTCCATTCCAGGAATCCCTGGGTAAGGTTTCCAGGCTGAGTTAAGAAAGGTCAGGGTGGACGATCATAGGGTGTCTGCTGGCTTCGATGGCTCCAAATCTCTGCAGGGATTTAGAAGGAGCCAACACATTTTCACTTGGAAGTTGGGATTTAAAGAGAGATTTGTTAACGTGCTCCCCTCTCTCTCTCCTCTGTGTATCAGCTAGTCAGCATCAGCACAGAAATATTTCTTGTCTTTCCCTCACATTGCCCCACTCCTCATTTCTCCTTCCTCTGTCTTTCAGAGCTGTGACAGCAAAAAACCCCACAAAGCTAAACCCCAGTCCCAGCAGGGAAAGCAATTCAATCCCACACCCGCTCTGCCTCCCTCTCTGCCCCAAATCCGCTCCTGACTCCAACTGAACGTGAAATATTCCATTATTCAGCAAAAAGCAGACAAGCTGAATATTTATTAGTGTTTCCAAGCTCAGCCTGCCCAGCAGCACTATCCCAAGGATTAGAGAAACCATGGAAAAGCTGGGCAAGGCTGGGGAGTGATGCCACCTCTTTTCCTGTGCCTTCATGAAAGAAGAGCCTTGAAGGTGCTCTGCTGTTTCCCCTCTCTTTGGAAAATGGCATCTGGTTGTGGAAAATAAGGACAAACTTTCTGTTAGCTTCAATTAATGAAGAACTGAAAGGTTCTTGGGTACCTGAGAGAGGGCAAAACTGTGCAAAGCTCATTTGTGATATTCAGCAAAGTCATGGAACATCTGGGGACATAAATTTGGGATACCATCAATGCTGGTGGACTTCTCAGTGATAGGATAAATTCCAAGCTGTCCCTGCTAAAAAACAAGAGCCTGTAAACGAGCGAGATTTCACTTTTTCCCCCCTGAAATAATCCACATTTGTAGCTCATGCTCACATCGGGAAAAATTTAATAGCTTCGGGTTGATGCCAGTGACGGTATTGAGCAACTTGGCAAAGACCCCTGGAAAAAAGCCAAAGCCTTTAAAAATAACAGCACCACCAATAATAATGCAAGATTCCAATTAAACTGCTGTGCCACTGCATGGGAGCAATCCACTGGCCACGGGCTGCTGGGAATTTAGGGAGCAACTGGTTGGTGTGCTCTGATTTATTCAGCAGATCAGCTGCAGTCACTCCGGGACTGAACACCAAGTTCTCTGCTTGCCCTCAAGTGAAATTATTATTGAGGTCAGCAGAGGTATAGAGATCCAGGCCAAGTGGGAATCTGGCACAGCAGTTCCCAGTACTACGGCTACATTTTCCATGACTTTTTAATTTTTATTTTTTATTTTTTTTTCAGCAGAGAGTGCAAGTTTCAAGGAGAAAATGCTGCTTTCTGTGAAAAAGGAATGACTCAGCACATCGGAGGCAGACAGAAAGAAAGACAGATAATATGGGGGAAATCAGATGTGTCAGCCTTGGCTGACAGAGACTGGAACATTTCTCTGTCCTAAATCAGTCGAATTTTTGTCAGTTTGAAACAAACACGATGAGCTGACACTGATGAGCTGTTTATTGTGGAAGCCAAGGAGTCTCCAGTTCTTTCCTTGCTCTGGATTTTCAGGTGAATTCTCTCAGCATTCCATTAAAGATACTGCCTCTTTTTTCATGCCCCAGGCAGCTTTTCCTTCTTTTTCTTACTCATCTATATCCCAAAATAAAGGGACAAAAAATTAGTTTGTTCCTGAGCCTTTTGTCCAGACCTGGTGTAGAACTGCAGCTCCAAATCCTCAGGACTGGGATGGGAATTGAAGCCACTTCTCCTGCTTTTTTTTGGTGACAAAAAAATTATTCTTTAGCATATCAGGATCATCTCCCCCAGCCAGTCCCTGGTCCTAAATTTCACTGGTTTATCAGTCAGGAGCAAATTCTCCAAGGGGTTTGTTCAGAAGAACCGCAACACTCCAGCCACCAGATGGGCCAAGATGTGACCCCTAGGTCAGCAAGGAAGATGTTTGTGGAAGTAGGAACCACTGGGAAATAAATTTTAATACATTTTTTTTAAATGTGAGTGTTTAAAAACTTCTGACCCAATAAAGAGTAAGTTTTTCATTTAGTTCTTCATGAATATGGGGGATAATTAAATTTTTGGGGTGTGGTTCCCTAGAGGTGAAACTGAATTTTTTTGGGTTGTTTGGGATGGAGGAACAGAGGATGCTAAAACACCCAAAGTTTGGGTTTCCCCTTTTTTAACACATCCAAGCCTGACCTATTCTCTCTACACCTCTACAATCAGTTCCAAACTTGGAATTCTGGGAATACAAAAATAGGGCAGGTGAATCCCAACCAGCACATCCAATATATGTATGGGATTAGCAAATATTGAAATGTGCCATCTGCTTTTTGTCTTTGGCCCTGATGTTTTTATCCCTGCATGATTTTGCAACTCAAATTTGTAACTATTGGCAGAAAGAAGGTGGATGAGGGATGGCAGGAAAAATTCATCTCTGTAAAACTTTTATAACCTTGTTAGCAATGCTGTTAAAAATGTTCTCCAAGTAGTTATCAAGGTGTTTCGCTTCCTGAAATTTGGATTTATTGAAACTTCGTGACAAAAATAGTTTGGAGAAGTGAAATTAATCACTGCATTTATTAAAAAGAAAAACAACTCCCCCCCAGAAAAAGCAAAGAAAAGAATTGTGTGAAAATATAGAAAAGAATTAAAAATAATCTACACTGAGGCCTGGGAAATGTTGGTATTTCTTCAAGAATGGTTTTAAAAATTTCCTTACAACACAAACAAGGTTTTGCTAAATGTTTAACTAAAACGCCTTTTGATTTCAGGCTTCTGAAAGCTTTCAGCAGGTTTTCTGGGGGATCTGGAACCAGGACAATTCTGCAGGAGGGACTGTTTTTATAATATATTTGGGCTTGGGAAATAGAAATCTCCAAATAATGTGAGCTCATGTGGATTTCTCCTGTGGATTCCTGACCCACCTTTCAGTGCAACTAAGCCAACTTTTCATCTGGTCTGTATCAATGTCACAGAGGCACCTCCAGCTTCTACCTGAACCAAAATACTCACCCTCTAAAATGCAGATTAATCATGGGGAGGTGCATTAGTTGGCTACTGGTGCTTCCCAAGGAGTTCTGTACATTTACAAGCTCAGCACGAGGATTTATTGCCTTATTTTCCAAGTCCTTTTTCTTTCCATTATCTCAGCGCCTTGCCCAAGTGACCCTCTGATGGTGATACACATAAATACAGCCCAGACATGCCCAGCCCGTGATTAAATACCCTGATAATTCTGAGGCCCTCCAAGATATAGGATTTCACACTATCACAAATCCTGCTGCAGTCAACCAGTAGCCACAATCAATTACTTGGGGCGGCCGCGCTCGCGTTCCTCCTCCGGAGTTTCTTGATTAGGTGCCAACAGCGTTCAACAGCGTTGCTTTCCAACGGGGAAAAGAGCAAACTCCCACAGAGATATCCTCAGAAAGGCTCTGCCTGCAGGAGGGCCACTGGAACAGCCCCTGACCAAGGGGTGTCCCAACAAACAGTTAACCCCAAAGCCGTCGCGCGTCCCGCTGCTGACGGGCTGAGGGAGCAAACTTGGACAAAATGCCCAAGTGACTGACTGGGAGCCACGACCAGTTCCAAGAACACTCCGGGACCAGAAAGCTTTGGCTGGGTAGGATTTCAAGGTCTTGTCCACAAGGATCCACAATTAAAATTTCTCGTGCTAAAGTTTCATGGTGAAATGAAAACCCTGAGATTCCAACGCTTCCCCGCTCTCCTCCCCCTTCCAAACACCACTCACAATGCTCGGTGGAAGGAAAAGAAAACCTCCAGTATTTTGGCAATTGGCTCTGCCCTCTTTTACATATTTCAACTCCATCTTTTTGGAAGAGCTGTAAATCTTTCCTCCTGTTTTTTCCCCCCTCCTTGTTCTGTCTTCAGCCTGCTTGACCGTGTAATTGCAGTGTTCATGTTACTTGCATGCGTAGGAAATGATATTTAAAGGGAAGGGAACTAAAGGTTTTTCTCCTCCTTTCTTTCCTCAACTTTATGGATTCACTGATAAGTGCTGGGAAGTGATAAGTGGCTTGTACGAGCAATTATGTGGCTAACAGGGTCAGGGAAGGGATCATTTTCCTGTGCTGGGCACAGCTGAGGCCACACCTCAAATCTTGGGGTCACTTTGGGACCTCTCATGAACAGAAGAACACTGAGGGCCTGGAGCCTGTCCAGGGAAGGGAATAGAGCTGGGGAAGGGGCTGGAGGACAAGAAGAGAAATTTGGAGGCTCAGCCTGGAGCAAAGGAGGCTCAGGGGGCCCTTGTGGCTCTGCACAGCTCCTGACAGGAGGGCACAGCCAGAGGGAAAGGGCTCTGCTCCAGGGAACAGGGACAGGAGGAGAGGAAATGACCTCAAGCTGTTCCAGGAGACGTTTAGATTGGAAATTAGGAAAGTTTTTATGGAAAGGGTTGTCAAACATTATAGGAAGCTGCCCATGACCAGCAGAAAAAGAAGGACATGATGCTTGTCATTTATTCACAACACAATTATTATAATTGCAGAGGCATTGGGAGCCCTTTGGGAGCATCCTCTGTAGTAGGGCAGCCAGTGCTTCGCTGCTCTGCAGGTGGGAAAACTAAATTATGGATCACAAGTCAAGGCTGGAAATGGCTCATGGCTGGGAATTCAAAAGAACTCCAGAAGGTGAAGGTCAGCTCTTCCTACAAGGTGACCTCAATCCTTGTCCCTTATTCATCAGTTTATTTAAAATATTCCTCTCCCTTCCTTGGAGATGCACAGGGGGACTCTACAGGAAAACCCTGGGTAGGTTATGAGTATCAAGCAATGTTTTTAAAGTTCTATGGCTACTCAAATTCAGGATCTGTGGGCCCAAAAAATTCAGGAAAAAAACCCACACCATATTTTCAGAGTAAAATATTTTTTCCTTCCCATTTATCAGATGAACAAAGTTGAATCCTCTCAAACCATGATGGGATTTAAAGCTGATTTTGGTCTTTTTGTATAGGACATTTAGACAAAAACTACTGATCAATTTCTTGTTTTATTTCATTTAAATGTTTAACAAGGAAGATTTTTTTTTCCCCTCCAGAAATGTTCCAGTGTCCACGAAATTTTCAGTGGGAAACTCTTCTGCAGTGGAGAATGAAGTGACCAAAGAGAGAGAATGAGTCATGTCCCCTCTCATGTAGAAACTGGGGTCAACACAACCCCATGGGATGCAGCAGAATCAACTTCAAATCCCTCACCGGCACAGCTTGGATTTGTTCCCCAAAAAATTCCTTTCTGCACCCCCAGAGCAGCGAATTCCTGTTAGCTGTAGCACAAATATTCCCCAAATTCCCCTCAACCTGCTGTGGTGGCTCTGCTTCTGTGTTTTGGTGAGGGTTCAAACAGGTCCTTTCGTAAGCGCTTTCACTCCCACGTTATCCATCTGTGGGAAGCTCATTCCATGGCCTCATCCCTCTCTGGCAACCTTGGGGAGGTTTCTGGCCAGCTCCGTGATGAAGTGGTGGATCCAAGGTGTTTGGATTTGCCCTTGGCCTCGGCTTCCCTGTGACGTCCTCTCCGCTTCCAAATTAATGTGCAATTTGGGAGGGTGAGAGTGCCTCCAGCTGCCAGGGGCTGTGGGGATGGGATAATTATCCTGAAGAAACTCCCGACAAGCCAGAGCTGGAAACTGCGGCCTCGACGGAAAGGAAAATCATTGTAGCCGTGTAAACATGTGCCGATGCCCTTCAGGACTGGCCTGTTTTTAGCCTGTTTTTAGCCTTGTTTAGCTTTGAAATTTGCTTTGGATTTTTGGGGTAGAACCTCGGAGTGCAGCAGAGGGGAACCTGTCCGTGTGTTTTGTTGAATGAAACATCAAATAAATGGAATGAGGAGGAAGTGATAAGGTAGGAGAAATCAGATCATAGTAAAATGACACTTTATCTGTGACAATCAGATTAATTGGGAAAATTAATGGGACTTTTCGATTGCAGCCTTGCTGTAACTCCCTGTTTATATGCAAGGTCTCATGAGTTGAAGAACCAGATCCATTTTGAGTCTGCTTCTGGACAATGGAATTGGAATCCTGGATGTCAGATATGCAAATAAACAATCATCTCTTTCCTCTTGTTTTGAATTAAAAGGTCAATAACACCCAAGATTAATTGAGGGATACAGAACATGATGATATTAAGTACCTCTAAAGCAGATTAAATCCATCAGCTTGGAAGAGGAGGGAATTTTCCTGTTGGTTTCTCCACTGGGGCAAAGCCTGCAGTTTGATTTAAAGCTTTTATTGAGACCAGAGAATTCACATGTGGTGACAAAAGGACAGGAAGAGCCTTTGTAGTCCCAGATGGAGCAAAAAAATCAATCTCCAAAAAAATCAACTTCATCCTCAAAATCAACCAACCTGACCTTGCACACCTTGGAAAACAAGTGGGATTTGTTTGACCTGATGGTCCTGGTGGGTCTCTTCCAACCTAGAATATTCTATAATTCCAGGACCAAAGATCTTTGTTTCAGTCTCTCTTTAAAATCACTGTCACCAAAGGCCTCTAGCACAGAATTAATCTCGTCTTTTAGTGGAATTCCGCAATAGGTCCAAGGATTCATCCTCAAAAAAATCCTGGTGGGAATAAAGGGAATAAAAAGGGAGCTGAAGGCACAAATGTCAAGATTTTAGTGTGAATTGAGATAAATTTCTTCTTTTGCCAAGAATGTACCAGTTTCTCCTTCCATTTCATCTTTCCCATCCTCCAGGAAAGGTTTCCAGAGTTCCAGAATTAGAGGGAAGAGCTGATGTTAACAACCTTGTCCTTTGCTTTGGACCAAGTTCCACGCCAGTCACAGCAAAGCTTTACCTAATCTGGATTCCTCTCACATCAGGCACATCTGGTGTTTTCCATCCTGCTTCCCTCTGGGTGGGGTTTATTCCCAGAGGAGGATAATCAGGACTTTCCAGCCTAATTTTCCAGCTGCATTTTGGCCTTTCAGTTTAGAAGGGCTCAAAATTCTTTCCAAGGTTCTTTATCGGAGCTTCCTCTTGTTTGCTGCCAGAGCCCAAGGTGGCAGGTCTTTCAAGGCACCCAAATACCGATTTGACTTCCCAAAATTCCTCCTTCCTTTCCCATAATCTCTTTCTCTCTTAATTCCCAGTGATCATTTGGGCTGAATTTGCAAACATGACTTTATTTAGCTGATGTCAAGTGCAAGAACCACACACAGGAGGGAAAATCATGAATCCTCTGCAGAGAGAATGTGCAGGTCCACTGATTGTCTTGCCTTAACTTTTAATTTTCCTTAATTCTTATAACTCCTCAACAAAATGTTGATGAGCCTGCTCAATGAAATGAAGAGAGTAAATAAGATAAAAAATGTAAGTGTTTTCAAAATCCAACCCACACGTGCAGGCAGAAATTAGGTTGCAGTGTTTTAGAGGGGGACGTGTCTCTCTCTGCTGTAAAAAAGTGCTTTTTGTAAGCATTTTTCCTCATTTTGCTCATTTATTCAGACGCCCAGCACTGGGGGAGGGAGCACAGCATTTGCAGCATTACAATTCTGTCCAAAATCAAATGTCAGGCTGTATCTGTCAACCTTCATTTCGCACGAACCCGGCCTTGCAAGGAAAGATTTCTGCTCAGGATTTGTGGCTTGGCTGCTTTTCAGCCCATCAGGAGTGAGGAGGAGCCCTCAGCACTGGCCTCAAACGGGGTTTAAACCCCCTCAAGGACACAAACTGTGACAGATAAACCCTTCTGTGTGGTCACAATGGTGTGGTTGAGGGCACTTTCTGGGAGGAAAGCTAAGCTGCCATGTGGGCACGGTTTATATTCCCAGCAGAGCTGATTTCTTAATCCTCTTCTCCAGTTATGTGATTCCAGGGCTGCTGTGCCTTACCTGGGACGGCAGCTACACCTGAGCCAGGTCTAAGCACGCTGCAAGCTCGGTCCAAGGCAGAAATCACATCTCCCTTCTAAGGTTTCACTCTTTGTATGGCTGGCATGGAGAACCCCTCAGGAATGGAGCCAATTGTCGTATTACATGTGCTGTTTGTCCAGGAGGAATTTTCTTTGCTTTCTCCTCTTTCTCTAGGAAGTAGCCACAAACGTCCAGTGTAGGGTTACTGGGCCCACGCAAAAAAAAAATTTATCAGATTTTAGCAGCTATTCCTGGAATTACAATATTGTTTTGTCTCTTTTTTTTTTTTTTTTTTTTATTTTTTGAACTGAAATGGCAGCAGCTCAGGTGTCAATTTTCACATCAGGGGCTGTGTTCTTTTCCCCAGGAGTTCAAATTTTACAAAGATGACAGAATTACAGGGAAAGGTTTGGGTGGTGGAGGATCAATTTTTTCTTTTTTCTTGGTGATAGAGCTGAATATTTCTTTCTAAAAATCAAAGTTCAGTAATGATTATGGTTCTTTTTTGGGGAAAAAAAAGGTTCTCCCACAAGTGTGAGCTGGAGGAAGAGATCAGGACAGACTGAGGACATTGTTAGTGTCTGTGAGGTGTTTCATGGAGGGGCTCTCAGGAGAGTGAAGGCTCAGAGCAGATGGGCCCCAGGTTTTACCTCACCACTTCAGGAAAGAAAAAGTTTACAGAGCCCCCAAAATACCTTGCATTGCTGTGCCATTTCTTGCCTTAACTTTTAATTTTACTTAATTTGTATAACTCTTTAACTGTTGATGAGCCTGCCCAATCAAATGAAGAAATTAAATATGTTAAAGGTGTTTCAAGGGTGAGGTATTTCAAAGGTGACATTTTTGGCTGATTCCAGGATTCTACACTACCCCAAAAATCAAATCAAATCAAAACCTCCTCTGCTTTACCCATCTTTGTAAAGAGTGTGAGATATGAGATATTGGTCTTATTGTGGCTCACCCTTACATTTCAGATCAAATGAAGATGACACAAGAAAAATTTTGACTTTTTGGAATGAGTCCAGAGCAGGTCCAGGAGTTGCTCCAAGGGTTGGAGCCCCCTCAGCTCTGGAACCAGTCTGAGAGAGCTGGGAATGCTCACTTGGAGAAAGGAAGGTTTGAAGGAGAACTTAGAGTCCCTTCCAGGGCCTGAAGGGGCTCCAGAAGAGCTGGAGAGGGACTGGGGACAAGGGATGGGGGGACAGGACAAGGTGGAATAACTTTAAACTGGAGGAGAGTAGGTTTAGATTAAATATTAGGCATTTTTCCCTAATATTTGAGGGTGTGGATACCCTGGCACAGGGTGCCCAGAGAAGCTGTGGCTGTCCCTGGATCCCTGGATTGTCCAAGGACAGGTTGGATAGGATTTGGAGCACCCTGGGATGGTGGCAGAGGTGGAAGATTATCCCACTGCCATGGTAGCCCTGATTCTTCCATAGATCTCCATGTCAATCTTGGGAAAGCAGCCTAGTGAAGAGGTGGCTTTACCCATGTGAATGAAAATTATTTTAAGACAGCTCAGGAATATTTCTGAGGTGCAATTTTTGCTTTTGGCATGATTGCTCTGCTTCTGGCATTCTCAATTTGCTTTGTCACACACGGGTCACTTGAATTCATCCCTTCAGCTCCTGTCCCAAAGCCGAGATGTCCTGATGAGGAGGGTGTTGTCTTTCACTGCCCACACAGCAAAAAAAAGCAGGAGAAACACCTCCAGCACAGGTGAGAGCTGCCTCTGCTGAGGCCTCCTCCTCTCCAGAGGGGTTAGAACAGGACCTGAAGATGGAAAAGCTCCCAATGGAGCACCCTGAGGTTAAACTGGGATCAAACTGGGATCAAACTGGGATCAAGCTGGCCCGTTTGGCATGGAGCAATCCACACTTTGGGAAACGAGGGTGAGCATGGACACAAACAATGCCCTTTGGTTTAGGGAGTAATCTCAGTGCTCTGCAGCTGGGACAGACTCCAACTGTGCGAGCTGCCCTGGTCTGTTGATTGCTGGTTTCAGTTTTTTCTCTCTTGAGCATTTTCCCCCTTCTTTTCCTTCCCTCTCCAAGTGAATCTCAGCAAATGTGACAACCCCAACATGCCCCAGCCTCACTACTCCTCCTGATCTGATTGAAATGCCTGCCACTGCTGCTGGTACCAGCACTGAAAAAAGAACTGGCTCCTGTTCAAGTCCTTCTCCTTTCCAAATGTTTAGGGATTTGGAGCCCATACATACAATTACTGTGTGCTTCTCGGGAAGAGAAAATAGCCAGCAGCTGTTCAGTGTCTGATCAATTATGAGTTGAGGAAGAGGAGTGGAAGAGAGGGGGGGCTGTTGGTCAGAAATCTGCACACAATTAGGAAACAATGCTGGGAATGGGTGCTTGGGAGATGTGGGAAGGACAGACACCCTGCAAGCGAGTGCTGACGCTGACAGGTCTGCGATGCTCTGCTCAACAGGGAGATAAAATTGCCTGTTACAGGTTGTAGGTGAATTCTCTGGGGATTTGGCAAGGTGAGGAGGAAGAGGAGCCAGTCCTGGTGTGGGAACATGGACAATGGAGAGGAATGCTGGTGAGAAGGGGTCTTGCAGCAGGTCTGCCCCAGCCAAGCTCTGTTTTGATGGCAGCTTCGACACCCAACTCCATGCTGGAGACACAAATAAATGTGGGCAGCTTGGTGTGCAGGACAATTCCTGCCTCAGAGGCTCCATCCAGCTGCCCCCACACTGGTGCGCAGTGTCATGTGGGAAGGGGAAGACACACAGGGTTGGTAAATATTGTAAAGTACCTTCAAATACTTATTCCTTATAAATTTTGAAAGGGACATTGAAAGTTAAATCCAGAGACTGAAAGGTTTTCCAAAGAGCAGTAGGCTCCCACCCTTGTAAAAAGGAATTCAGTCTGAAATCTCCATTTCGTTTGGGATGAAGGAAATATTTTGTCTCATATTTTACCTGAAGTGACTCGAGATGATAATGGGGTGATAGATCCTTCACTTACTAG
The DNA here is from genome assembly GCA_035048045.1 of Chlorospingus semifuscus. Classification (NCBI taxonomy): domain Eukaryota; kingdom Metazoa; phylum Chordata; class Aves; order Passeriformes; family Passerellidae; genus Chlorospingus; species Chlorospingus semifuscus. The sequence goes on along the minus strand of JAWWMS010000120.1, from coordinate 1,923,376 downwards.
CATTACCCAGCACCACATAATGGAATCAGGAATGGTTTGGGTTGGAAGGGACTTAAAAGATCATCCAGTTCCACCCCTGCCATGGCAGGGACACCTTCCACTGTCCCAGGGTGCTCCAAGCCCCATCCAACCTGGCCTTGGACACTTCCAGGGGCAGCCACAGCTTCTCTGGGCATCCTGTTCCATCTAATATATTCCCTTTAACTCACAAGTCATGATGTGAGCAGGCTGCCCTGACTCAGATCATGACTGAATGTGTGTTTGGATGATGCTCACCTTTACCTGAGATCTTGGGGGCACCTCTTCCATCGATAATCTGTGTCTGAGAGCCAAAGGATTGTTGAACATTATTTTATATCACAGAAATTTGAGATGAAACTGGAGGGAGCTGTTTGTTGGTGACTAAATGAACCCATAAACCAAATTTTTACAGAGAATGTGGGCTCATCTTGAGTATGCCCAAAATTTTGATGTATTCTAGAGCATATCCTGCCCATTTTTTAATGAATCTCAGCAATGTCAGAGAAACTAAAGCTGTTTCCCCAGAATCCCAGTCCCAGCATGGTTGGGACTGGAAGGGACCTTTGGAGAACACCGAGGCCAACCCTCATCCTAAAGCAAATTCCAAGGAGTAGGTTCCACAGGATCGTGTCCAGTTGTGTTTTAACTCTCCAGAGGAGACTCCACAATGTTTCTGTTCCAGTCTGTCCCAGTGCTCTTCACCCTCCAAGTAAAGAAGTTTTCCCTCATATTTGGATCAGACTTTGTGCAGCAATCAGTGATAAAATGAGCACAGCAGTTTGCATCCAACTCCAGTGAATGAGGATAAATGGAAACTATTGATACCTTAAGGGCAAAAATGAAAATGTTTTCAAAATTAGTCTTTTCTTGGGAAAAGGCTGGGTAAAACCTGACGGTTGAAAATGTGTCAGCGTGTGGTTAGGGGCACTGAGATCTCTATAGCTGATGGATTTAATTGCATCCAGCATCCAGAAACGTGATTCCAGAGTCACATGAAGCTGCAGAAAGACGGAATCTGTCCCTCCTTCCCACAGCAACAGAAGCATTTGGTAAGTTCTGCTCAGCAATGTCATCACCATGGATACATTAAATGTTTGTGTTGTGACACGTGGAATTTTACCTGAAGTCTCCATTCCCTTGCAATTACATAAGATTATTTATCTTCATTAAGATTATTCATCTTAATTATATATAAAGTGCTTTTGATCAGGAACACCTGAAAACGTGACCAAAAACACTTTGAGTGCTTCAGAAAAAGAGGTTTGCATGGCCCTAAAATAGATTTATTATCTCACCTAACTACAGTAATATAAAATTTAGATGTTTAGTCAACAGAACTCTCTGCATCACATATATCCAGTGGAAAAAGCTAAAAAGTATTAATCTGAGCCTAAAATATATGGGAAGAACCTTCCTCTGGACATCCCAGTCTTTCCATTGTCTGGAGACTTGCAGATGGTTGGTTTTGAATAGACATCCAACCCTCCAATGGATCAGGTTAGGTGAGAAGCCACCTTCATTCCAATCTAATTTCTTCCCAGGCTCTTTGTGGTGGAATTCATCCCCAAGATGATGAGGAAATCTGCTGAACCAGATGTCTCCTTGGGCTACGTGAGAGCTCCAACGCATTTTCCCCCAGAGCCCCGGACTGGTGCCGAGCTCAGTGCAATAAAACGGGTCGGGCACGGGTTTTTTAGATTAGAGCTGCAATTGAATTCAAGCTGATTTCCCAGAACACTGATAGCCCTCCTGGCTCTGCCAAGTCAAATTCAAAGGTCGTGGCTCTTGGTGCCGTTCAGATTAAACCCACACTGTTCTAATGAGCAGGGATCCCCAAACACTCAGGGAGCTCCAGCCATTCATGGAGGTTTGCCCTAGTTTCATCGTGACAATGCAAAGGGGAGTTGAAGATGAAAAATTTCCTCCTCAGATAACCCAGATTAGGTTTTCCCATGGTGCTGCTGGATTTTCCACTCTCCCCAGCTGACCTGACACCACCTCTGCCATTCCTCTTCCCTGACTCAAGTCACAGGGCTCCCAGAGTTCTTCAGTCCACCTGGGAATGGACCTGGGCCTCCTTCCACTCCTGGTGAGTGATATGGACTCCTCCCCTCTGTTCCCCTGAACATCCCACAGAACCAGCACAGACCTTCTGGTCTCCAAACTTCTCCTTCTGGTCCTTCAACTTCTTAACTCAACAAGAACCAGGGGATTCAGGGGAAAATTGGAATGTTCCCCTCTTCGATCCTCAACGTACGAATGTGTTTTTCATGACTCATGGATGTTGTCACCTGAACGTGGAAAGTCTGGCTGTTTTCTGACCTCCAGGATTAGCACAGCCTGGAGATGCTCAACCAGACACTTCTACAGCCACTAAAATTACTGCCAGTTGAGCTGCCAAAGCTTCCCAGACATCCATGAAGGGTTTTTCCTATAATTTTGTGCGTTTTGGGCCTAAATGTGTCTGTCAGAGAAGATTTGATTCAAAATACATATTCTGTTTTTTGCAAACAGAGATTTCAACTTTTTAAAACTAACTTATGTTCTATTTTGACTGAAGATATGGTGGTAGACTCAATCAAGCTGACCAGAAAATTTCTACTTTATTTCATGTTCCTTAGGAAAATAAAGTTGGGATTTGGAGAAAGGCAAATGAGTTAATTTCCTAACCTTTGTTATTGAAGTTTCAAATAAATTATTTTAGCAACTTGATTCAGAAACATGCAATATCTATTTCTTCTCCACCTTGTTTTTGAAAGCTGGTCTATCAAAGAATGAAAAAAATTCCATGCCAAGTTTTCTGGATAGCCCAGGGAGAAATAAACACTTCTGGAAGATGATTCTTCCCAAATCCCAACATAACTAAAAAGAATCATCCCTTGGAGATGTGCTTGTCTCCAGTGATTTTCCAGGAACTCTGTGCCCAGACCACACAATGGGTTGACAAAAAACCCATGGCATTGATGAAATGCTCTTAACATAATAAAATATTTTTCTTCCAATGTTTTTGGAGCTGATATCCTGTGATTGCTTCCTTAGGAAAATTATAAAACAATGCCAAACCTTCTTCTCTGGTTGGTCAGATCCCAGATTTTCATCCCAGTCATCTTCTGCTTAAATTATTTCCCTGAGATATGTGAACCTTAGGCAGGTGAAATCTTCTCTCCTAACTTGAACATGGAGATGTTTATCAGCCATGCCAGATTTACAGCTCAGGTAGAAAACACCCAAAGCTTTCAAATCCAGATCTTTTCTGGCTGATCCTTTTTTTCCCCGCAGGAGAGGTTTGGGATATGTTTGGCTACAGTTGCTATCCAAAACCCATTTGATTAATTAAAGCTCCCCTTGTAGCTTAATTTACTTTGCACACCACTTCAGGAATTTTGCCATTTCCTCTTCCTGTCCTTGTGCTCTCCAGCAGATACTTTCACCAGGTTCTTCTTTGTCTTCCATTATTTCCAACTTTAAAGAGAAAATTCCTACATCAAACAATGATTTGGATAAGATAATTTGGATAACAATGACAGGATAGGAAAAGTTTTGTGTACCAAGGATAACATCTGGGACTGCAGGCAAAACTTGTCGAAAATTGTGGATTTTTTGTTTCAAACCATGGAAGCTTCATGTTCCTACTTAATTCTTGAGATTTTCTCTCCATCAGCAAATTCCCATCAGTGCAGCTCAGATGGTTCTTGTCTCCATGGCTCTTCTTCACTGAGCTTTCACCACCAATTTCTGCTTGCAAATATTTCTACAGCTTGTTTCCTCTGCAAAATGCCTTTTTCTTCTAAAAGAAATTAAAGATGTAGCAACAATGAATTCAGAATATTGTAGGAGGTGCCCGAGTGGAATTAATTTTTTGTTTCATTATTTTATGTAAAACACATGAGGCAAAATTTCATTTCCTTGGATCACAGGAAATCCTTTGTGTTTTGAAGCAGAAACATTTCTATCAGAATATGCTGAATTTTGGAAAACAGCAAACATTGATTTGTCTTCCATGCCAAAGAGATGCAACTTCTGGCATCTTTGGACAAAATTTCAACCGCTTTTCCTCTAAACAATTTTTTCTTGTTTTTCCTCATTTCCGCTCTTGGAATGGTTTTGGAATGAACTTGCTAGTGCCAGTGGAACTCTTGAAGTGCTCCTCATTGGAGAGTTGGTCAGAACTCAGTGCGAGTTGGAATCTTTACTAAGGAAGACAAGAAGGGAGCAGCTTCAAAAAATCCACGTGGAATTACGAATTGAGAATGTGCTTATCTGAGATAAACCCTTTCTTCCAATAAATCCTTTATTCCAATAAATGCATAATTCTAATAAATGCTCTGCTCCCAGCATTCCCTCCTTTGATCAGCTGGGGCATTGCAGGAGAAGACAGAGGAATTGTCAATGCCGGTCCCGTGGAAAAACGGATGAGAGCAGAGCAGATTGTGGTCCTCTGACCTCCTCTGGAAACAATCCTTCATTCCTCTTCCCACCACACCGCCTGGGCTTCAGGGTTGTTCAACACTGAGTGACTTCCCAGCTGTGAGAGCTCAGCACTGATGTGTCCAGGCCAGAGCAGGGAACTTGAGGAGAAAAATAAAGGCACTGGAAAAAAAGCAAAACACCTCTGGAATTACCCGCACCACATCCCGGAGCGGCGGCGGTTGGGTCTGGTAGGGAAAAGTGTCACCTTCCAGCCAAATTCTGACTCAGCCTGTCCCCATCTTTCTGTGCCAAACCCAATCAGATCAACCCGAAATTGCTGAAATTGGGGAAGCATGGAGATATTCCAGCCAGGATCACTGTGGATAATCATAACACCCCCCAGTATTGGAGATTTCCAGTCAAGGTATGTTGGGATCCAGCAATGGCCTCAGAGTTGATGGGGAACGGCTCAAGGATGGAGAAAGTCGGTGCTAGAAAATGAAATTAAGATTGTTCAAAGAAAAAGAAATAAGGATTGTTCAAAGCCGTGTTTTTTCCTTCACAGCTGTATTAAAACCTTAGACCGAGTGTAAGTCCGAAACCTCCCCAAAAACAGGACCCTGGAGTTAATTTTAGACAGGTTTGTAGGATGTGCTTCCTTAGCAGAAAGTTTTAGTGTGAGCAGAACTCATGGGAAAAGTAGAATTCACCCCTGGGAGCAATAATCCATTTGTGTATAAGTGTTAATGAACCTGGTGATGCCACCTTTTAATTTGAGCCATGCAGGTGGCAATGTCCATGCACTCACCAAAGAAAAGTATTCCAAGATCTCTATATAATTTTAGAAATTCTTTATTTCACCCAGAGCTTTGAAGCTTTCTACCCTCCTTATAACCAAAAAAATTAATTTTTCTCACTCTTTTTCTGTAGCAAAGTACGTCTTTTACAAATATTTTTACAATGTGAGGAAGATCAAACAGGATTTTTTTTTTTAAACTCCCTCCACTTTTGTATTATTGATACTGAGGAGACAATTTTTTGACCTATTCTGCCTAAAAAAGTTCAATTTGCCTTGGTCAGAAGAACCAGGTGAAGGCAGAGCACATGAACACCAGAAACTTTCTAGTTTGTGGTTTGAAGATAAACTTGGAATGGCCATAACGTAAATCCAGGGAATTTTTGCTGGTGGAATTGTAATCTGAAAAGAAAATTGACGTATGGAAATCATATTACCACTGTCTTTCCTATTTCTCAACGCTCTTTTATTTCAGAGTTTTTAACTCTTGACCTCATGGCAAATTTATCCCTCATTTAATACTTAAGATGTTTAGACCATTAGGTAAAAACAGCATTGTTATTTAGGTTACGTGTTGGAAGTCACAGTGCCTGGAAAGAATTCCACTTTGTGGTTTCCAGGCTGACTCCAGAAAATTAGAATTGCAGCAAGGCCGTCCATGGAGTTCAATTTAAAACAAAAATCCCAACCCCAAATCCAGACTGAACCAAACCTTAACAGTGCAAAGGTTTCCAAATTTTTGCTTCACTTCATCAACATTTGTTATTTCCTAAAGGAAACCAGACAGGTTAATTGTGTAAAATATATGTGGATACACAGATATTTCACACATAAATGTGTGTGCGAGTGCACGCCTGTGTACATATTAATTTTTCCCCTGTTCTTCTTCATATCAGACTTCACCACATGGCACTAAAGCCATAATTTAATGTGGAATTCTGAAGCTAATGGAATGTGGAGAATGAGCTCTTGCTTTCCTATTGGTCACCAGGCTCCCCTTTAACTGCTGGGGGAGCACCAAACCTATAAACAGGTCTGTGACCATAGAAACCCCCTAGATCAACTTTTCAATTTCATCACAGTAAAATAATTGGCTTAATTTTTTTTATTCTGTACATTAGACAGGAAAAATGCCTGACACGTGTTTTCAGATTTATATATTGTCCAAGCCTATGTATTAGGGTTCAGAATTTGGATGGAACTCACAAATCAGGTCATTTCTCCTGGTGGGAAAGGCCAATTTTTCTCTCCATCCAGGCTTTAGGAGCTCATTGATATACAAGTAGAATTCAGAGCAAAAACCTCTTTTATCAGTGAAGTTTTCCACCCATTCCTGTTTTAGGGCTGCATTCACAGATTTGCTTCCCAATCTTATTGAATTTTTCCCATTCACTTTCCCAGCTCTCCATACACAGATTGTGCCCTGATCCAGCTGAGTTTTGAGGATATTTTTCATTAATCCAGCTGTAATTTCCCTTTGTACAACTTGTGACTGCCCATCCTCGTGCTGCACCTCTGAGTAGCTGCATCCCCATCACCAACCCCATTTCTGGAATGGAAATCTGACTCAAACAAGGCCAGAATTGCTAAACCCAAGCTTTTTTGGGTTTATTTGATTTGCTGTGTCAGTATTTAATAGAATAACTTCCTTCTCCCCCCTTGCTTCTGTCACAGCTACCAGAGGCTCTTTATACCCCTTGATACTTCTGCTTTCATATTTGATACATCACAAGATGTGTACCAAGATAAAATAGGAATATGATCCATTCTCCATCAAAAAAACCCCTCAAATCCAATTTTTCACTGCTGTCCCTAGAATGAATTTTTTTTACCAGCTGTCATTTTGTTGCCAGTTTCTTAACCTCATTCAATCCTCCATCTTTCCCAAATTTGATGATGTTCCAGCTTCCATGCCTTGCTCAAAGGTAGTCTTCCTATTTAACACAAAAATATAACTGCTTGTCTTCCAGCTTCATCAATATATTCTGCCTCTTTTTTTTTTGATTTTCATGCTTATTATTCACACAATCATCTCCTTTCTTCCATAATTGAATATTCAGCTTTAATTTTGATGCCTCAAAGAAGAAAATAAGTCTTAGTTTTGGTTAAACAAGGTCATTGGAAGTTGGTCTAAATGTCGTGGAGAGCTCCACTGATCTCTGCAGGCTCTGGGTTAAAGTTCGCATTTAGAACTCTCATGATAACGTATTGATCAACATTTCTTTAAGCTCATTATCACCCCAGACCTGATCAGTTCTTTATTATCATTAATACCTGCTGTTCAACAGTGGTGCTACGTGACCACAGACAAGATCCAGGTCCTGGAGTGACCTGTGGAAAAGCAAAGCAAGGGGCAGACTTTGCCCTGGAGAAGTTATGAATGGAGCAGAGGGCTCAGACAATGAAATAGTGACCTTTTTCCAGTGCTGGCAAAATCAACTTTACAGCCAGGGCTTTCTCTGACTCCCTGTGTACCTTGAATGTGCCCTGGAACACCAGAAATCCTCATTTATTATATACATAAATAAAGAGATGCCCAAGGACACGAGGTTCCAATTGGAAAACTTGATGCCAGTAGAAATTCCATGCTCATTTCAAGCATATTTACCACTAACACACTGGCTAAAGAGAACAGGCCCTTGGATCTTTTATAGCCCATGGATATTATGCTCAAGCACAGCATGATTAGGGAATATCCATAGATTTGTCCAATTTTCTACTTTGGAATGGGATGGAGTGCATTCACTGCCACAAATATTTCTGACTAGAACTCTACTGGCTACCAAGGGAGACCAGAATGGCCAATTTCAATGGAGATGTCCAAATTAAATATGTGATGAATACAACCTCCCCTCCCTTGGGATCTGCTTGGAGCCCCAGCTTTCCATTTGTGCTGGAATTTGCCATCACAAATCCAGAGCTGCCCAGAAAAGCAGCACCAAAGTGGCCCTCTCTTTGCTCTGGAGACAAAATTTCCTCCCTGGTGATCGTGTTGCAAACAAGTTCTGCCTCAGAGACTCGGGGCACAAAGAACAAAAAGGGATTTGAGCAGCCAGGTGGTGGGAGAAGGGAAGTGGAGGGAGGAGGGGCCTGGAGTGGTGAAGTGCAGAAACAGTTTTAAATATTTGGAATCTGCAATTGTATTTCCCCCTCCATCCCCTCCCAGAGCTTCATTTTTTTTTTTTTTGAGCCCAGATTAACTATTCCCCCTACAATGCTTTTTCATAAAGGGATCAAGCCCATTGTTTATAGAATTTGCTAATAACAGCCTCAGTCTCTCTGTCACAGCAGAGTGATTCAATTACAAGACTGGACAATAAAAGCTCAATAAAGAAACTCAAATCCTTATTAAATTCTTTTTTTTAATTATTATTAAAAAAAAAACCAAAAACCTGAGCAGGCTAGGATTGCCAGATTGGGAATTTGCATGGAGCAGAAGAATGATATGATCTCTCTGAGTAGCACGGTGCAAATTAAAAGAGGTTTAGCGTTAAGTGCTCATGGCACAAAAGCAATTTTAAGTACCTGCAATCAGCTTAGGGTGGCTAAGCCTAAATATGTACAAATCGTGTAATGGGCAATATCCCTGGCAGTACCACGCAGAGCTCCCGCTGCTGGGTGCTCCAGCCCTTCCCCAGGGTCCCTGGGGGTGGGCAGGGGGAGTGGGAGTGTGTGGGACAGCCTGTGTGTGGCTTGTGGGCCACCTAGTGTCCTGCTGGCGACTGCACCAAGGGTTTGCTCCTCATTCCTGGTGGGACAGCTTGGAAAGTAAAAAAAAACCCAAAAAACCTCAATTGGCACAAAATGGGACAAAGAGAGCCAGGGTTTGGTGCACCTCGCTCTTGCCTGCTGCTTCACTTGGAGACTCCTCCAAAGAATTTGGTATCTATTGAAACCCCTCTTCCATTGGGAAATCCATCATTTCCCTTGTTGGCATCTCCATTTCTTGTTACCTCTGCTACACAGAATTTAGGATTTTGGGGGCGTTGGGGGTTTTGTTGTTGTTGTTGCTTTTTCCAGCCTGGCAGAATGAGGTTGTAGGATTATGGAATGGTTTGGGTTGGAAGAAACCTTAAAATTCATCTTGGGACACCTCCCACTGTCCCAGGCTGCTCCAAGCCCCAATGTCCAACCTGGCCTTGGACACTTCCAGGGATCCAGAGGCAGCCACAGCTGCTCTGGGAAAGCTCTGCCAGGGCCTCACCACACTCACAGTCAGGAATTCCTTCCCAATATCCCTCTCTAAATCTCCTCTCTTTCACTTCAAAGCCATTCCCTGTGTCCTGTCCCTCCATCCCTTGTCCAAAGTCCCTCTCCAGCTCTCTTGGAGCCCCTTTAGGCTCTGGAAGGGACTCTAAGTTCTCCCTGGAGCTTCTCTTCTCAAGCCAAAGAACATTTTTCAAAGTCTAACATCCTCTCCATCATGAGAAATTTGTGTCCTGTAGAAGCCCTGAGAGCCAGTGACTCAGACGCATCCTAATCTCAGTTTTTTGGTAAACAGTGGAATTTTTTTGGTTTCCCATTGCAGTGTGGGATTTCCAGGCTTTGCTCACACTTCCTCTCAATTCTTCCAGCCACTCTTGGATTCATTTCCATCCCACCCTCAGATCCCTGCTTTGCCACCAGCAGGGCAGTAAAACCTGATTTATGACAGAGGACAAGGAATTTCCAGGGGAGGATTTTGTGCATTTGAGGTGTGTGAGATGATTCCTGCTTTTAACTGCTTTTCTGGCATCCAGTAAGGAGCTGCCCTTCCAGGACCATTCCATCATCCTAAGACTTTTTCCAAGGTCTGTATTGACAGGATAAGGGTCAGGAGTCAAAAACTGGGAGAGGTTGGGTTTAAGTTAGACATGGAAAAGAAGAATTCTTTTTATAATGAGGATAGTGCAGCACTGGAAGAGGTTGTCCAGAAAAGTTGTGGAAGCATTTACGATCAAATTTTGAACAACTTGGTCTAGCAAAAAATGTCCCTGTCTGTGGCAGAAGGGTTGGACTTGATGATATTTCAAATTCCCAAATCATTCTGTGATTCTATAATTAAAACGAAACAAAACAAAACAAATAAACATAAAATACAACATTGGGAACTGGTCCCAGCTGAATCCAGCACTGGATGAGGAAGCAGTGCCAGGCAGGGGACAGCAAAGCTGGAGAGCCCTGCCTGATAATATAAATAATGAGGAGAACATGACACTGCTGCTGGTCTTTGGGAGGGAGATCATCACCCAAAATTTACTCTGTTGCCACAGACCCCTCAGTGGGATTCATCCATCCTTAGCTAATTGCCCAAAATAGATGGGATGAGTGCCCTCCTGAGTGACCTTTCCCTGATAAAAGCAGGAAACCTGGCTTAAAGCAGGGGCTTACATCTGAAATGGCTGCAGTTAAGGGAGATTAATTCTCCCCTCAGCACTCAGCAGAGTTAATCAGCACGGCCCTGGCTGGCAGCTCTGTCAAGACATGTGGAGCATTCACCCCATTTTTGGGTGGTGATTTATGATTGCTGGGATAAACTGTGCTCCCAGGAGGAATAAAGGAGCTCATCAGAGAGGTGTTCCAGTGAGTTTCTTAAAGAATTGAGCAGAATGAACACAGGCTTTAAATTCCTTGGGACAGAGGCCCAGAGATTTGTCAAGAGCTGCACTTGGTTCCTGCCTTGGTCAGGCTGTGAAATTTTGGATGTCCCTAATTTTTAGGGATAAAATGAGGTGTTCATTCCTGACGGAATAAAAAAGTGAACTCTTTGCCGTTCAGGATGAGAAATGACCTGAACCTCTTGTTTTCTCTCCCGATTTAAGAAATGTTTAGAAAGAATGGTAACAGTGAGGCAAAGGTAGAATTTTTCCCCCATTAAATAAATATAAATTACACAGGCTTTAAATTCTTTGGAACAGAGGCCCAGAGATTTGTTCAAGAGCTGCACTTGGGTCCTGCCTTTGTAACGCTGTGAAATTTTGGGTGTCCTCAGTTTTTAGGGATAAAATGGGGTGTTCATTCCTGATGGTGGCAACAGCTATTGATGAACTTGGTTTGGGGTTTGCCATCTAAAATTTAAACGTTGAATCATATCCTGGATTGAATGTCTAAGACTTAGAGTAGAAGCTCTCTCAAAGTACCTAAATCTGCTCATGGTTCATGGAATCATGGAATTAGAACATCCTGATTTGTAAGAGACCCACAGGGATCATCGAGTCCCACTCCTGTCCTGCACAGACAGCCCAACAATCCCACCCTAAGGGAGGGTGTCCAAAGGCTCCTGGAATTCTGGCAGCCTTGGAAATGGGACCATTCCCTGAGGAGCTTGTGAAAACCCTTTCCCCAACATTCCTTTCTCCCCAGCTTGGACTGAACTTCCAACTTTTAGGTGGCCACCCATAAAAAAGTGAAGCCTTTGCCTTTCAAGATGAGAAATGACCTGAACCTCTTATTTTCTCTCCCGATTTAAGAAATGTTTAGAAAGAATGGTAACGGTGAGGCAAAGGTAGGATTTTACCCCCATTAAATAAATATAAACTACACAGGCTTTAAATTCTTTGGAACAGAGGCCCAGAGATTTCTCAAGAGCTGCACTTGGGTCCTGCCTTTGTCAGGCTGCGAAATTTTGGATGTCCTCAGTTTTTAGGGATAAAATGGGGTGCTCATTCCTGATGGTGGCAACAGCTATTGAACTTGGTTTGGGGTTTGCCATCTAAAATTTAAACATTGAATCATATCCTGGATTGAATGTCTAAGATTTAGAGTAGAACAAGCTCTCTCAAAGTACCTAAATCTGCTTGTGGTTCATGGAATCAATCAGAATATCCTGATTTGTAAGAGACCCACAGGGATCATCGAGTCCCACTCCTGTCCCTGCACAGACACCCCAACAATCCCACCCTAAGGGAGGGTGTCCAAATGCTCCTGGAATTCTGGCAGCTTCCCTGAGAAGCTTGTGAAAACCCTTTTACCAATAATCATTTCTCCCCAATTTTTAGATGGCCACCTATAAAAAAGCGAAGTCTTTGCCTTTCAAGATGAGGAATGACCTGAACCTCTTATTTTATCTCCTGATTTAAGAAACGTTTAGAAAGAACGGTAACGTCGAGGCAAAGGTAGAATTTTACCCCCATTAAATAAACATAAATTACACAGACTGATCAAATCCAGCCAACTGCTTCGGACAATATGAATTTTCCCATAGAAACTCCTCCGAAGTGGAATGAATTTCCAGGCTCGCAGACACGCAGTTTTTAATTAAGAGCAAAGCATTTATTAGAACGGATGAGAGCACTAAATCTGACCAAAATGCCTTTGAAGCTCCCAGCCCCCTGCTTGATTCCACGGACTTCCCCTCCCTGCTTTATGTTTCACAGCATCCATAACATGGATTTATCAAAGGTCACTATGGCAACACCCAGGCAATGCCAGACAAATACGGGGCCGAGCCTGGAAACAGCACAAAACAAACTGAAATCGCCCCGTTCCCACCCAGGCTGCTCCCGTGGCCCTCCTGCTCCGAATTTGGATGGATGCTGTTATTAATCCTGCAGCCCATATTACCTCACTGAGGTGGGACGGCAGGAGAGGGAGGTCGGGCTGGGATTGGCACGTGAGGATTCCTGGAATCGCGGCCTCACGCTGTTTGGGCTGGCGGCGTTTCCATGGCAATGGGGGCACCCGCCATTGATTCCTGGGTTATTGCTGAGTCTTCATTCCCAGGATTTGGGGAATATTCCCAATTGCTTAGGAATTCCAGGACTTTTATAGGTATTGTATATATGAACCTGAACTTGCTAGCGGTAAAGATAAATAGATAAATAGATAAATATATATATAAATATATAAACGTATGAATATAAATACATAGATATATAAACAGATAAATAGAATAAATATAAAAATATATATAAAGAAATGTACATATTTTTAATACAAATATATAAATAAGTATATAAGTATATAAATATATAAACATATAAATATAGATAAAATATAAAAATTATAAAAATAAGAATTAAATTATATATAGAATATATATAGAAATAAATATCTATAATGTATAAATATAAATTAAATATTATTACATACAACATATTGTATTATATCAGTTATTAATATATAATTAACAATATTAATATTAAATTAATATATCAAAATAGATTAATGCATAAATATTAATTAAATTAATAAATATAGAATAAAATCTATAAATGTAAAAATTACACGTATTTATAAAATATAGAGCATATAATTTATAGTATTATTAATGATAATATTAATATAATTAATATTAAATAGTATTAACTGCATTGACTATACATCATACAATAAATAGAAATAGAAATAGAAATAGAAATAGAAATAGAAATAGAAATAGAAATAGAAATATATGATATATAAATATTATATAAATATATAATATATAAACACAATATATACATATAATGTATAAAAATATATGTATTTATATAAATATATAAATATATCTTGAACACACACATTTATAAAATATGTATATATCACATCTGTAATAATGTATATCATATCTATATCAAATGAAGCACTCAGAATCTCAAATCTCCACCCTGACAATGAAAAGCATTTTCGGAAGTGATGGAGAACTTTAAAATATCTCAAATCTCCTTTATTAACAATATTTAAAGTCATTCTTTTGGAGATTCCCAACCACAGTTGACTTTACTTTTCTTTTTGCTTTGTTTTCCTCAGTTTGGAAAATGAGATACAATTAAGATTTTATTCCTGATAAAGAAGAAAAAATATCCAGAAGGTGAAAGAATTCAGAACATTTTTTGCTCTCTAATTTTGTCTGATTCTTGTCTCTTCTTGTCTAATTTTTATTATTACATTTTTTCCCACAATGCACACACAGCCCTACACACACACACAAATTTAGGTGATAAAACCCCAATGGACTGCCAGGTGCAAAGTGAATTTCTCAGTAATTAAGATAAGCCAGAATAAAACCAGCTGATGAAACCTTACCTTTCTCCTTTTTATTGCACATTATCTTTGTGCTTAATGATCCAGTAGCCTCCTATTCTTAAATGGGAGCCTCCCATGGTGAGAACCATACCCAGATAGCAGCAAATTCCTTTTAAATTTGGAATTTATTCTGCAGAAGTTGCTTCCAGGAGTATTTCCTCCCCATAGTTCAAAGGCTGTTCCAAAAACAGAACGGTCCATTTCCTCCTGGGCTTTATTTTTTTTTTTTTTTGGTATTTCTGAATGGTTTTCCAGTGTTAATCATCTTTGGAAAATCCCTCTGAGACAGGAACATTATCCTGATTTTATTAATGGGAAGCTGATAAATAATTGAGATTAATGTGAAAATATCCAATTATTTTGGTGTCCAGGCTGAGCTCGGAGTTCCTGCTTTGGCAAAGGTTTGAGCATTTTTACCTTATTAATCTTCCTCCAACTTTTTATCTGCCCAGAAATAATTTCTTCTCTGAGCTACTCATTTGCTCTGGGGAGAAAAGAGCACATTCAGAGGTGCTTCATCTCAAATGTCTGGGATGAGCAGCTTGGGATAAGCTAAATTTCCCTCTAAAACAGATTAATCCCAGATTATTTATTTATTTGAGGACGTTTCCCTTGATTTGCAGTTGGGAGTGCTCCACACTTCATTAAGACACTGAAAATTAAGGGTTTCAGGCACCTTATGTGTATTGGGAGTGGGAGATGATCTGGCCCATCAATCCTTATGTCTGCCAGAATTCCAAAATTCAAGTCCCAACACATGAAAACTTGGATTTCTGATATTTGCACTGAGAAAAAAATATAAATTCTCAGCCTTCTTCACTGGAAGTTGATTTTGTTTGATTTTTTTTCTTTGTGAGAGGATCACCAGCAAATCATTGTGAGGTGTGTTGGAAGTTAAATAAAATAATAACGTGGTGGGAAAGGGATACAGGGAAAAATTCTACCTCAGTGGAAAAGAGTGAAATGGATTTTAATATTGCACTCACTGAAACGAGTGAAATGGATTCTAATATTTAAAATATTTTAATATTTTAAAATATTATCAAATTATAATAATATTTAATATATTGAAATTATATTTAAATAATATTTACTGTGATTAATATTTAATATTTCCCCACTCACTGGTGCTGTGCATGGATTTATTCCCCTCCTCTTTCATTGATGCCCACATCAGCCATGGATGGGGAAGTTTTTCTCTCATGGATTCTGAACTGAGCTGAAGGTCTCATTTAACAATCACACAAACACAGGGTTCCTCTTCCAGAGGCACGGAAAAATCCCATTTTTCCATGAGTTTTCCACTTGTATAATTACACAGTTAATTGATTTGGTCATTAAGGTCATGTCTCACGACATTCAGAGTGATCACTTGAGAATGGGATTATTTCTGAGGACATGGAACTGTTGGGTTAGACGTTTTATAGACTGAGACTGAGACATTTTATAGACTGAAACTACCCCAAAAAAAGAACCCTAAATGTCTTTTTCTGATCAGATTAAACACAGAAGAAATGCCTGTATAGACAAATATAAATAAATATAACCATCAACTAAAAATGAGATTATTTTTGAAGAATGTCGAGTTATGGATACTATCAATAAAAGCTCTAAAACCTTGCTGTGCATTAGTTAAATAAGATTTCATTTGGGAGAAAATGAGGACAGGGTTCAAGGCTTCAGTGAATTCAGTGTTGGCCTCCACATTTCAGGAAAAAGGGGTGAATCAACCATTCAGAGTGGGAGGAAAACAATGGAAAGGATCAGAATTCCAGCTAAAAGTGTCCATGAGGGAATTACACTTCAGTATTCCCAAAACATGAGTCCATACATGAGTTTAATCAACACAGCACTTAAAAAATTAAATTAATTAGAGAAATTAATGCTTTTTTTCCCATGCAATATCTTTAATTGCCGTAAACGACTCCAATTCCAAATATTTTTCAGATGTTACTCATGGAATAGCAGGGATCTTCATCATTGCTATTATAACCTGTCTCCAAAAGTGCCATGACTTCAAGAAAAATCCTCTAGAACCATTTTTTCCCTAATTCCACAACTCCTTTCCTACCAAAAGGAACATCGGCCACCTCAGCTTTCCAGGGAACAACTTGCAGCTGTTCAGGCTTAGGGAATATGGGTTGAATATCCCAAAGTCCCAGGATACAGGGATATTCTTAATATTAATTAAGAATAATTAATTCTTAATTAAAATTCTTCATTTCAGACTCTCTGGGGAATCATGTCCATAATATTCCTGACCTAATAAGTGAACCAGATTTATTAATGCACTTATCTTTCTTATACTTTTCTCAATAAATCTCTGCCTCAGACTCCACTACTGGTTGCTTCCTTGAAAAAATTAATGATGGGAGGAATTTGGCTCTGGGGTTTGGCTGTAAAAGTTTTACTGTATTTGAAATGCAGAGCCTCCTGACAGCTGGAATGGTGGAATTCACCCTCGGACAGGGTATTGCTTTCCTGGCATGTTGAAGCTGATTAAATTATTTTCATATTATTCTAAATGAGTCTTGGAGAGTCTGGGGGGGTTGGATGTTTCTGCGATGCCATAAACTCAGACACCTGCTAAGCAGCTGGGAAATTCGGGGAATTCTGGAGCAGTTTTTGATCAGCACAAGGTGAGAAAAAGTGACTGGAGCAGGCAGAGTGTTAAGAATTCCTCAATAATTCCCTTTTTATTATTAATACAGTTCATGACCTGAGAATGAGCTGCATGTCAACATCAGGGTGGAGTTTTCACCTGATGGGTGGAAAAGGGAACCTGGAGGGGGAGGCATTCATGAGGGCCAGCAAGGTGATCCCAGGGATGGAAAGTGTGAGAGAACTGGGAATGTTCAGCCTGGAGAGGAGAAGCTTTGGGGTGACCTCAGTGTGACCTTCCAGGACCTGAAGGAGTCAGCAGGAAAGATGGAGAGACACAATTTCTAAGGGATGGAGGGACAGGACACAGGGAATGGCTCCCACTGCCAGAGGGCAGGGATGGATGGCAGATTGGGAAGGAATTGTTCCCTCTGAGGATGAGGAGGCCCTGGCACACGTTCCCAGAGCACCTGTGGCTGTCCCCGGATCCCTGGAAGTGTCCAAGGCCAGGTTGGATGAAGTTTGGAGCACCCTGGGATAGTGGAAGATGTCCCTGCCCATGACAGGAAGTTTGGAATGCGATGATCTTTCCAGTCCTTTTCAACCCAAACCATTCTATGATTCCATGACATTTTTTTCACCAGTAAATCCTGGATAAAACACCTGAGGTGTGAGGTGTTTGTAGGGCCAAATGAATCATTTTCCACCAGCCCACAAGAAGCTGCATCATTTGTTTGTTTTCCTTCTCCTTCCCCCCTCTCTCTTCCAAACCAATCCTATTTCCTGCCTTAATGGAAGGATGTGAGACTCTTCATCAGCAAAAACAGAATTTGAGATAGCAACTATGGCAATCAGAAATGAATTTGGCTATCAGGAGCCTCAGGAGCAGCCACAAAATGAATTCTCCCAGGGATAACAAATTTATTGTGAGCTGTGGCCGTGTGTGGGATCTCCTTCCTCAGGAGATCATCCAGAAATGCTGGAAGATCGGATCTGCACAAAATGATTTTTGTGCTCTTTGCATGAGCAGATCATCATCCTTGGAGCTGTCACTTTCCAGAGTGAAAGATGCACTGGCAAGGGGTAGCCAGGCAGTGGGAGGAGAGGAGCCAAAGAATTCCAAGCCACAGCCTCTCCTGTTCCTACCCACTGGATTACAACTGCAGCCAACAGAGGGATGTGGATGAAACAAGAGAGCAGGAGAATGTGGATGCTGTGCCCAGAGATATGGGAAAGAGACACTGGTTTGGGAGGGCTTGAAAAGGGGCCCAGAGAAGCAGGGAGGGCAGGAAAAGAAAGAAAAAGGGAGGATTTTGGAGCCTATTTTCCAACGAACATCACCTGGTGGCCTCAGGGCCACACAGATGGGAAAGTGACACTGGTGAAGGACTCTGTGACACTCCTGGGATGGTGGAGGAGCAGGAGTCTCTGTCAAAGTGATGCCTTGTGCAGGCTGCCCTAGAGCAGAGGCTGGACAGAGCTAAAGAATAAAGCAGGGATTTATTAAAATTATGACCTCCATGGATGCACCTTGGGCAGCACCAGAGCCCAGCCAGGGCTGCACCCAAGATGAACCAAAATGGCCCCAAAAT
>JAWWMS010000120.1:1893716-1904823 GCA_035048045.1 Chlorospingus semifuscus | reverse complement strand
AGCAGGAATTGTTTTGTCTCCCTGCTCTGTGCACAGAGCTCACCATGCCCTGATGTGAAGCTCAGACCCACACACTAGCCCACAAGAAGCTGCATCATTTGTTGAATCTGAAAATATAAAAGAATCTGAAAATATAAAAGCTAAACCTGAGGCATCAAAAGAAGGATTCATTAAAAACCAGAGCTGTGGAGGGGCACAGGGAGGGTGGGGTGGTACAGATCTCCCTCAGGAGATTTCCCAAGCTGAGGTGGTCACTGCTCCCTCACTATCAGCTCCCAGACTGAAGGGGGTTTATTCTCCCAGCCCTGTGCTGTATTCCAGCTCAGAGGAATGAGTCAGGCTCCCAGCTTGAATTCCTTGGATATAAAACTCAGCATGAGGTATGAGGGGAGCTGCAGCTCGGTGGAGGCCACCTAGAAAAGCCAGTGTTGTTCTTAGTGAGGTGAGTTACCTCATCCCAGGCCAGGAGGGGGGAAAAATCCCAGGATCTCAGCCTTTCCCAGCCCTCGGCATCTCCAACCGGTCCTACAGAAAAACATTGGAAAATCTCCAAGGTGAAAGAGCCTCGTGAGGCTTTCTGAAAATGATGAAACCACTTCTTCCTAATCCAAATTTTTATTCCTACTTTTTGTGTTATTTTATTTTCCTTTTTCTGGTAAGACTAAGAAGTGATAGGCACAAACCCAGCTTAAGGTTGCATTAAGTGCTGATTTTTCAGATTCCAAAGGAAATGGGAAATTGACACGAAATGGGAAGTGGCTATTGTGTTGTTTTTTATCAGAAAGGATTTTCCCAATCTAATTCCAATGAGTGATTGCCTTTTCAAGCAGCTCAGAATTCCATTAAATTTTTCTCAGTTTTCACGAAGGAAGTGGTCACCCTTGAGACCTTGTCACCAAATTAAATTTTCCTAAATTTGACAACGAGAAAAAGGCCTTGTCACCAAATTAAATTTGGCTAAATTTGACAATGAAAATGGAGCAAAATTCAAATTGGTTTTGGGTCACAGCATAAATTTTCTTATTTAACTTTAAAATAGCGACCTTTCAGTGCCATGGCGGAGAAATGCAGATATCTCCCAGTTCAGCCCAAAGTAAGAGTTAAAGCTTGAAAGCTTTTGCATCAAAATAATTGAAAAAGAATAATTATGCCCCATTTTGCAGAAGTTAAGGCACAAACATGAAGGTGTTTGCCCAGGAATCACTGGCACATCTGGAAATTCACTGACCTCTGGGAGTGAAGGCTCCTTCCTCTAAAAACACGTCTGTGATTGGGAAGTGCAACTGAAAGCAAATAAAGCCTTTTTTGTGAGCTCCCCAAAGGCAGAAGCTTGGAGAAAACCCAGACCTTCAAACACCAATTTTTATTTTTCGGTTTTTCCTCTCATCCCTCTTTCAACTTTGCACAACCTCTGAGATTCGGACCTGCCAAGTTTCACACAGCTCTGCTTAATTTTCGCTCAAGGAACGAGTCCTCTGACCCGGAGTCGGATCCCAAAATTCTCCCTTCTGAAGGGTTCCCACTTCCCAGGGCCAGCAGTGCAGCTCCATTGGCTGATGGGATTTGATTAATCCCCCTCTAATGAGGAAGTGGAGCAGCTGAGATGAAAGGCTGAGCCCTCACTGGGACAAGGTATGAACTAATAAGCCAAGCTCGGCTCATACGGAGATCCGGGCGTTCCCGGAGGGGATTGGAACCAACCTGACTTCGGTGTTTTGATCAAAATGATGCCAAAAAAAAATCCCCACGGGGTCCAAAACCTAAAGCAAAAAGTCAACAATGCTACCACCTGTCTGCTCACTGCTGGTACTATTGGATATTCAGTGGTAAAAAATGGCTAAATTTACCCCAAATTTCACTGGTTGGCAGAACTCATTTACCTGTTTGCAGAGGACAGAAAATCTCTTGGAATGCATCCCTGGTGATGAAGAAATCCATTCTGTGTTTAAAACTGCATGGAGAGATGGGAATGTGGAAGGGAGGAATGTAATCAGAGGAATATGGGCTGAATGAGTTTGGGATAAACCCTACAAACAATGAGATTTATTGAATTTCAAGAAAAATCAAACCACTAAAACGAAAAATTTAAAACTGTCCCCAAACCACCCAGCAGAGAGCATGCTGTACATCCTTGCATAATGGATGCAAATCTTTTGGAGTGGTGTTTTCCAAGATCTAGAATGGAAGAAAAATATTTTGCTGTTGATGTTATGTGAGGCTGCAGACTTTGTAATGACGGTGGTGCCCTCACAGAATAAAACAGGCTTCACCCCAAGGAATTTCCTTCCTCAGACACCAATTAAATACAATTTTTAAGCATGACTTTCCTTTATGTAACATTCCTAAATCCATCCCTAATTAACAAAGCATGCAGGAGGACTTGATTGAGGGATCAGATCCTCAGGCAGGGCTGCTCTTAAATGAGATGGGGTGGGAGAGTGGGAAACCACGGCACAGAGAGCTGGAATTCTGAGATGCCAGGGATGACACAAGGGGAGGACAATTGGAATTTGCTCCAAAGCCAATTCCACAACTGACCGACAGTCAAAAAAGACAGTTTGAACCACATTTGAACAAGCTGCTGCCAATTAGCTGGAGAGCCCTGACGTGCCATTTTGTGATGTTGGTATTTTTCTTTGCACAGAGAGATGGATCCGTGGAAAATTCCATTGGTTAAGATTCTCATTTTCCCCTCAGAGTGAATTGCTGGTTGCAGATCACAGTTCCTGTGACAGCGAGCTGCCTGGCCAGGAGTTTCTCCCAGGAATGTAAATTAAAGTGCTAAACTGCATTGCACTGGATTTGGGAACGGCATCCAAATGAACTGTCTGGGACAGGTATCAAATCTCATTTAAAATCACAGAACCAGAGAGCCACAGAATGGTTGGAAAGGACCTTCAGGATCACTCAGATCCACCCTGGATGGACGTAGCACTTGGTGCTATGGTCTAGTTGAGGCCCTAGTCTAGGGCACAGGTTGGACTCAATGATCTTAGAGGTCTCTTCCAACCTCATTATTCTGTGATTCTGTGATTCTGTGATTCTGTGATTCTGTGATTCTGTGATCTGTGTCCTAAAGGACTCCAGAGAGCCGTGCATGGATGAACCAAGCCCACACCATTCCTCCTGAGGGATTTCTCTGGGGTGAAATGACCCAAATAACCCAAGGATTGGGCACAATGCCGAGATGGTGATGATGGAGGTGGGTGAGGAAGGTGGGTCAGCTGGGAAGGCTGAATGCAGCCAACAAGGTGCTGGGAAGTGAGGTGGGAAGGGAGCTGGGAAAAGCTGGTTCTGCCAAGGGCAGGGAGGCCAGCTTGCCATTGTCATGGTGGGACATGGGACAAGGGGTTTTGGATGCTTCAGGCTGATAAAGAGGGACTGTGTTACATCACAGCCGTGCTCTGCCCCTCCAGCATTTCCAAGGGAGCTGCTCTGATCTCATCCCAGCTAAAATAAGCCCTTGGCATGTGTTCCAAGGCCTTGATCCCACCCCTGGCTGATGCTTGGAGCCACCCACCAAGAAGGGAAGCAGCATCACATGGCGTGGCCAGCTGGGTGCTGTCAGGGACAGCCCAAACTTCCACACAAACTGTGCAGGAAGAAGCACAGCCCCACGTCAGGCCAAGAGGAAAACCTTTTCCCTGAATTCATCTCCTCCACTGACAATATTAATCAGGCTGACATTGAGCTGGGAGCATGAGGAGAGGGCACTGCTTTGACTCAAATCAAGCAAATCTCCTAAAAAAGTCCTCACTAATTACGTGTACAGACTTTCCCAGCCTCAGTTAAGGTGTATGAGCCCTGATTGAGTAGTTCCTGCTCCAAATGTCCCCAAAATCGCACCTGTGCCAAGGATTTCCAGAACTCTCTGTTGCTCACGGCTGGTCTGAGCTTTGCCAACCATCTGTGCCTGGGTGTTTGGAGTCAGGCTGTGTAGGAGAAGCAGACAGGGCTCTGGAAAGAACAGTTTTATTCGGAAAGTGCATTCCCAATGCTCCCCTCACGTCCCTTCCTGCTGGTGTGAACCACACAGGGCACCCAGAGTGAGCCCATCCCAGCAGGTCTCTCACAGATAAACAGCCTGGAAAAGTCCATTTTTTTTTTGTTTTTGTTTTTTTTTTCCCCAAGGATCTGGTTGATTTTCCCAGGGGATGAACAGAAGGGTTTGAAAAAAGCATCCAGGTGTAACTGGAGGGAACAGGGTGCTTGTCATGGGGAAGTTTATGAAAAGGAACCATGGAATGGTTTGGGTTGGGAAAGGACCTTAAAGATCATCCAGTTCCACCCCTCCCATGGCAGGGACAGCTTCCACTGTCCCAGGTGCTCTAAATTCACTCTCTCTCACTTTGAAGTTGTGACGGTGTTCACAGGGGTTCCTGGATTGGGGAAGAGACGAGGATCTGACTCCACGTTTCAGAAGGCTGATTTATTATTTTATTATATATATTACATTAAAACTATACTAAAAGAATAGAAGAAAAGGATTTCATCAGAAGGCTAGCTAAGAGTAGAACAGGAAAGAATGATAACAAAGGCTTGTGGCTCGGATTCTGTGTCCGAGCCAGCTGACTGTGATTGGCCATTAATTAGAAACAACCACATGAGACCAATCACAGATGCACCTGTTGCATTCCACAGCAGCAGATAATCATCGTTTACATTTTGTTCCTGAGGCCTCTCAGCTTCTCAGGAGGAAAAACCCTAAGGAAAGGATTTTTCATAAAAGATGCCTGTGACAAGCTGAAGCCCCATTACTGCAGTTGGTGTGGGGGTGCTGATGGGGCAGGATTTGAGAGGTGCCCACTGCCTGCAGCCTTGCAGGAGCTGTGCTGTGCCAGTGCCCACTGACCTCTGACGCAGAGCTGGGTGAGGCGCAGCTCGCTGTCGTGGTCCCGCAGCATGTAATGGAAATTCTCCCACGTCAGCTCCTCCCGGTCCTGGAAGCCCGAGGCCCGGAACATGGACTCGGTCACCTGCTCTGCCTGCTCGCTTGACAGGCAGTTGTTGGAGATCTCAATGAAGGACCTGGAGCAAGGAGGAGACATGGGAACACCAGCTGAGTCCCAGGCCAGTTTCATGGGAGAAATGGGCTCTTGGTTGCACTTGTGCACAGAAGCACAGAAACTGGGAGCTGCTTCTGAAGACATGTCTATAAACATTGTGAAAACAGTAGGAGAGAGGAGGGAGAGTACCTGAGCATCCTCAGAAACTCCTCCTTGGAGAGGAACCCATTCTCATCAGTGTCATACATCCTGAACATCACCTTGGACTTTTCCTCTGGGGACCCTGGTGGGGAGAGGAAGAGGCAAAGTTAGAAGAAGATCCAATCTTCATCAACAAAGATGATTTCATATGTTGTTTTTGAGTGTCTGGACCCTGCAGCAGTGGAGCCTCACCCTTCCACTTGACTTTCTCAAGTGCAAGGTAAATATTGGGTAGACACACATTCTTTCTTGTGCATTATTTTTCAAAGTGTGCTTTTGCAGAGCAATGATTTTCCTGGGAGTTGTTTTGAATGAATCTGACATTCAACACCTCCACCTGTTAGTCCATCATTCCAGTGGTCATTTATGGAGAATCAGATATCAGACACAGTTGCCATGACCTCCCAGGCACAGAATGCACAGGATGTCCCTTCAGGAGAAAGGGCTGACATGTCTGTGGTGGTGGAAGACAGCTCCCCTCATGAACCACCTTCCAGAAAACACATTCACGTTGTCATGCCCCATGACCCAAGCTGAAGCTGTCCTGAGTGAAGGAAATTTTAACTTGTAGCAGTGTCTATAGGTTGACCTGCTGTGTGAATCATGTCCTCCACTCTGACAGAGCCCAGAAACAGGTCCAAGGGCAGCAGACAGGGGCATTAACCAGCTCCAGCTCCCACCTTTCATGAAGACCACCAAGATGTCCAGGAACTCCCGAAAGGAGATGTAGCCATTGCCGTCTTTGTCAGCCAGGGAGAACATGGACTCCACAAACATGGATTGCTCCTTGAGCCCCAGGGCTTCAGCAAACTCAGCCCTGCTCAGCTCACAGGTGAGAGACTCCCTTGCCTTCTGTGAAGATTCAAAGCTGAGCTCCCCAGCATCGGATCTGTCGATTTCCAGCACCTGCAGGTCGTGTCCCACAAAAGAAATGCTGTGAGTGATGGCTGAGCAGAAGGCTGGTGTTTCTTTCCTGACCTATAGCACAAAGACTGGTGGCTCCCTGGCACCAAACTCATGGCAGATGCCATGGAGAAAGTTCCGTGTCCCTCCTACACAATGCGACTTGTCACACTCGACGTGACTGACCACTCTGGAGACCTGTCACATCACCCAACAGTCTCTTTTCCACTTTAGACACTTGCGTCACTGCAGGAGATCTCCCTTTGTCCTCTGCAGAGGAAAACGTATTTACTGGAAGCATTGGCAGCTTCCTTGTGTATGATTTATGAGCTCTTCCCGAAAGCACCAGCCCCAATGTTCATTGTTTAACCAATACAGAAATACCTTCCCCATGCATCAGGGCTTGCTACACCTCTACACACCTGTGCAAACAGGTGTCTGAAGAAAATCTCTAGAATTTGTTTTCTCTGCTCCTGGGTGACTGCCCGTTTCATCAGGTTCTGCTCCCTCATCTCAGACAGATGCAGGTCAAAGCTGCTCTCCTTCAAGTAGTCTCTGAGCTTCCCAACAAAGATGCTCCTCTCGGCCTCCCCATTGAAGAGCAGCACCTGCAAAGGGCCCACAGACTGGCTGTGATCACCAGAGGCTCAGCTCCACGGTATTTGCTGGCCCTGGTGGTTCTCAGGAGGCCACAACCTCCCTCCAAGGCCTTACAGTTCTCCCAGTGCCCCCAGCTGGGTGGTGCAGAGGACTGTAGAGGGTCCGGGGCAAGGTGCCATCACCCAGGCACCATGGCACTTACCAGGTCATACTCCTTGGGGCTCTTCAGGAGCAGAGCTTTGTTCCCTCTGTTGTTGGAGAGGATCACCTCCACCCTTGGCTGGGCTTTCAGGTTGATGCTCCGCAGCACAGACCCTCTGCTGTCCAGCACTTTGAGCTCTTTGTCAGCTTGGAGCTGAATGTAGACAGGGCAGCTGTCTGTCTTGGGCCCATGCCACTCCATGGCTGGTGGGAGAAAGCACAGGACTCAGATGGAAAGGCTCCTGCTCATCTCAGAACCTCCTGCACTGAGAGGCAGTTTGGGAGTGATTTCACGACCAGGAAGGTCTCAAAGGAATAATGATATCTCCTAACTGCAGAGCTCAAGCACATGGACACAGGAGGAGTCCACGCTATGGAGCAGGGAGGCAGAGCAAGGAGATACTGTCCTGGAGCTACTGGTGCATTGCTCTGCACAGGTTTCCTTGAGGCAAGGTGGGGCCTGGGGAAGATTGGAATTGGGGCACAGGATGACTCAGGTAGGAAGAAGCTCAGGTTATAAGGTATCTTGCCCAACCTCCTGCCCAGAGCAGGACCAGCCACAGGTCAGGCTGCTCACTGCTGTATCTGGTCAGGCCTTGGGTAGGATGGGCTACCAAGCTCTCTGGGCTCCCTGTCCCGCTGCCTGACTCTGCTCCTGGGTAAACTGTTCCTCCTTACATCCCACATGGGTACAAGCCCCAGGCCCAGCCCTGCCTCGGAGAGTGCCCTGGCTGCAGCAGCAGCAGCAGATGCCACCTCAGGGCTGGCAGTGCCACTCACCATGCACGGCCTCTCCCGACACCTCCCTGCGCACGCTGGTGCCCTGCTTCCTCTGCAGCTTCTGGAAATCCCTCCTGCGCAGAGCAGCAACCACCCAGGCCACAAACAGAGTCACTGGGGACACAGGGGAGAAAGGGGCATGAGTGTCACAGACATCTTTTATGGAAAATCCTTTCTTTAAGACTTTTCCTCCTGAGAAGCTGACAGACCTCAGGAACAAAATGTAAACAATGATTTTCTGCTGCTGTGGAATGCAACAGGTGGATCTTTGATTGGCCCATGTTGGTTGTTTCTAATTAATGGCCAATCACAGCCCAGTTGGCTTGGACAGAGAGTCTGAAATAGAGCTTTTGTTATCATTCTTTTCTATTCTATTCTTAGCTGGCCTTCTGATGAAATCTTTCCTTCTATTCTTTTAGTATAGTTTTAATGTAATATATATAATAAAATAATATATCAAGCCTTCTGATATATTAAACATAAAGTCAAATCCTTATCTCTTCCCTCATCCTCAGACCCCTGTGAACATGGTCACACACGAGAGACCACAGAGCTCCTTCCCCCCTTGGCTCCTTCCTGGTGCCCAAGAACCCTGCCAGCTCAAGCACCTCAGCAGAGACCAGGACTCAGCAGCTCCTGCTGGGAGCTGCTCTGTCCATGGGCACTCAGCCCCTTTCTCTGGTGGGGAGGTGGAAGAGGAGGAGAGTGACGGGAAGAGGGAACAGAATGACAAACCCAGGGGCAGGCAGCAGAGGACAACGATGATGATGCCGAAGCCTGCACCGCTGCCTGCAAAGTAGTCCAGCACCATCATGGGCGTGCAGTTGGCCAGGAGTTGAGCTGTCAGCTGCTGGGGCTGGGGGCACGGGTCCCCTGCAAGGGGGAAACAGGCTGTGAGTGTCATTGGCCTTGTACCCAGCCCACCTGCATCCCCCCAGGAGCCTCTGCATGAAGATGTTGACGGGGGTCATGGCTGAGCGACCCAGCAGTGCAGAATTGGGGTGCTTGATTTAAACTCCACCTCTTGGGGACAGCCTTTGGGTTTGGGTTCAACTTTTGCCTGCCACGGCAAACCAAGCACAGAAGTGGACTCAAGTGCTCTGCAGGTTCAGCACCATCCCCTCTCCTGTTGGGATGGGCTGCCAAAGACCCTGGGCCACAGCAATCTGGGGCTCAGAGCCTGCACTCATCTGGATGCTGCAGGAAGTCCTCCTGGTGTGACTACAAGGAACACCCACCATGGGAATGAAAGCACCTTGCAAGGTCTGGAACGTTGCCCAAATGTAATGCTTCCAGTAAATGGGAAGGTGTGGCAATATTCCAAGAGGAAAAGGCATTTTGCCAAACAGTAATATGCATTTTTCCCTTGGGATCATGCCTGCCTGCACTACAGCCCTCCTTCAACACCTGCATCATGCATCAACATCTTGTTCACAAGCAACCCCTGCATTTTGTGCCCATTTTGCTGGTTTAGGGTCATAGCAGGTGTGAGGCTTGAGAAACTCCAAACCTGATGTGTTGCCTGTGCCATTTACTCACCAGCTGTGTCACTGGGGTGGCTCTGTTTCCCTTGCTGCCTTGCAGGAGCCATTCCCTCCCTGTGCCCTCCCACTGCAGGGTGCACTCACCCTGTCTCCACATGAACACGTGGGGCTGGAGGTCTGTGGGTTTGGCAGAGGTGACAGAAGTCAGCACATTCTGAAAAGTGGTGTTACGGATCTCCCTGATCTCCTCCTCTGTGAACAGCCTGAGGAAAAGGACATGGACACAAGTGGTTGTCACTGTCCAGCAGCAGGAGGGAACTGAGGAAGCTGAAGGATGCTTTTCCTCCAGTTTTCACGTGTTACTGGGGTTTTCAGAGCAGCTCCCAGACAGGGACAAGGCCATTACCCATTCTTGGTGTTTTCGAACCAAAACCTGTCGGCATCACGCAGGCGCAGGAACTGTTCCAGGATGATGGTGGAGAAGAGGGAGCCATCAGCCTCCAGCATGCCTCCAGGGAGCAGCTCCAGCCCAGCCAGGTTGTTGCCATACAGGGCAGCAACCTTCTGCAGGACCTGGTGAGAAACCCCCAGCACACATCTGTGAGCACAGGGAGTTCTGCCAGGGCACCAGAAAGCGTTGGCAAGCCTTGGGAGGTGTAAGGAATGTGCATTTCCCAGGCATCACACACTCTGTGGGCTGGGAGGATGCTGAGCCTCACACAGCCTGGAGCCCATGGCTTGAACTTGAGCAGCTGAGCATCACTCCCAGGGCACATCAGCTCTAGGAGGAGCAGAGTGTCCAGAGGCACTGGGACAGGGTGGTTTATTCATGCCATGAAATTACACAGTTACCCCCTGCAGGCATGAAAATCAGGACATGCACTGATCTCCCCTCCTTATGAGGCTGCAGAATTCAGTTCCTGCCTGGAACATCCCATCACCCTTTGTCCCACACACATTCCTTGCCCTGTTACCTGTGGCTCCAGGTGTGGGGCAAGGCTTGACCAGTTTTGGAGAGGTTCCAACCCAAAATGCTGCCGGGCTTGGTTGTAGGTGGGCAGGCCAAAGTCCCTCCCTCGCTGGATCCAGCTGGCCACATAGTCAGTGCGGGAGTACTTCAGGGGTCCGTACCAGAAATCTGTGGGGGCACATGCTCTGTGTGTCTGTAGCTCTCTGCACCTCCTTTAAAGAGGCTGAGCTGTGTGTCTGGGTGCTGATGAAGGAGGCAATGGCACCTGCTCCCCACCCTGCCCCAGCACAGGCACAGCTGCAGTACAGACCTTGCAGATCCTCCACCACAACGTTGTCTTCCTGCTCTGCTATCTGCGAGCTCATGCCCAGCAGGAGCTCGTCCACATCCTCTGCCTGCTGCAGCCCGGGGCTCTGACAGGCACAGGAAGAGCAAATGATTCCTCTTGCACAAAGGAGGACAGAAAGCAGCCCCACAACCCTGAACTGGTGCCCCAGGGGTGTAGGGAAATCAGGGATCTCTTCCAGCCTCATTTTCTCCACATCAGCTCAGCCTCGAGGTCTGAGCCTGACACAGCTGAAGGCTGGGGATGCTGGATGGGGAGGATCCCTCACCCCTGGTCTGGCTGTCATGCTCTGCACCCAATTTCCCTCACAGACCCCTGTGGAGGGCCCCATAACACAGAGCAAGGGGTGAAGCCCCCTGGCCAGCCTGCCACATCCCCAGGGACCCCGTGCTCCCCACCCTGTACCTCTCTGCTCCAGTAGCTGTTGCAGAGCCTCACTGCAGGGAACGAGGCACCAGAGGCAGACACGTTCTGGAACCTGCACCTGGTGTCCCTGGAACAACAGAGAAGGACTGAACCTGCCCCTGGTGTCCCTGGAACAGCAGAGAGGGATTGAGCCCACAGCCTGAGCCATGGATGCCTGCAGCTGTCAGGGCTGGGCTGTCTCAGCTGAGAC
>JAWWMS010000120.1:1788470-1801875 GCA_035048045.1 Chlorospingus semifuscus | reverse complement strand
TTTTGGTTCATCTTGGGTGCAGCCCTGGCTGGGCTCTGGTGCTGCCCAAGGTGCATCCATGGAGGCCTTTTAATAAACCCCTGCTTTATTCTTTAACTCTGTCCAGACTCTGTTCCAGTCCAGCCTCTCAAGGCATCAGTTTTAAGCAGGAAACGACATTCCCACTTTTGGACGCTCTCTGGATCCCGCTGGCTCTGCTGGATGATCTCCTGTGATTTATGAGCAGAGCTGAGATTCCCTCTGACAAGTGGCCGCCTCCTTTTCCAGGCTCTGAGGTGAATTTTTCCCAAGGAAATCTGGGAATGAACCATTCCCAATGGAAGCTCACAGATCATCTCCTCAGAGTTTAATCCTGCCCGTATTTCACACGGAGCAGGGTGTGGAGGTGGATGTGTACTCCCAAAAATAACTCAGAGTTGTGGCGTCACACATAGCAAAGAGCCAAGAGATGTCAGAAATGGAACCAAACAATCTGTGGGATTAATCTTAGACTTCCCAGAAAACAGAGATTTGAGTCAAGACTGGCCTTGGGTTCTTTAGGCTGACCTCATGCATAGCACAGGTTGGAGAAAAGTAAAAATGAAAATTAAATAAATACTAAAATGAAAAATTTAAAAAATTAAAATTAAAATAAAACCAGAAATTAAAAATAATAAATAGAAATTAAAAATGAAAATAAATAAATAAATAAATAAATGAAAAATGAAAATGAAAATCAAAGTGAAAAATTAAAAATAAAAAATCAAAATGTATAATAAAAATAAAACTTAAAAATACTAAATAATTATTCATTTATCTTTTGAATTATTTATTTAAAAAAACATTCATTTCTTTAAAGAAAAATTATTCGGTCTCTGGAACATTCATAGACAGAAATTCATCTCCACTATCTTAAATATTCTTAAAGTGAACTTTAATTTATTGCCCATCTATTTCAAGATTAATAATTGCACTCATCTTCTTCTTTCACCTGCTCTAAAATCAGATTAATTAGCCCAAAAAGAGATAAGAAACAGAACAAAGGACAATTGGTACAGCCAGTTCAAAATCTTTCTTTATTTCCCCCTAAAACCAAATGTTGGACATTAGAATTCAAAATTAACTGTCATCATTAGGAGGGGATGGGACATTAAAGCATTTTAATGTAAGTAAATCTCATTAAATTACATCATTAATGGAATACACTTGAAATAATTATTAATTTTGGGCTCCCATAATGTGAATTTGGTGGTTAAAATCCTAAAAAAATAGTGAGGGAAGCAAAGAATTCTTTTGATGCTGTTGAAAATCACCCCAAGACCTCATTCCTTTAGAACTGCTTCAGAATTCCTTGACAATTCCAACTTGATGTGGAGTAAAAATCAATCTCAAAAAGTTCTATTTTTAACCTCCTTAGTAAAAGTTTGATTCTGTTTGAAACACTTCCAGTTACATTGATTGAAATTTAGAGAATTAAAGTGGATAAAAAAGACACATTAATATATCAAAATATATCATTGAAATGAGAGGTAATTATTGGCCTAATGGACACTATAAAACCAAATTTTATCCAAATTTTAGGGAGAAAATGACCTTTCCCTTTATTTTTTTTTAATATTTGACTTTTTTTTTCAGTCCATGAAGGAGAGAATCCCAAATTCGTAGCCTTTGAAGAGGAGGTTGGATCATTTCCACTGCAATCTCTTGCTCGAGCTGTGAAAACTCAGAGCTTCCCATCAATTCCCAAAGTGTGGATTGTGGATCTGGATTTGGATGTGTTGGTATCACACAACAGCTTTAAATAACAAGAAATTTGTGGGATTTGGATCCCAGCTCCTGGTGCTGGGGTACGAGGAGGAATTTGGAATTTCTGGGATTGCTTTTTTGGGGGATGCAGAGCTGGGCCAGGCTGTTTCTCACTGGGAATTTCCTGGGTTGGGATGGAAGAGAGTTTAGATTTATGGATTTAAGATTATCCTGCTTATTTTTAGGGCTGGAAATTGGCTTTTCCCTGTTTTATTTATCATTTTTCCATGTAAACTTTGAGCCTCAGGCAGGGAGGGAAGATCCTGGCTAATGGAATTCCATGCTGGATTCACCTGTGGCAGGGTCGTTCTTGCACCATTTTTTCATGTAAAACCCAGAGTTTTAGCAGGGATTATCCTGCTTAATTTTGGGGCTGGAAATTGGCTCTTCTATGTTTTATTTCTCATTTTTCCATGCAAACTTTGAGTCTGAGCATCAGGCAGGGAGGGAAACTCATGGCTAAGGGAATTTCATGCTGGATTCACCTCTTGCAGGGTCGTTCCTGCTCCATTTTTCCATGTAAAACCTAGCGTTTAAGCAGGGATTATCCTGCTAATTTTTGGGGCTGGAAATTGGCTTTTACCTGTTTTATTTATAATTTATCCATGCAAACTTTGAGTTTGAGCCTCAAGCAGGGAGGGAAGCTCATGGCTAAGGGAATTCCATGCTGGATTCACCTGTGGCAGGGTCGTTCCTGTGCCATTTTTCCATGTAAAACCCAGGGTTTAGCACATGGACTTTAATTCTTTATCACCTTTACAGCATCTCCATTTCAAATTCAATTTGGTCTCCTCATATCTTCATTTGAAATGCTTGAAATTCAGCAGCAGCTGTAAATCTTTTCCAAGGAAATCCAATCCCAGTCTCCCAATTGATTCCAGCCTCTCACAGCTGCAGCGCTTTATTTTTCCTTTCTCCCAACAGAGAAGCAAGTTAAATTGGGAAAATTAATTGGGAAAATTAATTGGGAAAATTAAATGGAAAAATAGTTTTTCTGTTTCCTTCTTCCTCCATGAACTTCCCCCCTCAGGTTGGATTATCCCTGAGGGAGAGAGGAGGAGGACAGGAGGCACCATTCCATGAGGGGTCCCGGGAGATGCTGCAATTCCAAAACATCTTCCTGAGGTTCACTTCCTTCCTTGCTTCCTCTAATTTTGGGGAATATGGGATTTTTCGAGCAACCTGACACTTGTTAGTGCTGTATTTCTCAGCACCGTTAACATTGGCTTGTGAACAGTTGAGTAATTCCAAGCCTAAATCTGGAATTCTGTTCCACTGCTCCCTAAGAACCTCCATTTCAGGAGGACCAAATCCTAGCAAAAAACAAAACCAACACCAAACCAAACCAAACCAAACCAAAACAAAACAAAACAAAACAAAACCAAAACAACAATGACAAAACTCAAAATTTTAGAAAAAAACAAACAACCCCAAAACAAAACAAAACAAGACAAAAACACACAAAAAAACCAAATTAAAGGAACATATTTTTCAACAGTTATAAATGGTTTTATTAAGCATCTCCTCATCCTGAGTAGGATTGTTCCCACCTGCTTTCCTTATTTCCTTGATTTTCCCTGATTTCTTTCCCCACCATTCAGCTCTGTGGGACACACTGAAGGTGAGGGAGCACATTAATCCATGGCATTCCATGCCGGTGGAATGCGAGGATGCCAAAGTGCTTTGGGATCATTCCTAATTTAAGGTTCACGTTACTCTGGCTGAGCACTGGGATTTTCCTTGCTGGAGAATCCAAGGGAAGGAGTGGAATGATTCCCTCAGGAATTGCTGCCAAAACAAGGAGCTGGATCAGGATAACCAAGTGCCAGAATCCAAAGGGGTTTTTATCCATGGCAAGACAACTCCTGGGTATTTATCAGTGTGGGAACCCAATTCCAGAGGTCACTTGGTGTCTTTGACACCACTGAGCTGCTCTGGGATTCCTCCATGGAGAATCCACATTGATTTTCCTAGGAATGTTCTGGACGCAGCTGCATTCCAGGTGGGAACAGAAAAAGGAAAACCTCTTGGCAAAGAGGGACAAACCCCAAGAGGTCTCTTGCAGAGCAGCAGTGAAGGCTGTGCTATCTCCTGTCTGTGACTCCAGCATTCCAGAAATATCCTAAAAGATAAATCCCATCTATCCCACAATTCACTTCTCTGTTGGGAGCCCACCAGGCAGAGGAATGGGGTGTGGAGAAATTTAAATTTTACAAAAATTTTGCAGGAAACTTCAATCTTATGGCAATGATATCCAAATGTAGAAAGTAAAAGATTCCCAGAGAATTTGGGGATACTGAAGAGGAGTTCCATGTCTGGTTAAGGGATATTTGTTAAAGGGATATTTAAGGGATTATTCCCAGGGTTTTATCCTGAGATGGTGGGTACTGACCTCAACTTACACTTCCTACCCCAACCCCCTTAAAACGCATGGCTATCCCTGCCACTTCCAGAGCCGTATCCAGATGGGATGGCAGCCATCCTTCATTTTTTCTGGCACAATCCCACTCCGAACCTTTTCCTTCCACCCCTTATCAGTCACCATTTGTTTATCCCGTCTTTTATCAATGGGAGAACATAATTCAGAGTTTTTTCATTTTCTTTTTACCTCCACCAAGACCAGCTCCAGAAACACATCTGGTAATATCTGGAATTTACCTCCCTCTTCCCTTTCTAGATTCTCAGCCCTGTCCCTGATGCCAGGCAGCAAAGGTTTGCATGGATAACTTGCCCGACTGGACACGTGCAATGTGTTTTTCAGGAAGTCCCTTCCCTCCTGCCAGCTCTGAGTCACTGGCAAGCAGCAATCCTGTCTCTGTGCCAGGAAGAAATTCCAGAGCCCTGGAAGGGGAGAGGCTTTGAGTTCACTGAACCCAGTGACCGACTCTGGGAAAATCATCAGGGGAGCAAAATGGGGAAGGAGAGATCCATCAATGCCCAGGATTGGGGAGGTGTGGCACTGCCAGCCAGGAATTTTAGTGGATTTAAAATATTCCCAAGCACGGCTATCACACGTGAGTTCATAACTTATGGATGAGTCGGAGCTGTCTCTAGACAGCAAATCTTTCCTCACCTTTCCCAATCCTTAGCATAGAGATTAATTGGCCCATTAATCATGGATTTCAAAGAACAATTCCACTCTTTTGCTGACAGATTTGTCCTGAAAATAATTGCTAACGTTTCTCCCTTCTAGGAAGAGGGAAACATTTTCAATCCATATGGAAAAATACCCCCATTCCTTATTTTTTTTGTGTCTTCAGAGCCCTTTCCCTGGAATAATTTTTCCCATTGTTATTCAATCCCGACTCTGTTGATTCCATTGGTGTGGCCCAGAAAAACATAAATAAAAAGTGGTGGCTGATCCTTGTAAATCCTTATTTTTATCCAGTTAATTTATGAGTCTCCAGGGAGGGAGAATGATCCTGTGTCTCCACATGGATACCAGAGATCTTCCCGCTCCTCCACCCTGCAGCCCTTGGATTTTAAACTCCTTTTCCTATATTTCTGAGTGCTCAGTGCAAGAAAAAGAACCATCCCCAAGATTTCAGAATATCCTTGCACCACATTTGGGATATTTGGGGATGGTTTGGAGGGAGCAGAAGGAATTTTCTTTAGGAACTGAACATGGAGAGTGGGAATGATTGAAAGACACTCTGGAAGGTTCTGTGCCAAATAAAAAACATCTGGCAGGAAAAAAAAAAAGAAATTTTAGTGCCTGAGTCAGTCAGTGGCAAGGATTTGGCATCAAGTGGGGCGTGATCAAGCCAACAGACATAAACAGCTCCCAGTCCTGCCCCGGGGATGCCATGGATACCACTCTGGGATTGTTAATTCCTGCAGAATTGCTCCAAAGGAGTGCAAAATCCTTCCAAAGCCAGATTTCCACTGCTTCCTTGGGAGGGAATGTGAAGGGAAAGTGAGATTGGGAGAGGTTGGGTTACCCCTGGATCATTGCCTTGGAGGTTTCTTTGCCCTGTTTCCCATTTTCTGTCCATGGTACCTCTCTGCCCACTTTGCCATGAAGTTTTACCTCATTTTCCCTCTCAATTCCTCTGGATTACACTTGGAAGAGCGGGAGTTAATGATTGTTCAGCCTGGAGTGGAAAAGGCTCCAGAGAGACCTAATTGTGATTTTCACTAGGCCCTGGCACAAGTTTCCAGAAAAAATATGGATTCCCTATTCCTGGAAGTGTCCAAGGCCAGGTTGGGGGGAACAGTGGAAGGTGGAATTTTCTTTCCTGAAAATACCTGAGCTGGCTGAGCTGGGAGAAGCTTCTGGAGGCCAGGGAGCAGCCAGAGGGAGAGAGGCCTCTGGCCAGGAGCCCAGGGAATGAGGAGAGACTGGGACATTTCCTGAGGGCAGCCGGAGGTTTGCCTCTGGCAGGGAGCAAAGCCACAATGAAGCCTCAGAAGTGACGGAAAAAAAGGGACTTTCTTTGGGATTCAGGGGGGATGGAGTTAATGCAGAAAGTGACAGGAGATGGTGGGAAAGCCAGAGAGCAGCAAAAGGACCTCCCAGAAATCCCTGAAAGGCCCAGTGCGGAGGACTCGTTTGCAAATCTTTTCATTTGATGTCTCCCGCTGCTCTGAATTTCACTTTTTAATGAGTTAATTGATGGCACGGGTTGGGAACGGCACCACTGGGGTTGGATCCCTTGTCTTTTGACATGTCCCAGTCACAACAGGCACGACCTGATCCATCTCCAGGCCTGGACTAACCTGGGGAGCCATCCCAGCCCTCCCAAGGCAAGGCACGAGTCCAGGAAATGGGAAATCCGCCCTCTGCCACCCCCTGCTCCCCTTCCCTTCCCTTTGCAAAAGGACTTGAAGGAACTTTTCCTTCAGTCTGTGGGAATGGGGTGATAGGAAACATTCCAGCCTTCAAGGTCATACACAGGAGCTGCACAATTGGAATAAGACAGAGAGAGAAGGGGGAATTGGACGAGGGGGATTGGACGAGTCGTGCTCACTGCTGCTGCTTCCAATTTATTCCAAATTTATTGGCATGGTTTTTATTGTTTTGGGGTTTTTATTTCAGGAAATGGGAGAGATAAAGTCAGCCCTTACCCAATCCCTTGGATCCTCAACCAAAAGCTTTCCATTTGCACCTTGCACAGGAAAAGTATCTGTGCCTCTCAGAGTGGCAAGCAGATAAATTCCTGGGGAGATTCCCTTGTTCCTCTCACAGGTGTAAGGATAATTCTGGAGGAGTTTCTGTTTCTCCATGATTCACTGATGCTTTTGAATGAGTCCTGAGAACCCAAACTAGAGATGGATGTAATTATTCCATCCCGACTGGATGAATTCCTCAAATCTCAGCATTGAGGCAGAAACTCTTGCCATGGATCAATCCCGAAAAACGTTGAACCCACAGCGTTCCCAAAGTTCCTTTTCCTGCTGCTTCACCTTCTCCACACAGTCACAAACATCAGGCCAGGTCTCTCTATTCCTTATCCCCTAAAGAATTCCATGAAATATCCTATTGACTCTGGATTTCTGGGTCAGGAAAGGACCACCAACTACTTTTGGAGGAAAGTTCTATTTTGCTGCAGCACGTGTTTGGGAAAACCCAACAGAAAGAATTTTTACGGGAATAATAAACTCCAAACTTGGTGGAGGGAGGAAGCAGAAAAAGGAATTTGTGGCAAGTGCTCCTCTGGTGCTGCTACAAGGCTGGGAAGGAGAGGAATATCAGAGGTGAGAGCTCCAAAAGTGGCTGCTCTGGAATAACCTCCCAGGGGTTCTTGGGAATCTGGGAAATTCAGTGAAACCCACATCATTCTTCTCCAAAATACCATTTTTCATCTTTAATCAGGGGATGAAAGCAAACATTTGGGGAAAAAAAAAAGTCAAAAGGTTTAAGAAGGAATTTTTGTCATCTTCCAAGGTCTTGTTTATTCCATTTCAATTTTCCTATTAATTTTAATTTTGGATTATTAAGGACAGCTGCTTTGAGTACTAACACAAACATTCTTTTTTTTTTTTTTAATATTATTTTCCCTGTTCATCTCATCCTGAAATAATTTCACAATCCCCTCTTCTTTTTCCTATTTAATTTCCTTGAAAACCTAAATTAAAATGTGAATACCATTGTTCAGGAGTGTTGGATAAGGAAGAGAGGCTGGTTATGGGATGGGATTGAGGAATTCATTCATGCAGTGAAATCACCATAGCAAAATAAAATGTTACAAAGGTGCAGGAGGGGAAATCTCAATCCTGTGGGGGGGGATTATGGGAATTATGGGAGTTCTCCTGGAACATGGATTGGTTCAGCCAATGTTTGGTGCATCTACATTCCCTGTCCTGGACTTGAACCCTTCCAGGGTTTGGGACTCGCTGTAAAACCTGGAAAATGACCATAAAACCATTCAGGATATTGAGTGTGGTAGTGTTTGGACCATCCAGGAATACGATTGGGAATTCTCCATGGATCCAAAGGTTTCAGTATTTAATGGCAGCAGGTTCATTTTTAATGCCATTTCTTGCTGAGGATTCATTCCATGTCTTCCCCAGTGAGCTCCCAACCTCTCCTCATCCCTATGGATATTTTCAACATAAAGAGTAGTCCTAGATCATGATATCCTTGTTTTTTCTCATTTTAATCTTATTAAATGATTTTAAATGTTTTTAACCTGTTTCTAAAGCAAGGTCTCCACAAATCCAAAGTCAGCAAGAAAAGCATGAAGCTCTGGCAAAATCCCAATGGAATTGTGAGATGGGGACCCAACACAAAACATTCCAGAGTTCAGGGAGTGAAACCTACCAATGAACGCCTTTTCTGAGCAATAAAAGGGAAAAAAAAGGAGCAAACAAGAAAAACTTCCACTTGGATCTGCTTCCCATGGCTTTTATCCCAACTTCTCCTGGTTCCAGGCAGGGAACAACCTGTCCCTGGCTTTGGGGTGAGCAGGAATCTTCTCTGAAGCATCCAGGTCTTGTTCTTCCTGTCCATCCCCTGGTGCAGTTCAGGGAATGACACTGGAGAACTGAGGGATTGAATTGCACCAGATCCAGGCTCCATCAGCACTCT
Organism: Chlorospingus semifuscus; assembly: GCA_035048045.1. Classification (NCBI taxonomy): domain Eukaryota; kingdom Metazoa; phylum Chordata; class Aves; order Passeriformes; family Passerellidae; genus Chlorospingus; species Chlorospingus semifuscus. Next base: position 1,793,060 of record JAWWMS010000120.1, on the reverse strand, counting down.
GGGATTCCCAGAGGACAGGTTGAACATGGAATTAAGTATCTCTAAAACATGACGTTTTCCCAAATATAATCTTTAGGGAAGGGCTGGACTTCCCAAACCACAGCTGGAACAATTATCCAAATTTTAATTTCAGTGTTTATGGAGTTCATACAGATTCAGATACATCCTGTGCTTTAAAAAACCCTTCAGGAGAATTCCTATTAAAATGTGTGTTTAAAATATAGGATTTACATTTCATGGAGGCTGAAGTTCCTCTGCATTTGTTGTTTCCAAAGTTTACATGGAGAAAAACTGAAATTCCAATGAAGTGAATGTTTTCCTTCAACTCAGCACCTCTCTCTAAAGTGGGATTTTTATTATATTTTAAAGAAAGCTTGAAATAAACCATTTAAAAATAAATAAAAATGAACATTATTTCAGGTTTTCCTGTAGGGAAAGTTTATTTTCTTCTCCAGACCAAGTTTATTTTCCTCTTCAGAAAACAACTTTTCTTGTTACAAGTATTTGATTTAATTTGAGTTTGCTTTTTCTATCCATGTCCCAAATAAATATCAGAGGTGCAATCAGAGGGGCTGGTTTGGGATTTAAAATCTCCATTTCCATACAGGACAGAATATTTGAAGGGAACTCTGGCAGGAAAACAGCAGGAATTTCGTGGAGCACTTGCCATACTCACATTCACAGGGAATATTGAGGGCTTTTCCTCCACCTACAATCTCTGGATTAAGTAACAATTTGGAATAACTCATCTGACTTCCAACTGCTGCTCCAGGAGGGCACCATCTCTCACAGAAAATAATTTTTAATGATATTAAAAATCATTAATCTACTTAATATCCTTAAAATCAAATCTACTTAATACCTTTAAAAAATCCCTTGGAGTGGACAGAGAGGGGCTTGAACCCTTCCAGGATTTGGGACTCGTAGTAAAACCTGGAAAATGACCATAAAACCATTCAGGATATTGTGTGTGGTGGTGTTTGGACCATCCAGGAATATGTTGGGAATTCTCGATGGATCCCAAGGTTTCAGTGCATTGGGAGTAGGTTCATTTTTAAAGCCATTTCTCACTGAGGATTCATTCCGTGTCTTCCTCAGTGAAATTCCCAACCTCTCCTCACCCCTATGAATATTTTTCCAACATAAAGAGTAGTCCCAGTTCATGATATCCTTGTTTTTTCTCATTTTAATTTTATTAAATGATTTTAAATGTTTTTAACCTGTTTCTAAAGCAACCTCTCTGCAAATCCAAAGTCAGTGAAAACATGAAAACCATGAAGCTCTGGTACAATCCTAATGAAATTGTGAGGTGAGGTCCCAACCACTCTGGCCCACCCTCTTCCCATCCCTATTCTGTGGTTCTCCCACTGGTTGTGTTTTCCTGAGGAATTCCCAAATCAACCCAAAGCAGGGACAAACTGAGGAGATTTAGGAATGTCTTAATTATGGTGTTGTAGAGGAGTTTATTTAGGATCTGTATCAAACCCTCCCTTTTCCACTGAATATTTATCCCTAAAATATGAACAAATAGAGGAGGAATAAGGATAGAAATAATGGGAGTGATGAGGTGGTTTGTTTTTTTCCAGAGATGTCTTTCCCTGCAGGGACATGCTGGACTGGGAACTATTTATTTCAGCACAGCCTCAGAAAATTTATCCAAAGGGACACAGGAATCAGGATATGGAATGGGGGACTGTGGGACCACCTGGACATCCCAGGTGTTCCTAGAATTAAGGCTGTGCTGACAAATGAGGTTTTTACAAAATGAAGGATCAATGCAATACCTGGAATTCACCTTTTCACCACTTTAAAAATTTGGGATATTCACTCCAGAGCCTGCAGAATTTTGTTGACAAGTTCATCCATGAAGGAATAGCTAAATTAGGGAAACGTCTTCCTTGATTCCCTGTGTGAATGGGAAATTCATGAAGGAAATTCATGGAGGAAATTCACCTTTCAGGCATTTTTCTCACTAGTTTAGAGTTCCCATAAATTGTTTCACAAATATGCTGGAAAGACTTTTACCAGAACTTTTCTTTTTTATTTTTTTTCTCTCCAAAACCCAATTTCCCCCAATTTACTTCTCCTTTTCTCAGCAAATTTTAGGCAGGTTTTTAACACTGCTGGCAAATTTCCAAGAGTTTAATTTGGAACATGATACTTTTCACTTAAAAATATTTTTTTTTAAAAAAAGAGAGAGAGAGGAATAAAAAAAAATCCAGCTGAAAGATCAGAAAAATTTATCCTGGAGCTGCCCAAGGGAGAGACGAACTCCAGTGAACATCTCCTGGGGGTTGGCTGGGAAAAGCAGCTTAATTCCCTCTTGGTCACCTTTTATTTTTGGGATAAAATTCCAAGGTCGGAGTGGAGAAGCCGCTGAGCAGCTGGGGGACATCAGCCATGGAAGCCACCTCAGGATTGGGGACAATGCCGCTCTGCTCCCTGTGGGAAAGGGAATGGAGGAGAGGAGACACCACCCCAAAAAAGAGTAAAGAGACTTCAAACCATGGAGAGCTCTTTCCTTGGAATCTGTTGACCCCTGGCAGTGATTCCCATCCTCTGAAGGGTTTCCAGTCACCAGCAAAGCACTGGATTCTGCTGGATGGTGGAAAACTGGATACAGAAAGAAGTTTGTTCAATTTGATCTTCTTTCCACGATAATTTTTAGAAATGCTTTCCCTCAATTTCTTGTCCCCCTACAGGAAAAACCTTTGGGATTTGGTTTTATTCTATGGGTTTCACAGCCAGCAGGTCCAGGGAGGGAATTCTGCCCCTGTGCTCAGGTGAGGCCCCACCTGCAGAGCTGCCCCAGCCCTGGATCCAGCACGGGGAGGAGCTGGAGCTGCTGCAGAGAGCCCAGAGGAGGCTCCAGAATGACCCCAGGGATGGAGCAGCTCTGCTGGGAGAGCTGGGAATGTTCCCCTGGAGAGGAGAAGCTTTGGGGTGGAGATTCTCAGTTCAGTCAAAGAGAATTCTCCCAGGCTTCAGGCCTGGGGAACTTAGAGAAGAAAAATAAAAACAATTATTTTCTCTCTTTCTGTTCATGTTGTTTATACAGATGTACCTTCAGAGTGTGCTATTCATGGTTCAGCAATATTGTGAAAAGTTTTTACTTTAAAACCAATCAAATTTCACCTTAGCAATCCTAGTTATAAAAGAACACTACCGCTTAATAAAAAATCTCTCTTTTTCACCTTCTAAACCATAAAATCATTTTGTCCATCCCTGACTCAACAACATCACCTTGGGATCACCTCATTGTGGCCTTCCAGGACCTGAAGAAGCTGCAGGAAATGTGGAGAGAGACAATTTCCAAGGGATGGAGGGACAGGACACAGGGAATGGCTCCCCCTGCCAGAGGGCAGGGATGGATGGGATAATGGGAAGGAATTCCTGGCTGAGAGGGTGGGCAGGCCCTGGCACAGGTTCCCAGAGGAGCTGTGGCTGCCCCTGGATCCCTGGAAGTGTCCAAGGCCAGGCTGGACAGTGCTTGGAGTAATTTGGGACAGTGGAAGATGTTCCTGCCCATGGCACTGGATGAGCTTTAAGGTCCCTCTCAATAAAAGCCATTCCATATTTCCCAAGTACCCATAAGACACATACATTCCCCCTCCCTATTTTTTTTTTTTTGACAAAAGATGACCCTTCTACTCCTCAAAATTCTCAGAAAAGTTTAAAATGGAAAAGGTAAAGCTCAGTATTCACAAAAAAATCAGCTGAGCGTCTTTCCAACTTCAGTGACCTTCAGGCATGGAAACCTCCTGGAAATTCATGCTGATAAACCAAAGACTTCCCACTTTTGAAAAGAATGTTTCAGCTTCTTTTTTGTCAGTATTTGCTGCAGAAAAGGGAAAGTCAGTCTTTGGAAGGCAGGAAGGGTCCCAAATACATGGTAGGAGCCAGGAGCCAAGCAGCTCAGAGCTGGAATATTTACTCTGTGTGGAAACAGGTACTTTACTCATTGAAGGAACTCTAAGAATTTTGTAACTTTTCTGATAATCAAAGGCTGCTTGGAGTCCTACTGACCTGCCCTGGCCAGTAGAGAGTAAAAACAGTGTCACTCTAATAAAAAACAGAGTAAAAACAGTGTCACTCTAATAGGAAATGGCAGTTTTGGAACATCCATGGAGGAATCTCAGCGGGATTTCGCCAGAGCAAAGAGGAGCAGAACAAAAGGAGTCACTGTCTCCTTTGCAAGCCAAGAGCTCCTTCCCCTCTGGCTCCACCACCAGGGTTTTGGCAAACCACCAGGGAAGGAGCAGGATGAGCTCTGCAGACAGCCCAAAATGAGCCTTGGGGTTGTTTCCCTGTGTCCTGTGGGTGAGAATCCATAAAATCAGAGGTTTTGGGAAAGTTGCAAAAGGCAGCTCAGAGACAGCAAAACTGTGATTAGAGCTAAGCAGCAGCCATGAGATTGGTCAGCAGAAAAATTATTTTAAAAGTAGAAAAGTAAGGACAAATAGAACAATGATCTGTGTATTAATGCTTGGCTGTTGCAGACAACTTCTATGAGAAATCCTTTCCTTAGGATTTTTCCTCCTGAGAAGCTGGGAGGCCTCAGGAACAAAATGTAAACAATGGTTATCTGCT
>JAWWMS010000120.1:1668049-1688976 GCA_035048045.1 Chlorospingus semifuscus | reverse complement strand
CTGGCAGGGCCTGAAGGGGCTCCAGGAGAGCTGCAGAGGGACTGGGGACAAGGGATGGAGGGACAGGAGCCAGGGAACGGCTCCCAGTGCCAGAGGGCAGGGATGGATGGGAGATTGGGAATTCCTGGCTGGAATGGAATTCCCAGAGCAGCTGTGGCTGCCCCTGGATCCCTGGCAGTGCCCAAGGCCAGGCTGGATTGGGCTTGGAACAGCCTGGGATAGTGGAAAGTGTCCCTGCCCATCCAGGGCTGGCACTGCATGATCTTGAAGGTCCCATCCAACACAAGCCCTCCCGGGATTCTGTGATTCCTGTCACATCCATAACCTGCTCACTTTTCCCGGCACCTCCCTGACATCACATCCCTTGGAAGAAACCCCCACCAACTCCAGGGACTGAAGAGGGCATTTCCATCATCCCATTTCCCTAATCCCTGTCTCTGTATTGTCTGCAAACAGTAGGAGAAGGGGAATGCGGCCTGGAGAGCCGGGAGTCATGGACACCTCGTGTTGGACGGAGGACAGGAACCAGCCACGCTCGTTAGCCCTTAAATTAGCAAAGCGCTGCCAAGGTAACGGCTCTCTCCACAATATTGTTGTCTTGACTAAACAACTTTCCCTAAGCTCCGTTGAAATAATCTGTTTTTTCACCTGCAGGAGTGAAACATTCGAGCCGACATTCCAAGACGGATCTGGTTAAGGCCATAAAAATTTTGTGGTAACCTATATATTATTTTTATGCATATGCTTAACACGATGTGTTTTATGAACGTGCTAAAGTGCAATAAATCACCTAAAATGTGGTGTAAAACACTTCGGGCTCTTAGCAGAGTATCAGATGCTCGCACATACTCCACACAACCGTGGGCTTGTGCAGATGCAGGAGGGTAGGGACATGTCATCTCCCGGGAATAGCAGGAAGATGGGAATGTGGCTTCTCTGCTGCGTGGGAGGTCGGGAGAGCAGCCCCTGGCTCTGTGATGGATTAGCAGCCAAAATGAAGACAGAATGTGTGGAAGAACGGCGCAACTCCAGTCTTTACTGGGTGTAATCCCCACAACTGGAGTTTTGCGGGAATTGTGTTGTGAGAGAGAGGAGTTCTGTCTCTTCTGGTGGATAAAAAATACACTGAAATCCCTGCTTTTAGCAGAAGCCCAACACGAGAAGTCCTAAGGAAAACTTAGGATCCTGCTGAGGGTCAGGATCCAGAGTGGATGAGGCCTGGATGAACCTGCTGTTCCCAGTTCCCTTGGATTTACGGATCTGGGATTAGAGCACCATCCCATACCATGTCCTTCATTTTTACAACTCTAGCAAGTGTGGCCTAAGTTTAGATGCTTAAGTCAGGCTGGAAAAGCATCCAAAACCTTTTCATGTTAAGGGATTGGAAAAATCTGGAGATGAAGGTGCTTCAGAATTTTTCATATCCTGTTCATCATCTCCAAGTCGTGGTGGAAAAACTGGCATGAAAGAAAATTCTCTGTTTTACTTAATTTTTTAATTAAATGTGGGCATAATGATCCTTTTTGCTTATAACACTTACAAAATATTAAAAATTAGTTTTAAAAAGGGACTTATCACAGGAATTTGGGCAAAGATTTGATATCATTGGTCTGCAGATTTGATATCCTGCTCCAGTGATCATCAGTGAAGGACATGGTGGGAATCTGGGAATTTTGGGGTTGTCCTGTGCAGAGATAGAATTGGATTCAGTGATCCTTGTCGCTCCCTTCTAACTCAGGATATTCCATGACTCAATATCCTAAAGCTTTACATGTGTAAAAAATCAGGTGGATTTCAAAAAAATTGTGCTCTGAGCAGAGAAGGGATAAAGAAGTGAGGGTTTAATTTAATATTTTTACTGCATTTTGACTGACTGGCATCAGGGAGCTCTTCCTGAGGTGATTTCAGTTGTCCAGGAACTCCCAATCCCTACACCCTGGAGTTTAGGATAAGGCAGCTCCAAGAGAAGCATCAGATGGGTGAGGTGGCAGGAGAGCTGGAAATATCCCAAAAAGTTTCATATCCTGCCAGTGCCCCACCAAAACCAACACATTTCCCCAGAGCACTTCACTCTCCTCGAGGTGAGGAAGTGTTTTCCAATGGAAAAATATTCCATGTGACCAGATCCCATAAAAGGTCACTTCAGGCCCCAGTAAAATTAATTTGGATTCTTTGAAAGTGGGCATCCACAGGGACCAGGTAATTTTTTATTTGTTTTAACAAATAATTTGTTTGTTTTTGCTTGAGGAAACTCCCGTTGACTTTGGCTGAGCTCAGGTTTCTGCCCTAAGAGCAGACGGTCAGAAAATTCCAAATTACGGAGTTAAATGTGCTGGGAAAATGGCTCTGGAGAAACAGGATGGATAATTATGGAGAGGGAGATATTTTTTGGAGTTAGGAGTGAGAGGAGAAGAAGAAGCAGGAGGAAACAGTGGCATGAAAGGTCTGAAGAGCAAAACTTGCTCCTTTGTTTTAGCTGAATCCATGGGATTTTGTATCCCTACAGAGATCTTTCATGGAGCAATTTATAACCAGCCCCAACTTCCCAAAAAACCAGAAAATCCCACAGATTCCAAACCCACAGGAGAGGCTCTGGAAGGGCAGGAGTGTGCAATATCAGACAGTGTTTGTTGGTATCCAGGGATAAGCCCAGATCCTGTGCCTGGAAGTTTGGGAAGTCTCCTGTCCTAGTGGAATTCATGGAATCACCTGGGGGATCACCCAGGAGTTCTTCTCTCCTTGCCAGCAAAAGAGACACCAGAGGACCTTCAAAACATGGGAGGGGAAAGGAATAAAAGGTGGGGAAAAAGGGGAAAACAGGGAAATACAGGACAAGGCAGCAGTGCCAGGGTCGGACACTCAGGGCTGGGTTTGGGACACAGAGATGGATTCATGTTCTCAGGCCAGGACACAGAGGGACAGATGGATGTGAGAGAGCCCTGGGATGTTGTGTGGGTGAAGAAGCGGAGAAATCTCCCCTACCCCCATTTTTTTTATTTTTCTGCCCTTTTCAGCACGTCAGTCCTGAATTTCAAGGAGTAAAAACTGGGAGACTCCGGTGGGAAAATGTTGGAGAGTTGCTGACGGTCCTCAAGGAGTTTCCAGGTTAACCATCCTAGAACCATGGAATATCCTGAGCTGGAAGGGATCCATCAGGACCATCAATCCAACCCCTGGGCTGATGCACAGACACCCCAACAATCCCACCCTGGGCATCCCTGAGGGCATTTTCCAAAGGCTCCTGGAGCTCTTTGGGGCTGTGCCCATTCCCTGGGGAGCCTGGGCAGTGCCAGCACCCTCCGGGGGAAGAACATTCTCCTAAATCCAACCTAACCCTCCTCTGACAGTGACAATGACACTTTTTTATTTTCCACTCTGACACTTCATTATTTTCCATCACTTCCCTGCCATCCTGTTCCAATGCTTGACAATGCAAATATTTTTTTCCTAATATCCAATCTAAACATCCCCTGGTGCAACTTGAGGCCTTTTCCTCTTCTCTTGTTCCTTGTTCTGTGATCCAGAAGTGGCCAGAAGGACCTGCTACCCTCACATTTAAATAAACATAAATATAAATAAAAATATATAATAATTTCAATAAATTTGTATTTAAATAAATCTATATTTAAATCAATATTTAAAGTTGTTTCATTGTCATGAAACAATGTCCTAAAGGATTTTGGGCAGCTCAGTTGAAGTGCCTTCGGAAAACCAGATTAATTTGAACGGACAAGTTTAAAAAATCCAGCTCATGTGGATTCTCACTCCAAAATTTGGGATATCTTCCCTTTGGTTCTGCTGTAAATATTTCAAGTAGAAAGTAGAGCATTTTCTTTGTTTCTTCCTCACAGTCCCAATTATTAAAAAGGGATTAAAATATTGATTTATTACAGCATTGAGAGGGATAAAACTCCAGTGCTTTTATGCAATTCGGAGCAGGGCTCCCTTTTTGTCTCCGCTGCCAAGAGCTGGAATAATCCCTTCCCATGGCTGCCTGAGCTGGAATCATCTGCCAAAAGCATGGAGATTCCCAAACTACTGCGGTCTCCCAGTGATCCATGAAAAAGCAGCTTCCAAATGCTTCCTCTAGGCAGACAAAAATATCAAACCACTCAGAATTAGGAATGGCTTGAGGAAATTTAGTGATCTGCTACCCCAAAACCTCTCCCTAGACCTAAAGTCAGAGACATCAAAGCTTGGACTGGCCTCAAGGCTTAAATTTCCAATTATTTTTAAATCCCACAGCTTTAATTTTTTAAGCTTGGGGGGTTTAGGCCTTTCTTTTCTCACTTAAAGTGCCCTCAAATGTGAATTATGTCATGACCTGGGGCAGCAGAACAAATCTGAGCACATATTTCAGGTCACCCAGACCTCCAGACAACCTGCAAGCGGTAACAACTTTTCATCACTTCTCCCTTTTTCCCGCTGGAAGTGGGAATATTGCAGCCCACTGGATTTTGTGCTGCTTTCCCTGTGGAGCAGCTGGTTTGGATCTGGAAGTTGTGTGGCTGCACTTGAGCTGGGGCTGAACCTGAATTATTTTGTCTCGCTGAGCTGTGCCCTTGTTGAGCCATAAATTTTCCTGGTGGGAGGATTGTATATGAAATTTTGAGGGAGAAGGAAGGACGGGAGTGGAATGGACAGGAGAGAGAAGAAAAAGGAAAACAATATCTCTGACACTTTTTTATTTTCCAGTATATTAACATGTTTCTTTCTTCCTTTTTGTTTTCTTTCCTGTAATGTTGAAAATAAAGGAAAAACAATTTTTTCCTTTAGTCAGCCCATGAAAATCCAATGCCAACACAGTGGTGATTAATTGGAATAATCTCACTTTTCCAATTCAATTTCTTCCCAACGATGGGAAAGGGAAGGATCCTTCCAGCAGGAGCAGCCCAGCAGGCCCTGTCCAAGGTTCTGGTCCAGCTCCCCACCAGCAGCATCCCCTGATATCCTCACCCGCATCCCAAATTTATCCCAAACCCCCCTTGGGAACAACTTCTGACTGTGATTACACAGTCAGACATCCCAACCCACCTGCAGGGAAAGAGGGAAGAGCAGGGACCTGGGGACAGGTTTGAGTGCTTTTTCCAAGTGGTGTTTTTGGAGTTGTCTGGATGCATGGGAGATCCTCAGGGAACAGCATTTTGCTCTGAAAAGTGGGAATTTCAATGTTTGTGGCTTCCTTGGGGCTTTCTACCAGTGTTTTGTGGCTTCCAAAAGATCCTGGCTGGGTCCACACCCCACCAAAAGGACATGTGAAGGGTTATTTGTTGCTAATTAGTCTTTCTGCTTAAAGGAGTAACAGTTGTGTAATTAACACAAGCTTTGGGAGAATGGCCATTATGGGAGAATTAAGATTCCCAAGGTTTTTAGGGCATTTCATTGCCCAGGGTCTCTCAAAGCCCAGATTTTACACACAGCATGCACAGCCAAGTTCCAGAACTTCCCCTGCATTGTGCTGGTCTTTCTGGGCAATTTATGGGGAGAGGAAGAAAAAAATTATTATTATTATTATTATCATCATCACCATTATTATTATTATTATTATTACTCCTGGGAGTGCCAGCTGTTGCTGGGAAAAACAGATTTTGTTGGTGGCAACAACCACAACCAACTCTCCTTTCCATAGCCTGGGGAGATCCAAACTTGGCACAGCCCATGGACAACTTCACCAGGACAATTTTGCTGCTTGAAACAACACCTTGCTTTGTGTATTCCTCGAGCCAGCCGGAATTTAATCCGTGTTTCTTTAGAACTGAGTCACACCAGGCTGTTGATCTGAGCAGTCATTAATGAGGGATGTTTCATGGAAGGCTAAAGAAATCTAAGACTGCTGCAGGCTGGCATGAAAGACTTGGTGGTTTGTAGCTTGTTCTCAAAAATGGATTTCTTGTCCAAATACGTGACCTGAATATATTTGTGAAATAATTAATCTGTGGGACCACATCTGTGCTGGAATTTATTGAGTGGTTGGAACAGTCTATAGCAGGAACTTCGGAATTTAAGTATCCTCCCAATTTAGAGATGATTTGAGTGTTTGAACATTCCTGGTACCTCAGGTTGTCCAGGGAGGTTGTGGAACCCCCAGGCCAGGTTGGAACACCCTGGGATAGTGGCAGGTGTCCCTGCCCAGGGCAGGGGGTGGCACTGGGTGACCTCAAAGGTCCTTCCACAGAATCACAGAATTTTAGGTTGGAAGAGACCTTTAAGATCATCGAGTCCAACCCATGTTCTAACACTTCAACCCAAAAACATTCTGTGTCACTGACGTATTTTCTGAAAATTTCCTTCACCAGGATTTCTTCTCCAGGGAAGCTGGGAAGCTTCAGCTTCTCCATGTTTTGTTCCTCTGGAATGTGATTTGGAGAACTGTTTACCCAGCATGTGAATTGTTTTTAATTAATGGCCAATCACAGCCAGCTGTGTCGGGCTCTCTGAGTCTGTAACGGGTTTTTATTATTCATTCCTTTTTAGCTTTCTGATGTCTCCTTTCTCTTTCTTTAGTGTAGTTTTAGCATATAATTTTAATATAATATATAATATAATATAATATAATATAATGTAATGTAATGTAATGTAATGTAATGTAATATAATGTAACATAACATAACATAACATAACATAATCATATCATCATATCATCATATCATCATATCATCATATCACCATATCATAAATCAGCCTTCTGAAACATGGAGTCAAGATTCTCATCTCTCATCTCCTCCTGGGGACCCTCAAACACTGCCACAATTCTGGGATTCTTCACCCACACAGATGACAAGGACGCAGGTGATGATGGATTTTCATATCTATGTCTCACATAATTTTAGGTGATTGATCCAAAAGGCAAAGCGGAGAAGGATCAGGGATAGGGAGCCATGGAATAAGACTGGTCTGACCCTGGATGCACATCTTGAGCTTATTTGTGCGCAATTCCCACATTTTCTGTTTCTTTACACATCTTTCCTTGGCCTTTTATTCTCTGGTGTTCTTTTTCTCCTGCTCTTAAGACGATGGTGGCTTCAGGCTGTCCACAAGTCATCCCTTTTTCCCTTGGCCATTCCATAGGGAACCATGGAATAAGACTGGTCTGACCCTGGATGTACATCTTGAGCTTATTTGTGTGCAATTCCCACATTTTCTATTTCTTTCCACGTTTCCTTGGCCTTTTATTCCCTGTTGTTCCTTTTCTCCTGCTCTTAAGACAATGGTGGTTTCAGGTTGTCCCCAAGTCATCCCATTTTTCCCTTTCCCTTTCCAGAGCATGGATCCTGGATGAAATTCCCTGGTTGGCACTGGCTGTGTCATTTCCCCTCTGAGGATGTGGAGCACCCCATGACCTCACCATGAGCAGGAACAGCTTTGGGGCTGGATTTACACAAAAAAACCCTTCCTTAGTGCCTAGGGGCATTAAGGAGAAGGACCAAAATTTTTCTGGATTTTCCCCTTTTATTCCATATCTGGGGATATTCTGATATCCAGGCGGTGAATGAGGGGGAGTTGTTCAAATCTCAATGCTGTCACCTCCTCAAAGTCCTCTCTCTTTTGCTACAGTGTGAGAAGGAGAAAATTCCCACTTTACAGTTTATCATTTTGGCTTATTAGGGTCTGTAGGAAACGAGCAGTGATCCATGAAGGTCAAAAATAATTTAAATTTCAAATCTCTGTGTCCTTCTCTACCAAATGGCAGCAGGTTGCTGCTTTTCCCCAATTAAACATCCACAGACTATTTTTTTTTTTCTTTCATATTTCACTTTTATTTTCTTTTAGGATAAATTGAGTGGGTCTAGATTAAAAATCAAAAGAAATGAAACCTTTTATTTCATGTATTCATGTATTTATTTCATGTATTTTGGGAAAGCCTTCTCCAGAGGCAGCACTGAACACTGCCTTTTTGTCTCCCTCATTATTTGTGCCAGAGGAAAATCAGCAGGAGATGCTGTTAAATGGTTCAGAGATGCCTCCAGAAAAACCACACTCCCCAAATCCCTGGGGGCAACATCTCCAGGGGTCAGGAGTTCCCGAGTATTTTTAAAACCTCCCCAATCCTGAACCTCCCAAGAGCCAAACCCAACAGAATGTCTGGCTGTAATGACAGATATATTAATTAACCACATCACCCACCAGGCATGTGTCTGTTGTCACCTGCAAGAAAGGAGAGCGATCCCATGGTCCATGGATTTCATGGAACGTCAGATGATGTCAGCTGCCCATGAGGAACAAGCCAAACTCTGTTCTTCCCCAGCAGAAGGGTGCTTTGAAACCATGGGATATCAGATGTTTGTGATTCCAGGTTTTTTTCCAGGCTCCTCCTGTCCATCCTGTTTTTCTGGCTCTGCTCCCCAGTGCAGGGGATGAAGCAGGATCTGCAGTGAGGCTGTGGAAAATCCACAGGGGACCTGGTGTGGTGGGAGTTGTCCCTGCACACAGCATGACTGGAACTGGAGGATCTTCAAGGTCCCTTCCAACCCAAACCACTCCATGATTCTATGAATTCCTTTTATTTAACATTCTCAAGAATTCACAAAGGTGTTCCACAAAACCTGGTACTCACTAAAGCCTGAGGATCTCCTTCTCTAAATCCTGTATTTTATTTTATTTTATTTTATTTTACTTTACTTTATTTTATTTTATTTTATTTTATTTTATTCTATTTTATTTTATACTATTTTATGTTCTTTTATGTTCTTTTATGTTCTTTTTTTATTTTATGTTATTTTGTGTTATTTTATTTTTATTTTATTTTATGTCATTTTATGTCATTTTATTTTATTTGGTTTGGTTTTATTTTATTTTATTTTATACTATTTTATGTTATTTTATGTTATTTTTATGCTATTTTTATTTTATTTTATTTTATTTTTTTAATTTTTATTTTTATTTATTTTATTTTATTTTAATTTTTTTCTGTTGTACCTCATGTTCGTGTGACCGAAAGTGGCGAATGAGACTTAAAACTTCTGTGAAGTTCCCAGTTTTCCAAAAAAAGAAAATAAATCTTGCCAAGCTTATGAATTCCCATATTCTGCACAAAGTGGCACCCCAAATCTCACAAAAATGTGAGATTTCACGTTTTGCTTAACAACTTCTCAAGACACCAGGCAAAACTTAATTGTCTTCTGCAGTTTAATTTGTACATCACAAAGGGAGGTTCATTTTTTGGGCTGAGGACATCTGGTGAACCAAAGAGCTGCCTCTCTGCTGCCTCCCTGGAATCATTTTCCAGCTTGTCGTAGCACCAAGAGCCACCATTCCTGGTGGCACTCTCGGAACTGGAGAAGTGACCTCTGGAATCAAACCCAGGAATTGCCTCAAGCTGAGCTCCAGGTAGGATTGGAAGGAACACGAGTTCTCTGAAGAAAAGAGGCATAAGACACAATTTCCAATGAGATCCCAGAAGGGAAAATTGGGAAAGGCAACAACATTTTCTTCTGCCACGTTTCAGGGGTTAAAGTGGAGGAGCACAAGCGCTTTCTCTGTGTGGAGGAGATGAAGAACAGCTCCACTGTCATGAAAGAAGAGCAATTAATGGGCTCAGAGGGTTTTATGTAAGCATTAAAGTTTTAAGTGCTTGGTATTTGTAGGGCTTGTTATTCCTGGATATTCCTCCCAAACCTGTTGAGAGACACGAAGCAAATTTCTGGAAAGTTTCCCTGGAGTTTCTTCACGCAGAGCAAAGCTTGTTGTGTGTCTTCTTGGCTTGGGGATCCCAGAGACCCTGTGCTGCAGGAACATGAAATGTGACTGCATTCCATCAGCTCCTGGTGTTTGGTTAAGGTTTGGGACTGACACACCCATCTGGGCTCGTTTTCATTCCTCTCTCCCTCCTGGTCACACCCACCTCGCTCGTGCAGGCCAATATTCCTCTCAAAATGAAGGTTTTTAAGGATCCATAGAATGTTTTCATTTCCCCCGTTCTCCAGTGACACTCATCAGACTGTCTGAGTCTCTTAGGGCCAGAATTATGCAAGAAAACCCCAAACTGGGCCAACCTAAGCCCACCCAAAAAGTGAGGGCTGATGTTTCTCCCTCCCAGGCTGGAAGTGATGTGAAAGCTGCTCCACCAGAGTGAATTCCAGCTTGATTTGGTGGAACAGGACCATGGAAAAGCAGGAGAACTGAGCCTGGAGCTCCAAAATAATGGCTATGGGAACAAGAACTGCATTTTCCAGGTGCAGTGAAAAGGCAAAACCCTGGATTCCATCTCCTGACAGAGGGCTCTGCAATGGCCCACGGAATTCACCCTGGCCTCCAGCACTGGATTCTGTGTTCCTGATTCCATCCCACGACTACATCCCTGCTCCCTGCTGGGGTGGAATGGAGCTCTGGACAATCCCTTCCCTCATTTTTGTCCAGGGGAAATGGGAATACACACCGCTGAGTCTCTTAGGGCCAGAGAGTTATGCAAGAAAACCCCAAATTGTGTCAGCCTAAGCCCACCCAAAAAGTGAGGGCTGATGTTTCTCCCTCCCAGGCTGGAGGTGAGGCAAAGGTTGCTCCACCGGAGTGAATTCCAGCTTGATTTGGTGGGACAGGATCATGAAAAAGCAGGAGAACCAAGCCTGGAGCTCCAAAATAAGGTCTGTAAACATGGCCAGGGGAACAAGAACTGCATTTTCCATAGGCAGTGAGTCAGTCAGGCCCGAGAAGGCAAAGCCCTGGATTCCATCTCCTGACAGAGGGCTCTGCAATGGTCCATGGAACTCACCCTGGCCTCCAGCACTGGGTTCTGTGTTCCTGATTCCATCTCATGAAGAAATTTTCCTGAACGTCCAACCTAAACCTCACCTGGTGCAACCTAAGGCCATTTCCTCTTGTTCTGTCCCTTGTTCCCTGGGAAAAGAGTCCAACCTGCAGCTCCACCCTCCTGTCAGGACTTGTGCAGAGCCACAAGGTCCCCCCTGAGCCTCCTTTTCTCCAGGCTGAGCCCCTTCCCAGCTCCCTCAGGAGTTCTCCAGCCCCTTCCCCAGCTCTGTTCCCTTCTCTGGACATGCTCCAGCCCTTCAATGTCCTTCTGCTCATGATGAACCCAAAACTGACCCCAGGATTTGAGGTGTGGCCTCAGCACTGCCCAGCACAGGTGGAAAATCCCTTCTCCTGCTGCTTCTCCTACAAACCAGGATGTCTTTGGCATTTTTGGCCACCTGGGCACACCCGGGCTTGTGTTCAGTTTCTGTTGACCAAAACCCCCAGCTCTTTTCCCTTGGGCACATTCCAGCCCCTTTAGTGATGATGTGGCAAAAAAAAAAGGTGGATCCTGGTGTGATCCTGTGCTAAAACACAGGACTGACTCTGTGCTAAAATATCTCTGGATCCCAGGCCTGCCCTAACATCTCTCATCTGCAGCAAAAAATAGATTTTCACCCAGACAGAGCCGTGAGCAGGTTTGTGGTGCTTGGCACTTGTCCTGACATGTCCCTTGCTGCCACAGCCATAGGGGATGAGTGACATAAAGGTCATTTTTGCCAGGTTTTCACTCCTCCCATCCTCTGGAAGCTATTCTTGGATGGGTCAGTACAGCCAAGACTCAGCTCTTCTGTACCAACCAACTCATGGAAAAAGGCTTGATTGTCTCAGAGACTGCAGCTTTGGGAACCTTAGCTCCCAAAATGTCTGATCCCCTGCAAGAGGCAATCCCAGGAATTCTGGTGTGTGCAGCAGGGAGTTTGCTTTAGCCTAAGCTTTCAGGGAAGAGGGGCTGCTGGATTTGCTGGAGCTTCCTTTCCCGTGAAAAGGATTCTGTTTAAAACGCTGAGTAATCCATTGCACAGCAGCTCCTGGGGGCTATTTTGGGAATGGAATCATTGGCTTCGTGGAATTTTTTCCAGGCTGAGAACCATCACCTTCTTTCAGCTCCACAAAGTGCCTTTAACAGAGACATTTTCTTCAAACAGCCAAGAGATAATGGCAGGGTGAAAATCCAGGGAAAACCAAACCTTCTTTCAGAGGGACATGGTGGGGCTTTTGGGGATGTTCCAATGGCCCTGCTTTGCCACCTCCATGCTGACATAAAGTTGTTTTCCCTCATTTAATTATCCTAATTTAATTATCTCAGCCAGGCAATCAGAGCTGGTGCAGGGAATTATGAAATTGGAATCCTATATTATATACGGGAATATATATATATATAAGTATGGTATCTATACTATTCCATAATTATGGATTATGGAATCCTTTGGAAACAGATCCATGGAATGGCTTGGGTTTGAAGGGACCTGTAAAGGACAATGACAAGAGCAGGACATCCTCAATGAAATCAGGTCAAGGTTAATCAGGGCTTTATTCAAAGCCTGATGAAGTCACAGCTGTCATGAGCATGAAAGTTAAAACTGAAACAGAACATTTTGTGCCCTGGAACACAAGAATTTTAACTTTTAAAAAAAGGTCTTGGTGTGATTTCAGCTCAAATTTCACTTTACAAACCAGCTCGTGGTCATGGTTCAAGAGGTATCAAGATCCAGGTACCATTCCCAGTTGTTTTTATGCAGTCACAAGGATTTAGAGCTGGAGACAGAATCATGTCATGCAGGTCATGATCACACCATGTCTCGAAGTGCTAATTAGAGCAGTGGAGATGCAAAGTCAAAATTAAACCAAAAAGTAACAAAAACTCCCTCATATTTTGCTGTTTTAAAGCTCCAGATCAGTTCAACTCAATCCTGACCTACTGAGAAGGAAATTTACAATTTCACTGAATAACAGATAAAATCAGGTGGCAAAAAATTAATTTGTTTTTATCTTTTGAACTTCTGCTGCCTTTGAGGATCCCTTTTCATACAGCTGGTCAAAGCTATCCCTGATGAAACCTTTCCCTTACAGGAAGTGTGGCTTTTATCTAAACTGACAAGGAAAATAGCATGAATGATGAAATGTTTCAATTTCCCAGTGGGATTTTTTTTGACTTTTCAAGTGTTTCAATTCAGCCAGGGTTTAAATGTCCTGCTGGGGGTGAGCTTTCTCTGGGGCAGAGATTACAGAACTCGAAATTGCTGATGAGAAATTCTAAACCCCAACACAAAGTGCAAACAATATTTTCCTGCAATGAGTCACAAGGCAATCAAAGGTTTAAATGTGGATTATTCAAAGAATAAGGTTAAGAATTAGGCCAAAATTCCAAGTTTAGGGTTCTTAAAGTGGGGTAATTCTCATCCTAACCAGATGTGTTTAAACTACTTTAACTGAGGTGATCACTGGAGAGAAGAATGAATCTGTGCCTAAATTAGGCTTAAAAGTCTTAATTTTAAACTCTTGCAATTAACAATGATAAATCCTTGTCTCCAACTCCTCTGAAGCCTCTCAAACTAAGACCACATTTTAATTTAGTCATTCCTAATGACTGAGGCCTTGGAGCTGCTCCCACAAAGAGCAGATTCCCAGGTTTAGATCTCCATGAGCACCTGGATTTAGTGTTTTTTTCACGGAGCTGTGATTTCTGGGGTAGTTTTTACACCTTCACCAGAGAGGTGTCCCTGCTCATGGCAGGGGGTTGGAATGAGATGATTTTATGATTTTCAAGGTCCCTTCTGGGATTCTGCATTGTGTGTTCCCCCGTGTTTTCCAAAATTTAGGAGTTGCTTTCTGCATTTTTAACTTGCTGCTTCTCCACTTTGCTCCTCGATGCCTCAATCCAGATGGTCTCAGTCACAGCAGGACATTTTAAGCCTCTTTCAGACTAATTGCTTGATTAATTCACTCTTGTTTAAATTATCTAATCCTAGGCAGGATTTTCCAGTATCCCACCCATGCTGGAATATTCCTCCCACGGCATTAAACAGGAGCCGTGTTTTCCTTAAACACCATCCATAATTATTTAGTGTGAGTTCTCTGCTGCCTACAAAATCCCCTCTCATTCTTCCTTTATTTTTTTATAATAAAGCATCTTTTCCTGATGCTTTTTGTGTGGTGGATGCAGCCCAGACCAGAGCAGGGATGTTCATTCCCACATCTCCAGAATCCCATCGGATCGCGCGAGTTTGGATCTCCCGCATGGGATGGGAATAAATTTTGAAAGAGAAACTTCTTCCATTTTCATTTTAGACCTCTTTTCCTGATGGTTTTTGTATGATGGTTGCAGCCCAGACCAGAGCAGGAAGGCTCATTCCAGTGTCTCCAGAATCGCATGAGATCATGGGAGTTTGGTTCTCACACATGGGATGGGAATAAATTTTGAAAGAGAAAGTTCTTCCATTATTTTTTTAGACCTCTTTTCCTGACGGTTTTTGTGTGATAAATGCAGCCCAGACCAGAGCAGGAAGGCTCATTCCTGTGTCTCCCATTGGATCGCGGATTCCGTGTCGCCCATCTGATCGCAGGAGTTTGGATCTCCCACATGGGATTGGAATAAATTTTGAAAGTTCTTCCATTATTTTTTTTTGACCTCTTTTCCTGATGCTTTGTATGTGATGGATGCAGCCCAGACCAGAGCAGGAATGTTCATTCCCATATCTCCCATTGGATCGCGGATTCTGTGTATCCCATCGGATCGCGGGAGTTTGGACCTCCCACATGGGATTGAAATAAATTTTGAAAGAGAAAGTTCTTCCATTTTTTTTTTAGACCTCTTTTCCTGATGCTTTTTGTGTGATGATTGCAGCCCAGACCAGAGCAGGGATGTTCATTCCCACACCTCCAGAATCCCATCGGATCGTGCGAGTTTGGATCTCCCACAGGGGATGGGAATAAATTTTGGAAAGGAAAGTTCTCCATGGCTGTGACACACAGTGCAAAAGAATCTTGACAACCTTGACACCACCCTTGGTGTAGCTCAACCTCACAACCCAGTCAGGGAAGAGCTGGAATTGTATCCATGCTTGTGTGGCTGGAGCTCCAGGACACAGAAGATTTAATATGGAAGAAGTCGGAACAAGTTCAGGATGAGCTCACCTCGATTTTTCTGTCATTCCCAAGGCTTGTTGCAGATTTTAAGGAATCTGCAACTTGCAGCTAAATTTTTTTATTTAAATACTCACAATTTCATAAAAATATAACTCTGTTTATGAAAAATTTGCCATTCCATGCGTTCCCCCTGTTCCCAAAGATTCCATGTTCTTTACTGACCATTGAAACCTTTTTTTGACCATTGAAATCACCCAATTTTTCTGTCATTCCCAAGGCTTGTTGCATCTACTCTGCAGATTTTAAGGAAGGGATCTGCAGCTTCCAGCTAAAATTTTGATTTAAATCCTCACAATTTTATAAATGCAAAACTGTTAAATATTTACTATCCCATGAATTCTCTCTGTTCCCAAAGATTTCATGCACCTTACTGACCATTGGAAGTCTTAAAACAAACTGACAGCAGTCTATTCTCATGAAAAGAAGTTTTTAAAATGTTTTTTAGATTAAAGGGTGGGACCTGGGATGGCTCTACCATTGTATAAAATTCATGGTAGATTTTGGTGAATTGAAGAATAAGGCAAGGAATTAAGGGAATTATTCTCAGTATGAGAATAAGGCAAGGCAATGTTTTCTTCCAAGTCAGACACACAAAATATTTAATATGGATAAAGTTGGAACAAATTTAGGATGAGCTCACCTTGATTTTTCTGTCATTCCCAAGGCTTGTTGTATCCATTCTGCAGATTTTAAGGAAGGAATCTGCAGCTTCCAGCTAAAATTTTGATTTAAATACTCACAATTTCATAAAAATAGAACTCTGTGTATGAAATATTTGCCATTCCATGCATTCCCCCTGTTCCCAAGGATTTCATGTTTCCTAGTGGCCATCGAAAGCTTTGTAAAGCAGACTGACAGCAACATTTTCTGATAAGTAAAATGTTTTGATAATGTTTTTAAAATGTTTTTTAGTTAAAAATGGTACCTGGGATGGCTCTACCATTGTATAAAACTCATTGAACATTTTGAAGAGTTAGGGAATAAATTATGGAAATAATTCCCAGCATGGGAATAAGACAAGGCAATCATTTTTTCCAACTAAGGGTAGCACTGGGCTTTTTAAAAACAAAACTCATTGACAGAATTAAAGTTTTTTTGTTTATTTGTGTATTTTTATCCATAAAATGAATTTATCCACACACCATTTTGCTACCTTTCCTGTGGATTTCATCCCAACAGGTTCATGGAATGGCACCAAAGAAATCCCAGTAAACAAAATATTCATGGGATTCATCCCAAAGTTTCTCGGAATATTTTTATTTATATATTCTCAAATTATATGGAAAAAATTTATAAACTTCTTCTTTTTTAGAAGCCAACTGAATATTTTCAAATTTATCACCTTGATAAAAATAAGACCCAATGATTTATCTCATTCACGGAAATATTTTCAGAAAACCATCATTGTAAATAGGCAAAACATTAAAAAATCTATCATTATCCCAAATTTCTGACTGGATCTTTGAAAAATTAGCATTTTACCCATTGCCACATGTAGTGTGGGCTTGAATCAGCACTTGAGCTTATCTTAATACGTCTGATGCCTCATTTATCCCTAATATAATTTATTTTATAAATTCCTGGGACTGATTTAAAGCATCACCTGCAATATTTTTTCCGGAATCCTGTCCAGGTGATCCTGGACAATTCCATGAAATAAAAAAGCCCACAAGGCACATTTGGCACAATGGTTGTATATTGAATTTTTTCATACTCAAACATATGCAAGAGATGCACAACACAAACTCATTCCTTTAGGAAAGGGAGAAAACTTGGGATTTGCTGCCATGAGCCAGCTAAAAATGAAGGAACCATTTCCTAAACTTTAGTCAGCTCTGCAATAAATAGTTTCGATTAAAAAAACCTGGAGAGTTTTGTGATTTTAAAACCCATTCCCAGCATTTATTATTAAATTGTAAATTATTCCCAGCAGGAATCTTTTTTTTTGTTTAACACCTATCCAAAAGCAGCCTCTTCTCCTGCTTAAACCCTCAGGTCCAATTGCAACCCAAACAAGGAGGGATTGGACAATGCCGTTGGGTTTTTCCTGGGAAGATGCCACGAGGAGCAGCCACGCGGGATAAATCCCTCCTCAGTGTCAATCCTGGCCTCCCCTGAGTGGGAAAAGACAACAAAAGGTGTCCCAGAAAAAAGAAATTTGGGATTGGTTTCCAAGATAACAACAAAAATACGCCTGGAGGTGTTTTTGAACGAGCCCTGGAGGCTCGTGGGTGGTCACGGCCACCTCGGTCAGACTTTCCACGGATCCTGACACGGGATGTGTGTGGTTTTTCCTGAATAATGGAGTTTTGATGGAGATTAACTAATCTTGGGTGTGTCTTTCCAGGGAATGTCACGGAAGGAGAGACGGGCTGGGAATGGGAGTGGCGAGAAGAGGAGCCGAAAGGAAGGAGCTCCTCCAGGACACAAGATCTGATTATCCAAATATTCCCTTCTGGCCTCAGATGGAGTCTTTCCAGGACAAGGAAAAATGCAGTATTTAAAGTGGTTTAGCTGATACAATCACTCCTCTGGGATTTATTCCATGCTTCTCCCTTTCTATCTCTTTTTCATGGATAATCCTGGTGGTGACCTAACTGGAAACCCCTGGCATTTGTTGTCATTAAACCATCTGGGAAGAGCTGCTGGGAAAAGGAGAACAGATTTCTTAGGGAAAACATAAAAATAAAGAACTCCTCCAGTTTCTTCCCCTTTCTGAAAATATTTTCTGGTGAAAAATTGATGCTCAACCCTGAATTTACTTTTTTTCTTGGTTCAACATCATATTTCAGTGAAAAATGTTGTGTTTGTGTGTGTTTCTTCTTTTTATTATTATTTTAATTTTTTTTTAAAACCAAAATCTTAAGACCTGACCTGGTCTAGCACTGCTCATCACTTGGGTGCTCCAAGGAATTGAAGTTTGGACCAGAGAACTCTACTGGTGCCTTCTAACCAACTCTACATTTCCAAAATTAGGCAGGCACAAGGAAAGAAAATCATTTTTGCAAGGACTCCTGAAGAAATCACTCTGAATATTTTTAATAGATGAGAGATGACTTCAACTCCTGTCTTTGGTTTTGTGACTTCCATAGGTTCTTGTGAAAATCCCACCCACCAGACCTGCGGAATTATGGAGAGATTTTCCATTAATCCTAGAAAAGCATGAGCCTAAACCCCACCTATATCCAATGTCAACCCGTTATTCCATTTCCTTCAAAACCCCCAGGTGATATCCATGGCTACATAATTTATATATATTTATAGTCTCCTGTCAATCAACCACTTAGAAATTATTGGCATGGAAAAGAAAGCAAATTTGTCAGGATAATGCGGTTTCTTTAAGTTCCAAACAGATCCAGGACTGTGAGTTCTTGGAAAACAGGATTTGAAGAGAACTCAAGGTGTGTGGACTTCATGGGAAAATTCCTTCTGTAGTGTTTGGAGAACGAAAAATATATCAGTGAGATAAAAATCAGCTGATTTATTAGAACACTTCAGACAGGGAAGTAAATTTGGGCTCCAGGAGCCATTCGGGTGTTAATTTCTCTATAATTCAACACTAAAAACTGAATTTAAAATATAGAATAAAGAGAAAACCCAGTGATTGAACTGATTGGGCATTCACACCATTTTCAGGAGCAGAAGGGATTTGTCAGAATGCACTGAGGAATAAAATAAATTATTTTGATTATTGAAATTATTTTGATTTTTGAAATGAATAATCAAAATATAACTTGGTTGTACCCTGCATTATTTCATTACAGGCTTTTCATTACTAAAAAATCAAGGTCTGAGAAGAACCACAGAGGCTGGAAATTCAGGAAAGATGCAGAAAAGATTTTTTTTGCCCAGGAGAGTTTTCAGAACCAGACAGAAGAATGATGCAAGAAATAAAAATTTATCACACTTAAACAGATCTTGAATTAAAACCTCGAGGGATTAAAGGTATTCTCAAAAATATTTTGTTCATTTATTTGAGAAGATGTTAATTCTTTGAAAGAAATCTTGACTCTTCTCCAGATTTATTCAGGGAAACCAAGGATTTGAGCCTGAACTCCAATTCTATGAGCGTCAAAATCCCCCAGCTCTTTAGGATCCATTATTTTCTCTTTTCCACTCTCTCTGTTCATCATTTTTGTTATATTTTAATTTCTCGAAGTCCCTCATTTTCCTTCCCAGCTGGCAGGAAAAAGAATTCCCAACCTGTCAATGCCTTTTCCCACCGCCCAGCAGGGATTATTAATAAACGGCCGGGTTTCCCAAAGTTCAGATGGAAACAACATTCCTGGAGTTCTCCTCCATTATTTCAGCTATCCCTGAGTTCTTCCAGAGTGGTGTCAGATGATTTTTATGAATACCTGTGAAGACACTGAGAGAATTTGGTAATAAAATCATCTTTGAGGTGGTCTACGAGCAAAGGGAATAAAAGAAAATCAGAAAATCATTCCTTAAAGAGACAAGAATAAAAAACAAATTATGCTATGGAAGAAGAAAGTTAAGATGTTTAAAGAGGGAGAAAAGTGGGTAAATCATGGACTATTTATTTGTTTCAAACAGGAGCAAGGGGAATTCAGACCAAAAAGAGCCCAGATGCCCAGAAAGACCAAGGGAAAAAAAAGATAAAATAAACAAAACTGACATAAAACCAATTAAATGTCTCACTACAGACAGTAGCGAGTTTGTAGCTGCAGCAGGAGCTGCCAATGCACACATTGATTTTATTGGAGCTTTTAACACTGTCTCACATGACATTCTCAGAAATAAACAGAGAATGGATTAAATACCGTGGGTTGGAGGCAAAAAAAATGCTGGAAAACCTAGTGGGAAAATAGGTACAAATGGAAATTTATAGTGAGAGAATTCTATGAGGGAAATGTCTGACAATGAATAAGGGGAGGTGATGAACCATCATCATCATCACCATCACCATCACCATCATTACCATCCTCATCGTCATCACCATCATCATCGTCATCCTCATTGTCATTATCGTCATCGTCGTCATCATCATTGTTGAGGATTCAGTGTAGGAGAAAGGAAAAGAGTTCAGATTTTTGATAGCGGTAAAAAAAGGACGGACCAACAGTAAATTTCCATGATCTGATTGTTTATCCAGAAAAAAAAAAATAGGATCATGGTCAGGAAGGAGCAATGGAAAGGAGTGTGGGGAGGTGGGGGTAAAAATCTCTACAAAATTTGGGATGCTCAGAAATTGGTTCCCCTGAGCTCCTGCAGGGAAGATTTTGGGCACTCTGGTGGGTCGTAAGTGAGTGAAGACCAAATTCCTCTGCCTGTGGCCAAAGGAAAAGAACATCTGGGAATGTGGGGAACAATATCTCTTAGGAGTGACCTGGGAATAGCAGGTCCTGTCCTTTTTTTCCTTGGAGACTCCCAAAATGGTTTTGTTTGGAAGGGAATTTCAGGATCATCCAGCCATGGGGACACCTCCTGCTATCCCAGGTTGCTCCCAGGGAGCCCTGGCTGTTCCCACTCCTGACAATTCCTGCTTTTCTTGGGTGTTGGAATATTGGATATTCCAAACCTGCCACGAGCTTGCCCAAAAATCCCAATTTTGGCTTCTTTCCCATTGAATCCAAAGTGTTTTAAAGGCTTGGGGATATTCCTAGAAAATCAAGGCAAAGGTTTTCCAGGGAAGCTGTGGGGAAAAAGGGTGGGAAAGGAAAAAAGGGCAGGAAATAAAAAAGGGGGGGAAGGGAAAAAGAGGAGGGAAAAAAACAGAGGGAAACAGAAATGGCAGGGGGAAAAAAATCATGAGGGAAAACTGGTGGGAAAAAAGGGCAGGAAGGAAAAGGTGGGAAGGAAGCCAGCAAAGTTCTGGATTCCCCAGGAATGGCAGCAGGGATGGGCACTGCAAACACTGACCAGCTCCACTGATCCCAATTTTATTCCTGTGGAGCAGGGCACGGGCAGGAGGAAGGAGATTGGGGCACTCCTGAATTCCCAGAGATGAATTCCCAACAGTCCCTGAGCCCACAGACACAAAGGGCTTGGATTGGAAGGGATCCTAAGGA
>JAWWMS010000120.1:1652323-1667949 GCA_035048045.1 Chlorospingus semifuscus | reverse complement strand
GCCATTCCCTGTGTCCTGTCCCTCCATGCCTTGTCCCCAGTCCCTCTCCAGCTCTCCTGGAGCCCCTCCAGGCCCTGCCAGGGGCTCTGAGCTCTCCCTGGAGCTTCTCCTCTCCAGGGGAACATTCCCAGCTCTCCAGCCTGGCTCCAGAGCAGAGGGGCTCCAGGCTGGGCTCTGTGGGTGCTTTAGGTGCCATCCCAGCATTTTTGGATGGAGTTGGACAGAGAAGGAAAAGAGGGATCCAGACCTGGCTAAAGCTGGGATTCGGATGCAGTGCCCAGCCCAGACGAGCTCTGCTGCGATCCTGCCCGAGCGGGAATGATGGGTTTGGCCATTCCCCAGCCATTCCCAGTTTCTCTGCATCCCACAGGGATCCCAAGCTGCCATTTCTCTCCTGGCACTTGTCTCCCTGGAGTCTGGGAATGTCCCATGCCAACCTTTCCCAGCCACTCCTGCAGGAACAACACCAGGACAGGCTCCAAACACCAAGATTTCTTTGCAGCTGCACTTCCATAAAATCATAATTAGAGAAATAATCAGAATATTTTCCCCAAAATCTGGAATTCCCTCTTTTTTCAGCGCTGCTCCTGATCCCCTTCCCATTTTAGGTGTTCCCCTCTTCCCTTGGCACCTGAGATCGCTGCGGGCGCTGCCCACGCCGCGGATTTGGAACCCTGACATCACCCAGACAATGAATTCTTCACTAAACTTGGCCCTGGTCCCCACCAGCTCCCCAAATCCAAGGATAAAGTTGCTGGGGAACGTGGCCAGAAGAGGAGGGAAACCAGAAAAACAAAACAGAATCCGAGCCTGAACCATTCCAGAGGAACTGCAGCCACCCAAAAATGCAGGAGCAGCACAAAAAGGAGCCACGCTGTGCCCTCACCAACTCCCACTCCGTAATTTAAGGAAAATGCTGAAGGTTTGGGATTTTTAAAACCCTTCTCTGGTTTCCTCAGGGCGAGGATAAAAATGGAGGAGAGAAAAAAATAATTCCTTGTGTTCTTTCCCTGAGTAAACAGCAGAACTCGGGGATTAATTTGGGGCTGGAGGATCCTTTGCCTCGGTTGGTTTTTCTCCCTGATTTCTAATTTTGTTCTTTGGGAGAGCAGGAGCTCCTCGTGGCACAGGAAAGGGATATTTGAGCTGATCCAGGGGAAAATTCCTGGTGTTTTGGATGAGAAATGGATGAAATTGAAGTGCTGGGGAGGGAAGGGTTGTCCTTTAATCATTCTTTAATTATTCCAGGGAGACGAGGCCTGTGCTGAGGAATTTTCCTGTTCCCTGGGATAGGAGTGAGGGAAAAGAAAAAGGAAATTTCTGTGCTGTGTTCTTAAGGATGAACAACAACCAGTGAGCTTTTCCTCAGGAAAATGGGATTGGGAATAATGTTTGAATCCCATGGAGAATCCCAGTGTGGCTGTGGAGCCTGAGGGACTCCAAAGTTCAGATGTTCCCATTTTTCTCCATGGGATCGATGGAATTTCCCTCATTCCCCACAGCTAAATAGGTAAACAAAACCCACAGAATCCTGGGAAATGTAGTTCACTTTGGGAATTTTCCTGTGCTGGAAGTGATTCCATCAATTTTTCTCTATAAATATATTTCGGTGCTCGTGCTGAACATTTTTTTAAAATAAATTTCAATTCCGGGGAGCAAAAATTCACTTTTTTTTTTTTGTTAAAGGCAGGAAAACTCCTAAAAACAGTTAGGAGTATAAATAATATATTTGGATATTTTTTAAATATTAATTTTTCCATATAGACATGGATAAATTAATTTTCTTTTCAAAAACATTGGGAAAGCCTGAGGTGATGCCCATGTCATTCCTAATTATTTTAAGGACACTTTTTTCCTTCTTTTAGAACTGCCTATTGTGATGGTTTATTAAAAATGAAATTGAAAATTGGAATTAAATTGAAATGAAAAATAAAAATTCCTTTAAAAATGTAAAGAATGATCCTGGCTGCTCAAATTTGGAATGTGAAGGGAATTTTGGTTGTCTGTAGAAGATGGAAAAAAAGTTTTGGGACAGGAGAAGAGAATCTTCATCTCAAATCCATTGTGAGCTTCTGATGGGCACTGATGATTTCCTTGGAAAACCATAGGAAGGATTTAACTGAGGAGGTGCAAAATATCCAAGGAAAAATAATGCATGGGGAAGCCATGGGCTGATCCCAAGCCTTTTTCCATGTTGGGATTTGATGTCCAGCAGTTCCTTCAGGATAAAATCTGAGCTCCATTTCCAGTCCTGCTTTGGGGTGATTTTCCCTGGATTTCAGGCACTCCAATTCTACCATGAGCATCCTGAGGGATGCCTGGAGATGCTCCAGGATTAATCAGGGAGAAATTCCCGTCTGAGGGAGCTGGGAAAAGGGCTCCAGAGGGATCTTCTGGCTCTGCAGGATTCCCTGGCAGGAGGGGACAGCTGTGGGGGTCGGAATGTGCTTCCAGGGAACAAGGGATGAGATGAGAGGGAACGGCCCCAGGTTGCTCCAAGGAAGGGCTAAATTGGATATTTGGGATAGTTTCTCCATGGAAAAGGTGCTCAGGCCTTGGAATTTCCCAGGAGGGTTTGGAGTCCCCATCCCTGGAGGTGTCCAAGGAATTCCTGGATGTGGTGGGAATCAGGCACAACTTGGACTTGATGATCCGAGAGATCTTTCCCAGCCTCAACAATCCTGGGATTCTCTCTGCTAAGATTCCATAACCACAAATTTCCATACAAATACAAATATTTCCTTGCCTCAATCTCTGCAGGATTCTATCCATCCTTTATCCTTAAATCCCTGCTGTGCATGGAAACCTTTATGGCCGTGTTGGCACCGGGATTTTTAGGGATGTGGATATCCCTATCTTTGTGGACCTGCAGGACTGCAATTCCCAGTCCCTTTTCCATTTTTTTTCCTGCAGGTGAAGCTCCCAAGAGCAGCTGGATGAAACTTTGGGATGGGACAGTGAGCCTGGAATGAAAGCTGGATAAGGAGACCCAAACAGGGCATTGGAGAGGGTGGAAGGAGAATCCTATGGAAGGTGGGAATTCTGCCCTCTCCTGAACAATTCCAGCTCCAGCTGCGCCATCCCGGTGTCACGGACATATTTTATGAAAAATCCTTTCGTTAGGATTTTTTCTCCTGAGAAGCTGAGAGGCCTCAGAAACGAAATGTAAACACTGATTATCTGCTGCTGTGGAATGCAACAGGTGCATCTGTGATTGGTCTCATGTGGTTGTTTTTAATTAATGGCCAATCACAGTCTAGGTGTCTCGGACTCTGAGAGTCACAAGATTTTATTATCATTCCATTCTTTTCCTTTCAAGACTTCTGATGAAATCCTTTCACTTTCTTTAGTGTAGTTTCAATATATCGTTTTCTTTTAATATAATATGTATCATAAAATAATAAATCAGCCTTCTGAAACATGGAGTCAAGATTCTCGTCTCTTCCCTCATCCCTGGACCTCTGTGAACATGGTCACAATCCCGGGATGCAGAAAAGGCTCCCAACACTCAGCTGAGCTCTCCGGCCTTTTTAAGGAGAGGCCACTGCTTTATTCTTTATTTGCTGCTCATAAGAGGCTCCTGGCCAAAATCCAGGCGGGAATAACGACTCCAGAGAGCAACTTGAACTTGGAGGAGCCTCTTCCCTCCCATCTTTCTCCTTTCCTGGAGCTGAGCGCAGCCGGGATCCGTCAGAATCCCTGGCACGGATCCTTATCTCTGCCATCGGCATCCCGGCCTTTTCTTGCTGACAAAAGAGGAATATTTGCGCCAGGAGGCTGTGGGAACGCGGCATTCCCCCCTGGCACTGATAAATGGTGGCACAAACATCATCTGGGATCTGCAGGGAACGGACAAATCCATAAAATTCCCTGGATGGAGAGGGTCAGACCCCACACTGCCAATCTTGGCTGACACAGGGAACAGGAGGATTTATTCCAAGAAATTCCTGATGCTCCCAGTCCTGCTCCTGAGTAAATATTGGGATTATTGGCGTTAATTGATAGAGAATCAATTGCTGTCATTATTGTGACTCAGCTGTGATTTCAGCATGGCTAACGCAGATTTTATTCCCTTCCCAACCGAAATTTTTAGCCCCAAAACATCACATTAAATTATCTAATTCGAAATTATTAATTAGACCTTTAGAAATATGATTATTAGACTTGTAGAAATTATTAAACTTATAGAAATATGATTAAACATATAGAAATATGATTAAACTTACAGAAATATGATTATTAAACTTATAGAAATATTATTAAAATGTCATTGAAAGGTGTAGAATGCAATTTTCAGGGAAAAAGATCTGAAAATCCGGCTGTTGAAAATTCCAAGCCTTTCAAGTGTTGCCAATCCCAGAAGTCAAAAAGAGGGAATAAAGGCTGGCTTTGGGAATGTGTGTGAAGCCATTGTTCTCTGGCTGTCAATCAGCAGCCTGTGGTTCCCGACAATGGAGTTGTTTTCCAAAGTTTCCCAAAGTTTACTCTGCAGAGTCATCGCAGCCTCGTGAAATCCGACTCCTGCTGTTGCTGTGGTTGGGAAATAAACCAGGGAGAATTCTCCTTGTTTTCCTCATGGCTGCAGCTTCAGGATTTGCCCTTGGTGAGCGCTTGGGGACGCGGCTTTAATAATCCCAAATCCTGTTTTTTATAAAAAAACCCCACCTGAATGCTCATTCCAATATCCTTTATCGATCCATGCAGTCCGTGGATGTTTGTTGGATATCGTTCCTTGAGAATTAAAAAAAAAAAAATTAAGTTTCTTGTGTCCAGCTTTTCCATCAGAGGGGGTTTAGTTCAGGAGTATCCCACTGCTGGAATGTAAAGGAGAGCTTGGATTGGGAATGAAATGGAATTTGGGATCATCACAGTTCTTCATTCCTGTCACAGGATCCCAGAATGGTTTGGGTGGGAAGGGATTTTAAGGATTATCCCAATCCCATCCCATTCCATGGCAGGGACTCCTCCCACTGTCCCAGGGTGATCCAGCCTGGCCTTGGGCTCTGCCAGGGATCCAGGGGCAGCCACAGCTGCTCTGGGAATTCCATCCCAGCCAGGAATTCCCAATCTCCCATCCATCCCTGCCCTCTGGCAGTGGGAGCCATTCCCTGTGTCCTGTCCCTCCATCCCTTGTCCCCAGTCCCTCTGCAGCTCTCCTGGAGCCCCTTCAGGCCCTGCCAGGGGCTCTGAGCTCTGCCTGGAGCCTTCTCCTCTCCAGGGGAACATTCCCAGCTCTCCCAGCTGGGCTTCAGAAGAGCTCCAGACCTTGGAGCAGCTTCGGGGCCTCCTCTGGATTCATTCCAACAGATCCAGAGGCTGTGGAGGTTCTCACATGGATCCAGTGAAGGTTCTCACACAGACCCGGTGAAGGTTCTCACACAGAACCAGGGAAGATTCTCACATTGACCCAGTGAAGGTTCTCACATGGATCCAGTGAAGGTTCTCACATGGATCCAGTGAAGGTTCTCACACAGAACCAGTGAAGGTTCTCACATGGATCCACTGAAGGTTCTCGCGCAGATCCAGGGAAGGTTCTCACATGGATCCAGTGAAGGTTCTCACACAGAACTAGTGAAGTTTTCATACGGATCCAGTGAAGGTTCCTACACGAATCCAGTGAAGGTTCTCACATGGATCCAGTGAAGGTTCTCACATGGATCCAGTGAAGGTTCTCACACGGATCCAGTGAAGGTTCTCACAAAAAGTGTTGGCTGCCCACAGCACGGCGAACTCCAACCCCTTTGGAATAACAACCTCAGGGTTGGTTTCTCAAGCACCCAAAATCTCCTGACGGGATTACAGCAGTGGGTGCTGCCAGTGAGTGAAGGCAATGGAGGACAGAGGAGAAGCAGGATCTTCATTTCTCCTTCCCCACATTCTCCCATTTTCCACAGGAAGAGAGATCCAGCAGAGACGAGGTCAGGAATTGGTGATTGCAGGAAGCTTTATGAGCTTTAATTTGCACTATATATCTTTAACCTCCAAAAATATCTGCTTAAAACTTCTCATAATAATCCAGCATCATCCCTGGAGACACAAAAAAGCACAAACTCAGTCATGGGTTTTATTTTCACCCATTGCTTCTCTTGTTTTGCTGCCTTTGCTTTGAGCTGTCCAATGCCCAAATTTCTGCTCATACAGAGAACTCTTCTGATAATCCAGTTCTTTTTTCCACCAAAAATATCCGATGGGAGCATCAACGTGACACGGATTCTTGGAGTTCTATGTTCCAGGAAGGAATAATTGTTATTAAAATGGAAATTTCAATTATTCTTGAAATTACTGTGAGTTTTGTGTGACTGAGACCACCTGCATTGTTAAAGAACATAAAGCTGGGAAAGGGAGGGAAGAAAGAAGGAAAAGAAAGGAAAAATTTCCCTTGGCAGGGAAGTTTTCTGTGAATACCCTGGGAGCAGCATCCCAATAGAGGGTCTTTTACAGTAAATTATTCCCTAATTTCTTCTTGTTTATTCTTCCTGTTAATAACCAAAAAGGGGAGGAAAAAAGAAGAAGAATTCAAAAAATTGAAAAAATAAGAAAAGTATCAATTAAAAAAAAAAAGAAAAAGTAAAACAGACAGTAGGGAAGAGACTGCAAGAAATAAAGGAATCAAAAGAACGGGGAATAACAATAAAAGATCCTTGTGGTAAAAACAGGGGGGGATGAAAAAA
Source organism: Chlorospingus semifuscus (assembly GCA_035048045.1). Taxonomy (NCBI): domain Eukaryota; kingdom Metazoa; phylum Chordata; class Aves; order Passeriformes; family Passerellidae; genus Chlorospingus; species Chlorospingus semifuscus. Next base: position 1,661,278 of record JAWWMS010000120.1, on the reverse strand, counting down.
GGAGGGGAAAAAGAGGATTCTGGCGCTAACCCCGAGCAATTTGCACCTTGTGCCCAGCTCATAACTCTCTGCTCCACGGCTTCCACAGGCCAGGATTTATGGCTGACAGTCCCAAAGCGGTTTGGAAATGGCACAGCCCCGAGACCTTGTGGTGGGGCTGAGGGATGGTTGAGAAAACAAAACCCAGTTAATTTATGGGAGTGTTCCTTGGGGCTGGAATTCCAGCTCTCCTCTAGTGGGAAAGTTTTGCACGCACACACAGACACAAAATCGCCTCTTCTTTTTTGGGTTCTGACACTTTCTGTCTTTATTCTCCTCATTTTTGCTTCTTTTTTTTGCTTCAGAACCTCCACTCACCCTAAAGAAAATCCCATTACATTAATTTAAAAATTCTCATTCTTTTATTTTCTATTTCATTTCTGAAACTATTTTGAACTAAGGATAATAAAATTTCCTTACTTTTTAAAATTCCTCTTTCTTCTGTCTCATATCCTGCTTACTTATAAACATTTTGGAAATTTCCTTGAAAAACAGGAAGATGAAATTACTTTAAAAATTAAAATAGTAATTTCAACAATCTTCAGACATTTTGAAGTTGTTGAATTTTCAGAAGATCAGGGAAATAATTGTTCTTTTCATCTCCAAAAGTGGGTCTTGGGAAAAAATTAAAATGTGTATTTTCCAACTCTTCTTTACATGATAAATGTGGTTTCAGAGAAAATCCTGGTTTCCACTGGGTACTAAGAGGATTCTACAACTGAAATCTTCCTGTCCCTCTGGATTTAATGCAGGAATCAAGGGGAGGGGAAGGGAGGCAGATGTGGAGCCAGTGGATTGTGCTCCAGCATTCCCAACATTTGGAATATCTGCAAATGTCTGCATTGGAAACATTTGGGATCCAGCCAGGAGGAAAGAGCTTGGTTCTCACTGGGAGAGCTGAGGAGGTGGGATGGGTTTGGATCACACTGAAGGAGATGATGTTTTCCAAACTTTTCCTGGGAATTCTGGCATGGGCTAAATCAGTCCCACACCGACCAATAGTCCGGTCTGGGGTCTGCAGGTGCAATCCAGATGTGAGCAGCACAGCTGGGCCATAAAAGGTGTCAGATTTATGAGATTTATCAGATTCATCAGATTTATCAGTATCAGGTAGTCCACACTTTGTCTTTCCTTAACATTATCCTTTGTCCCATGTACCTGATTTCCTCTCCCAGTCCCTTGTGCTTTTCCAGGAGCAGATTAACATTCACAGGTCACTTCTGGGCTCTGCTTAACGGTTTCCCACTGCCAGAGGGCAGGGATATTGGGATATTGGGAAGGGATTCCTGGCTGGGAGGGTGGAGATGCCCCGGCACAGGGTGCCCAGAGCAGCTGTGGCTGCCCCTGGATCCCTGGAATTGTCCAAGGTCAGGTTGGACAGGGCTGGGAGCAACCTGGTTGTGGATATCTCTCTCTGGGAGTGAGACACATCATAGATACAATATTTTTCCCCTTTTTCCCAATTTTCCCAATTTCCCCCATTTCGCCCTTTTTTTATGTTTTTTTCCCATTTTTCCCATTTCTTTTTTTTCTATTTTACCCTAATTTTTCTCATTTCTTCCCCATTTTTCCCCATTTGTTCCCATTCTTCCCCAGTTTTTCCCACAAACAGCCCTTTGTATGAGACCCACCAAGCCAATGCCACCTTGCCTCTTCCCCTTCATCCCTGCCCACCTAAACCCAGCTCCAGAGGCTTTGCTCCAGCCTGGCCCTTCCCAGTGTCCCCTATCAAGGCGAGGATGTCACTCAAGGCCAGAGCTGGGTGTAAAGCTCCGAGATAGCCCCGCTATCACCTCCCCCTCGGGGTGAGAAGAGGCGTTATCAGCCTGTCCCCAGATAAGGAGCTCTGCCCTGAGTGACAGCGCCAAGATAAACGGCCCCGCATTGACTCGTTGATAAGGCCCCGGCTTAAATCCAAGGGAGCTCCCTGATCCAGGAGCTGGAATACAGCCCCACCAGCCAGGACAGCGATTGAGGTGGCCTCCAGCAGCTATTTTTGAGCACGGCTGAAATAGCTTCCCAACAAAAAGGGTTAATCCACCCCTGGCTTCAAGCCCTGGCTTTGGCACCACCTTCCGTGGGATGCAGGAATCAGTTTGGGCTCCCAGGCTTTTGTTTCTCAGCCACCAGGGTGGATTAGGGCAGGATGATCCAGGCAGGAAGACAATCCCACCCTGTGGATGTGAACTCTGACTCTTGTCTTAGCCCCTGATCTTGTCCAGTTCACCACCAAAGATCCATCAGTAACATCCTCTTGGGATTCCAGAGATTGTCCGGTTCACCACCAAGGATCCAGCTGGAACATCCAGGCTCCTTCCAGGATTCCAGATTTCCCAGTTCACCAGCAAGGATCCAGCTGTAACATCCAGGCTCCCTCCAGGATTCCAGATTTCCCAGTTCACCAGCAAGGATCCAGCTGTAACATCCAGGCCACTTCCAGGATTCCAGGAGATTGCCCAATTCACCAGTAAGGATCCATTTGTAATATCCAGGCTCCTTTTGGGATCCCAAGAGATTTCCCAGTTCACCAGTAAGGATCCAGCTGTAACACGCAGGCTCATTTTGGGATCCCAGGAGATTTCCCAGTTCACCACCAAGGATCCAGTTGTAACATCCAGGCTCCTTCCAGGATTCCAGGAGGTTTCCCAGTTCACCAGTAAGGATCCAGCTGTAACATCCAAGCTCTTTCCAGGATTCCAGGAGATTGCCCAGTTCACCAGTAAGAATTTAGCTGTAACATCCAGGCACCTTCCAGGATCTCAGATTTCCCAGTTCACCAGTAAGAATCCAGCTGTAACATCCTTTTGGGATTCCAGATTTCCCAGTTCACCAGCAAGGATCCAGTTGTAACATCCAGGCTCCTTTTGGGATCCCAGGAGATTGTCCAGTTCACCAGTAAGAATTCAGCTGTAATACCCAGGCTGTTTCCAGGATCCCAAGAGATCTCCCAGTTCACCAGCAAGGATCCAGTTGTAACATCCAGGCTTCTTTTGGGATCCCAGGAGATCCATTGCTTTTGTTGGAAACTTCTCCTATGGCTCCCAATTCTCCATCCAAATTTTCCATGTCTCATCCCATCCACTGGAATTATCCCCCTCCAATAACACTAAATAATTCCTCATCCTCTTCCATGCTCCACACTCTACTGGAAATTTCAGATTTATTTCTCTCCATTTATTTGCTGTCAGTCTGTGTTGCATCTTTTAGATTTTTTGGTGTTCTTGAATAATCTGACAGTCAATTATCAATTAATTCTGATCAATGTATTGATGAGTGTGTGGAACACACTCTGTCTTTATAGAATTATGGAATTCCAGGATGTCTGGGTGGCCAGGAACCTTCAAGTTCATCTCATTCCACCTCCTGCCATGGCAGAGACACCTTCTACTATTTTAGGTGTCTCCAAGTCCTGTCCAACCTGGCCTTGGACACTTCCAGCGATCCAGGGGCAGCCACAGCTCCCTTGGGAATTCCATCCAGGGCCTCCCCACCCTCCCAGCCAAGAATTCCTTCCCAGTATCCGATCCATCCCTGCCCTCTGGCAGTTTAAAGCCATTAAACAGAGCCCAGAACTGAACTGGGAATGTTTGGTGAACTCAGGAGATGCCAAGACTTCAAGGCCAAAATCTAATTTAATTTCAAGTTCTTCATGGTCCAATTGAAAATTAATTAATTCTGAGGCAATTGTTGAAATTTCCAGCTTAGAAGAGACTGGAAAACCCCTGTGGCAACCTCAGAAAATTCCCTGAGAGTCGTCCTATTGCTCTGAGGCAGCTGCAGAGATTTTGGGATCCTTTCAGAAGCAAAAAATTCCCAACACTCTGGAACATTTCCCCCAAAGCCGTGGTTCACTGCATTTTTCCTTTTGATGAAGAATTGAATAGCAGAAAAAACTTTTGTTGGAACATTTTCCATAAAACTCTTAGGATCTCCTGCTGCTTTCTTTCCCAAATCTTTATTTTGCGGACCACCACAATGGTCTGCATGAATTATTGGTGGTCTGTGCTCTTTAATGTGGAGAGTTACTGCTTTATAATATATTTAATATTTTTTAATGTTATTTTGAGTCAATATTTTCATTTTTTCAATAAAATATTAACTCGAAAAATGCCAAAAAATTTAATCACTGTGGAGGTTTGTGTTCTTACACTCACATAAAAATATTATGGTTTTTAATGAAAAAACAACACATAAAGTATTTTCTCTTCAAAATAATTTTGGAAGTTATCAAAATTTTTGGTTTATTTAAAATCTACATTCTAAGGAGTACAAAATGTCTTTCAGTAGCAAAGAGGAAAAAAATTACACCAGTTTCAAGAAAAAGAAAATATGGGAATGAGAATTTTAATAGGAAAGATATTAGGAAATAGTTTATTGGAAAAAGGGAATTGACTTTCAGCACTCAGAGGTGGTAATTAGGTGCCAATACTGAAATTGTTCACGACATCAGCTTGGCCATTTTTCACCGGCTCTGGTTGCCCATTTGGGATGGGATCAGACACTTTCCATGCCTTGGATGCTCCCCAAGGAGCTTTTCACTGCCTGGGCTTCCACCACAATCCATGGAAAGGAAGGGGAGGAGAGGGAGCAGGAGGAGCGACATTCCCAGCACCCCACCAGGCTCCTGCTCTGAATCATCCCAATCCATTTGTTGACAACAGGAAATCTCAGCAGCTGAGTCAGCTGAGAGAGGAACCAAAGTTTTGTTGGGATGAGGATCCACTTCTTCCAAATTTTGGTCCGTGTTTTATCCAACATAAAATGCTTGTGCAAAAAAACCCAATTTTTTAACTTCAAGCGCAGCATGAGCTATTTTATCTTTTGATTAAGACAAAAATCTGAATTTGTCCCAAATATCAGCACCTTGATGCCAATGAAATTCCCAGTGGGAATGGATTCTGGGAGGGGAGGTGTGTCTCCTGTTAAAAGAGGTGTATTCATGTGTGTGTCTCTCTCAGTGCATAAATAGACACCCTCACACACATTCCATGTTTGGAAGCACTTTGGAGTAGAAAGTTTGGCTTCCCAAGGAATTTTCTGTGTTTTCTGGCAGCCACTTCCAGCCAGGTTAACCTGATATTTCCCACAGAACTTCAGGCCAGGGAATGTGATTATAAAACTTTCCCGTCCAGGCAACACTTTAAACCAAACTCATGATACTGAAGGATGGACAGATTCCATTCACACTCTGTTTGTGTGTGAGGAGTCCAATGGATGAGAGGGTTTTACAACCTCCATACAATATTTTTCCTTCTTTTTTTCCCCATTTTTTCCCATTTTCCCCCATTTTTTTTTCCTTTCCAGAAGTGAATCAACAGAAGAGAAACCATTGGCCAAAGGAACGGGGTCCATCAGAGCTGACTGGGGTTGAACTCTTGGAGCCAAATCTGAACCTCAAAGACCCACCACAGTCTAACATTGAAGAAAATAAAAGAAAAGAAAATAAAAGGAAAACAGGAAAAAAAAAATCATCAAACTCCTCCTTTTTAATGGGATTTTGAGGCAATGGAAGCACGGAATTCCGAAAAATCAAATCAGCATTCGTGGAATAAAATATACAAGCAGATAATTTAAATAGAGCCAGGGATTGCTCTCTCCAGGCTCAAAGCTTGGAGGAAAAACCACAAAAACAAAAGACACTGAAAAACCAATTTCCCCCAGAACAGCCCTGATTAATCTGTTTTCTGTGCAGACCTCCCATGAGAAAATTGATAAAGTGCTGTGATTCCTTTCAGCCTTTGGATCCCAGCAGAAATTACCATGGAATTCCAGATAATTCTGGAAGGGTCCTTGAGGATCATCTCATCCCAGTCCTCTGCCATGGGCAGGGACAGCTTCCACCATCCCAGTTTAATTAATTATTATAATGAGGAATTAATAATGTCCTATCTCTAATATATTCTGGAATTACAATGGAAAATCCAAGTGACTCCAGCAAGGATCCATTTCCTCATAGCAAATTATTAACTCTATAAAAATGAATTTTATTTCCGTTTTTCCTCTGAGGGACAAAACTAAGGAAGAGCCTGGAAGAGCCTTGCCAGCTTTGCTTGATTCATTTTATAATCTAAGTTTTGAAGTCTACTCCCTCTCAGTTCTTCAGGAATTAATTTCTTCAGGAGTAGGAATTTCACCTAAAATAACGTTTAAAACCAGCAATGTCCCAGTTTGTGGCACCACTCCTAGAATGTCCCAGGAGGAGAAATTCCATCCCAAAGTCTCATCTGCCCCATGCCTATTCCCGCACTGTCCATCAGCCAAGGAGCCCATTCTAATCCTAATTTCCAAATGTGCTTAATGGGACTTTTATCCAAAAAGTTTTTGAGATGGAAATTATATGAAAATTTAATTTTTCTAAAGAAAGACGTGGAGCTCCTGGGTGGAGTCAAGTGAAGGGTGACACAAATAACGAGGGGACTGGAACATCAGCAGAATGTGGGACCTGGGGGTGTTTGGGCTCAAGGAGAGAAAATTGAGGATCTTATCAAAGTTTGGAAATATCTGCTGAGCATGGACCAGGTTCTGCTCCATGGGGCCCAGCCATGGGACAAGGAATGGGCAGGAACTGATCCCTGGAAGTTCCACCTGGACATGAGGCAGAACTTCTGCCCTGGGCAGAGACCAGAGAGGGGCTGGAGTCTCCTCCCTGGGGATTTTCCGGGTCCATCTGGACACATCCCATGTGCTCTGGGGTGGAGAAGGGGGATGTGATCAGTGACCCCTTCCAGCCTGACCCATTCTGGAATTCTGGGATTTTGTTGTTCACCCAAATTCCAAGTGCCAAGTAACTGAGTTCATCCCTGTTTTATCAACTTTTGGTGAAAAATAACCCCAAAACTTGACATGATCAATCCTGAAAATAATTTGTCAAGCAGAATTAATTCCTGGGATTTCGTGGCAGCCACTCCTGTTATTAATCCAAAATTTAAAATCTGTTAAAACCATCCCGTGATCATTTAAAAACCTGAAAAGTTTGCTGCATCCTTAAATAGATTTTTTCCCCCAGTAATTCCTAGAACTGACCCAGAAACTACATCCAAATATTTTTCCTCCTAAAAGGCAGATATCCCTAAAAAGCACCCCTCCACTGTTACTTCTGACAGATTTTGAGAATGGAAAGTGAGTTCTTAAAACATGAAAAAGGAGTTCTGGACAAATATTTGGCCATTGGAAATTAAAGATGGCCAAAATCAGCAGTCCCGGTTTTGTGAAATTCCCATGGAAGATCAAAGGAAATATGGAGGGGAAATGTCCATTTTTGGGTTTATTTTTAGGTATCTCCCAAGGGTTTCTTCCTAAAGAGCTTTTAGGTCTGAGCTGTTGTGTCTCCCCATTCGTTTTTATTGGAATAAATTGATTTAAGATTATTTTGGCCGGATTTGGAGACATTTGAAAAGAATGTGATGAACAACCACAATATTTCTGAGCAATCTATCTCACCTTTCTAGGAATTACTTTCCAAAAGTGTGATAATGTTTCTTTAGATGAAGGTTTGTTTATTTTTTTCCTAATTCTAATCTTGGGGAGCATAAATGTCCCTAGAGAAATTGGTCACTTCATAATCTTCAAACATAAAAGCAGAAAAATTTGATTTTAGAATAATTAATGAGCTCTGGGCTTCACTGAATGATCCCATGGTCTTAAGGAACCATGGAGGAAAAGAGGATTGGTTGTTCCACATGGATAAAACTCCACTTTTTATCCCTGTCTTCATTCAGATCCCTCCCAATCCAGTTGTATCCCATGTCTTACTAAAAATTAGGAATTACATGGAAAGGTCTTCCAGAATAGCCAAATAAAATCAAACCAAATTGAAATAAAGCATGAACATTCCACAAAAATAACACCTTACCTTAAATCAGTGGAACATCCTAAAATTCCTTTTCCGGGTTGGGCTCATTTCCACTTTTCCCATCTTGAATTTTGCTTTGGGGTTTGGGTTTTTTCCCCCCTTTTTAAATTTTTTTTATTTGAGTGTGAACGCAAATATCACCACCAAAACCCATTCCCAGTAGGACGGAGGGGAGACACACAGGGAATATCAACCATCTCTGGAACATTCCAGGGATCTCACCAACATCTGGCCCACCCACCCTTGACTTCCCAGCCCAAATCACCACTTCTGAAGCCTCTCGGTGCAGGCCCAGCCTTGTAAAGCTGAGCTTTGCCTGCACTTGTGCTGTTGACTCAGCTGCCGAGGGTATCCGGTCATTTGGGCTCTGGAGCTCCGGGCAGATGTCCGGAATTCTGGCCAAATCCTCCCTCCTGAGCTGCTGGAACTGGCACAGAAGTCCTCACCTGCCCTGTTGGCCACCTGGACCCAGGATGATCTTTGACCCTTTTCCTGGCACGTCTGAGTGTTGTAAAATTCCATTTGTTGGCAGACATGGGAAATTCTGGGATTTTTTTCCTGCAGATGTCCACAGGAACCACGAGCTGATGTTTCCCGGCCTTCCCAGGGTTCCTCTGTTTATTTCCAGACCTCATGAAGTCCTCAGTGAGGGGAAAATTCTTCTGTGAGAAGCAGGAGAGAGAGGGAGAATCAAGGGGTAGATTTCACAGCCAGCTTTTCAGGGATGCACAGCAAAGAATCCCTGGAGATTGGGACATTTTTGCTTGGCAGTTCTTCGGGATTGGTTTCAGATGGCAAAGATCTCACTTGAGAATAAGGACTGGGAGCCCTTCAACCTAAAATCTACAGATGAAGACCTGGAAATGGATGCAGTGGAGCAGATGTGAGTTAAGGAATAAAAGATAGGAAGGAAGTGATGCCTTGTGCAGGCTGCCCTAGAACAGAGACTGGACAGAGCTAAAGAATAAAGCAGGGATTTATTAAAAGGCCTCCATGGATGCACCTTGGGCAGCACCAGAGCCCAGCCAGGGCTGCACCCAAGATGAACCAAAATGGCCCCAAAA